>CM071955.1:27967500-28435000 GCA_036784905.1 Acrossocheilus fasciatus
TACTAATAATTTAATGTAGTTAAACTACAAACATGCTACTTTTTTTTTTTTTTTTTTGGAAAAAGTAGTGATTTTTTTTTTTTTTTTTTTTTTTTTTTTTTTTTTACTAATTAATAGGCTATTTCTGTAAAGATTATATCATTAAACTTTAAACAGGTGCTTGAAAACTTGATCAGAAAAAAGAAAAAGGAAAAAAAAAGTCATATAAACTATAGTAAAAATAGCAGCAATTAACTACTAACTTTTTTTTTATTCATTTTTCTCAGTAATTCAGTGAGTCAGTGTACATGCACCCTGCAACAAACCAATTTGCTAAAATGATTCTGATTCTGAAAACTACTAGAGAGAGTTTAAGGCGGATTATCTTTGATTATTGCCTCAGCTTGCTCAGCTATAAAAGTACCTGCTTTATACAATGTGACATTAAAGCAGTTATGTTTTGTCACACTACACCAACTTTTTGGGAAAGTAGCTTAAGACTGGAAAAGCTCCACTATTATGTAAACAGCTGAACTACTAAAAAAGAGGTTACTACTTCCTTCCCAACCCTGCCCAATGTGAAGGCTTTAAAATGTAGGAATGTTCTTACCAAAAATGCTGATTACATTTTTTTTTTAAATCTAAAGGTATTTCTACCCAGTATATGTGTGTGCTATGTATTTATATATGTATATACCTATTAGAGCATAATGTTTGGGAATATAGGTTTGGGAATTGATAAATATTTTATAATTTGCTACATTTACATTTCAATTTACATTTACATTTATTATTTTAGCAGAGGCTTTTCAGAGCATCCCTGTTGTTATACAAAGTGTTCAAATTGCATTTTAGCATTGGTGAATCCAGATACTGACAGCTTCTGGATAGAGGAACATGTCAGTCTTAGCTCTGCAGGCAGCTGCTGAATGGAAGCTGCATCGCTGCAGTACATCTGTCTCCAGCTGTGGCCACTTGGGAACAGCTTCTGAGGACACGGGTCAAGAAGACCCAGTCTGCTCTAATTGCACTGTGTGTCTGTCTTAAATTTAAATAGAAGCAGGCTGGACACACATGAGGTCATTTTTGCTGTGCAGTAGTGACGATACAGTAGAACATTAGTTGATTCTGCACTAGACCTTTAGTGAAAAAAGCAATACACCAAACAATAACAGAATATTGTTCTCTTGCAACTAATTACACACAATTATACTTAACTCTGAAATTTTGCATATTCATTTGTTTAAAAGCAGACAGTGAATGAGAGATGATAGCACCTCAAAGTGTAGTAGTAAAATAAACTGCACATTCTAGAAGCTCTGCACTATTCACTGATTCTTTTATCACAACCTGTAAGAAGTGTTACATTACTCATATTTAGAGCAGCTTAGAACAACTTCAGTCATTTGCATGCATATGCAGATTTGTGATTTGGTAGAATTATGGACTCTTGGCAGCTTTTATGTTAATTATAATGCATCATCATTATCCTGTGTAATTGTTGTCTGTGTGAAAAGTGTGTACGTACGTGTTCCATTTCTTCAACTATTTATCTTTTTAGAGCTCTTTTTCTTTTTCATCTTTTATTTATGGATGAGTGTGTCTGTAACTAGGAAGCAATACCTGGAGAAAGCATTCAGGTTAGCATCGCCATCCATCGCAATGAAAGTTGCAATGACCCCCATGGAATAATGCGATTTGAAATATGGGCCATTTTTGCTTACGAGCCATTCACATTTGAGTCAGTCAGCTAATTTTTAAAATCTTTTAATGTAAAATTCAAAACATTTTCTCCGGTACAATAAAGCTGAGCAACTCATTCCATAGTTTTTTTGGATTGATGTAGCAGTACATGGCTACACACATTATTTACATATTAGTGCTGCTTATTAAGTGTTCAGAAACATAGTTCATCTAATCAGAGAGATATTTAAGAGGGAGTGCATACTGTTCCTAAACACCAATAAAACTAATAATACGAGTAACATTTGGGAAAGCTGGCTGTATGTATGGATCCCAATATTATGTGCTCTGTAGTCCCAGTTAGACACTTGTTAGCAAGCACCTTTTTCAAGACAAGTAAAGACTTGGTTTTACTGATGTACTTTAAGTAAATATCTTGAGCTTGTGTTGACCTCAGACCTTCTTTCGGGCATTTAACCAAAAACCCATTAAAAAATTAAATAAAAAATTGAGTTCAGGACGATGACATCGGAAGTGCTAAAATGCTAACTAATTTTGAGGCCTACAAAAATATGATATACCTGGAGCACTCTATTTACAAGGAAATTTTAAAGGCACAGCAGCAAAAAAGAAATCCATTTAACAGTATGGGTGGAAGAGAAGGTGGAAAATGGTCATGGAACAACTAAATTATGACTCTGTTGGATGCAAGAAATCATGACTTATGAGTGAACCTTAGGAAAGAAATATTAAATAATACTTCAAATTATTGTATGACCCCTTTTAAGCAAATTACTGCTCACTCATTTGAGGCACAGTCCTTTAAAAGTGACTCTGGGTTGAGTGCTTTGCTTGAGGCCACAGTGAGCACAGGAACTCTTTAGTTACTGACTCAGATCCTTTTGGTAGAGGAACATACAACCTTTGTATTGGCAGCCCACAGACTGGACCATTAGGCTTTCAACACCATGTGTGCATGATTCTGTCTGGGTGAATGTCAAGAAACCTGTCAAGAACACGTGTCAAGCCTTTTTCAGCACAACTTCAAAAGAAAGAAAAAAAAAACAAGTGCAAAGTTTAAAGAAAATGTAGGCATGATTTCAGGCTCATAAAGCTATTATTGTAATGACAATTAATCACTCAGTCCCTTCATATCCACATGATCATAATGTAACATGTTTAAGAATAGTGAAAATCCAAAAAAACTCTGGATGCATTTGTATTACTATGGAAGCCCATTTCTGCCACTGAATAAAATATATAATAACATAAAATTAATTAATTAAATTACTTTTCATTTCACAATTTGGATTTTTATTCCCCACAAACAAAGAGGTTATACCTCATAATTAAGACTTTTTTTTCTTCCATTTCTGGGGGATATATGACTTATTATAAAAAAATATATATATACAGTATATATATATATATATATATATATATATATATATATATATACAAAACTGTAAAATTGAAAATTTTGAATTGTGAAATGCAAATATCAAGAAAAAGTAAATTCTTGTAATTCCCCCTAAATCCCCCCCCCCCCGAGCATTATGAGTTTATATCTTGTAATTCTGAGAAACCAAAAAAAACATAATTCATCACAGTTCATTTCAAATTGTGTATTTATTTATGTTTGTTTGTTTTAATTCCGTGGCAGAAACAGAGTTAAATACATTACAATAATGAGACAGTGTATTTAGAAATTTGCATAATAATGTTATATTGGAAAAATCTTAATGGTTCAAAAAATATGCTTGATTTTTCTCAATGCAAATTCAACTTTTTTTAAATTTATTTTTATCGTTTTATTCTGATTATGAATGTGTTTATCTCCAGTGAGAGTTTATACAGGCTGTGTGTGTTGCCGTGTGCCAGTGCCACGCCTCTGTTCTGGTGTGATATAAGGTGATGTGAAGTGGAAGTGATGTGTATAAAAGAGGAAATGGAGAGAGGCACTCATGCGCAAAGCAGCCCTGACTTTACAGAGCCCATCTGGCCTCGTGGAAAGGTCATGCAACTCAACAGCGACATGAGGCGGTGTGTTTGTCTCTAGAAATGTACATGTTTTAGTGCATTTGTGTAAAATGTAGAAGTGTTATACAACCTGTCTTACCCTTGCTCTATTTTTGACACACACACACACACACACACACACACACACACACAGAGAGAGACCGTGCTTCATTATCTATCAGCACAGACATCTTGTCAGAATGAGCAGGATGATGTCTGACTGCTAACATGTTTGAGGAAAGAGCTTTCCTCTTTCTGGAAATTAGATGGCAACTCCTGCGCAGCTCACCTGTCACAGAGAATTATTTGGGTCTCCTTCAAGCGATGCAAATAACGACACCCAAAAACTTATTAGAGCAGCGTCTGTGTATGTATGCGTGCGCGCAGATGTGCGTTTGTGTATGCACCCACATTCTTGTAACATCTTGCGTGGGAGCATGTGTGCTTGCGTGCGCGAGCTTGTGTGTACGTGTGTGTGGCAGTTTGACATCTGCTTTTGAGTTTTGTCTGAGTTCTCCTCTGGGAACTGGCTTTTATTTGAATTTTCAGGCTTTATGAATGAAATTACAGTGCAGAAAATTGGAGAGTTTATGACTCACCAGATGTCGTTATACAGTTTTTGCTAAACTCAGTGACTGGTGACTTATTTGAAGTAAAATTGAATATCGGGTGTTTGCATGGAACTCTCCAGAACCACATCAAGTGTGTGCCGAGGCCCAGGTGTGCTGAAGTGTTATGTGTGAGGTCATGGGATGGGTTAGACAGCGGGTGATTGAATGCTTTCTGCAGTGTAACCACTGCAATGCAGAAGTTAGAGTTTAGCTAAACGTACTACTCAATATTTGTGCATTGCACAGATGTAAAGGTAACACTTAAGATTAGGGAACACATATTCACTATTAAGTGTTTTTCCTCAATATACTCCTAATTTGGTGCTTATTGATAAGTAAGGTAGCTGTTGTAGTAGCTATGTTTAAGTATTGAGTATTGTTAAGGGATAAGGGATAAGAGATAGAATATAGTCATGCAGAATAAGGCATTAATATGTGACCCTGGACCACAAAACCAGTCTTAAGTGTCAATTTTTTTTCTGAATAAATAAGCTTTCCATTGATGTATGGTTTGTTAGGATCTGACAACATTTGGCCGAGATACAACTATTAGAAAATCTGGAATCTGAGGGTGCAAAAAATAAAAATATTGAGAAAATCGCCTTCGTCCAAATGAATTCTTAGCAATGTATATTACTAATCAAAAACAACGTTTTGATATATTTACAGTAGTAAATTTACAAAATATCTTCATGGAATATGATCTTTACTTAATATACTAATGATTTTTGGCATAAAAGAAAAATCTATAATTTTGACCCATACAGTGTATTTTTAGCTATTGCTACAATATACCCCAGCGACTTAAAGGAACACTCCACTTTTTTTGGAAATAGGCTCATTCTCCAACTCCCCCAGAGTTAATAAGTTGAGTTTTACCGTTTTTGAATCCATTCAGCCGATCTCCGGATCTGGCGAGAGCACTTTTAGCATAGCTTAGCATAGATCATTGAATCCAATTAGACCAGTAGCATCGCGTTCAAAAACGATCAAAGAGTTTCGATATTTGTCCTATTTAAAACTTAACTCTTCTGTAGTTATATCGTGTACTAAGACCGGCATAAAATGAAAAGTTGCGATTTTCTAGGCTGATATGATTAGGAACTACTCTCATTCCGGCGTAATAATCAAGGAACTTTGCTGCCGTAACATGGCTGCAGCAGGCGTAGTGATATTACGCAGCGCCTGAAAGTAGTCCCCGGTAGCTGGTAAATATCGAAACTCTTTGATCGTTTTTGAACGCGATGCTACTGGTCTAATTGGATTCAATGATCTATGCTAAGCTATGCTAAAAGTGCTCTCGCCAGACCCGGAGATCGGCTGAATGGATTCAAAAACGGTAAAACTCAACTTATTAACTCTGGGGGAGTTGGAGAATGAGCCTATTTCCAAAAAAAGTGGAGTGTTCCTTTAAGACTGGTTTTGTGGTCCAGGGTCACATATGTGCTATTTAAGTACTAATAATCAGCCAGTATGCTAATAGTATTCATACTAGTAAGCAACTAGTTAATAGTAATGTTCTTTAATTTAATGTGTTTCTAATCTCATTACTTATTGTTAGTTAATGCATTAACTAGCTTAGGTCCATTAAATAATAATATAACTTTTGATTTTAATAATTCATTAATATTTTATTTATTTATTATTAATAAATTAAGTAAGATTAATAAATGCTTTATAATTATTTTTCATGTTAACTAATGAAGTTATCTAATGTTACCAAAATGAACCATTTAACAGTCCAGTGTATCATAATTTACTCACTCTTATGTTGATGTCGTTATGTACTTTTTGAAGCTTGAGCATTTTGGTTGTGTGGACCAATAGATGGACAAAAATGATAAAAGATTATTACAAATGATTATTAAAAATGACAAAACGACTTAAGCCATAATTCATTTATTCCATTAGCAAAATTGTTCCATAATAGTCACCAACATAAAGGGAGTTGTATTTGGCTGGTCATATGATTGGCAGATGACGAGAGATGACGAGATGAGCCCTCGTGAGTTGACCTGCTGTATGTAAAATAATATTAATTGGACTGCTGAAACAACTGGACTCTTTATGTTAATGTAAATGCACATGTTTTACAGACCTGCTTGGTTTGCAGCAAGCCTACAGCATACTAGTTAGGTTTTGTATTAATGATAGAGCTCAAAATCGATTCTAAGGGTTAGAATCAATTCAAATCAAGTCCTCTTTAATAGCTTTTTTCTTTTTTTTTTCTTTTTTCTTTTTTCTTTTTTTCTTTTTTTCCAGTTCAACAGAGCTAATAATTAATTCACCTTTTGGTTACTCGCAGTGTTGGAGGGTTACTTTTAAAAGTAATGCATTACAATATTGCGTTACTCCCTAAAAAAATATATATATCTAATTGTGTTAGTAATTGTGTGTTATTTATTTCCTCAACTGGGCTGGGCTTGTTTGTTTGTTTTTAATATAAAAATGTTATATTTTTGGCAAATTCAGTAATTAAAAAAAAAAAAAGTAAACACAAATGTGATGTTTATTAAAGCCATTTTTGCTTGGTTGAAATGGATCATCAGAGCTGTCAGTCAATAACTGGTAAAAAAAAAAAAGTAACTGTCATTACTTATTTGAAAAAGTTACTCAGCAATTTTTGCGCAAATTAAAAATTAATGCATTACTTTACTAGTTACTTGAGAAAAAGTAATCTGATTATGTCACTCTGTTACTTGTATTATGTTACAGAAGATTAGGTGAATATATTCCTCCATAAATAAATAAATCAAGGAACAAACGAACAACCGAACAAACAAATAAATAAATATAAAACAACTAAGGATTTCAGAGTTGATTACACAAATTTTGGAATTGAACAGCACTAGTTAATGGTACAACCAAATTACAGAGTTATTTACAAGCCATGTTAACCCGATGCTAGTTATTTGTGACCTAGTGTGAACTTTATGTCTCAATTTATTCTACGTCTGCAAATTATAATAAAATTCATGAGGCGTGGTATGACATTTTTACAGCGTTCCCCGTTGTCTCCCAGTTTGAAGGCGACCCTGAATTGAGGTAACGAATGGCTGGTGCAACTCTGCCCTACTGCGTCTCACATCATGGATCAGACCCGTGTGCTCTGTTTGCTGTCTGTCTGACACTTTAAGGGATTGATGGGAACATTGGTGGGCTATAATTCGAACCTCCCTTGTCCAAGCGCTCCCATTCTTTCCTCTCCATTTTGCCCATTACAATCTGGTTTCATTATCTCTCTCTCTGTGGCTAGTGAGAGCCATTGAAAGGGCACAGCTGAAATGGCACTGGCTACAACAAAGGCAGTGTAAGGAGATGCCTATCAAACCCCCGGCAGGCGAGAGAGGCAGACGTGGGCACGACTCCTCATTACGTGTGCTCACACAAGGCTTAAGCCACGGCCGCATGAAAGCTCTCTCAGGGTACCGGGTGTCAGTCTGTTTTCTTTTCTTCCAACAGGACTGACCTCCCCCCTGCTCATAAGCCGGCCCCTCCGCCACCCAAGAAAAAGAGCAGCGACATGAAAGGCGGCCTGACGTCTGACGAAATCCAGGTAGGGCATCTTCCTCTTTTCCACATACGGCATGTCTCAGGAAACACTTACACCACCACCCATGATCTTCAGTCTGCCTCTGAATCATTACTTTCACATACTTAACTGCATAAAGTTGCACTTTTCCGTTAAAATTTGAGGTTTTTTTTAGACGTAAACCTTGTTTTTGTTGTCTAGGTGTTTGTGATGATGTCAGGCCTCAGTTTATACAGAAACACCCAACCATGTCTGTCATTTTTCTGCATTCCCTGTAATTACTTATACTTTCTAATGTATGCATACACATTTTACAATATACAGATATTTTACAATTGAACATATGTAAAGATCTATTACCCACATATTTACTATGTACATAGACACATTTCTTTTACATTAAAAGTAATATGAGTTTTCATTCTGCAAAACAGCCTTGACATTATAATTTAATTGATCAATTAATTGATACAATGAGATTAAATGTGTCGTCTGTTTAACTTCACTGACATGCATGTCAACCAAAGTAAGGGGAGTACAATAATTTTGATAAGATACATATTTGGTGTGGTCAGACATTAAATTTGTGCATTAAAGTAACCATTGTTAGTAACCAAATGTTAGCTTTATACACTTCTATTAAAACATAAATCTATACGATTTATATATATATATATATATATACTCTTACATACTTACTGAGGCTGGATTTATTTAATTAAAAACACAATAAAAATTGCATTTAATATTGTCAAATATTAATACAATTTAAATATATATATATTTTTTTTTTTAATTTAAAAAGTTTTTTTTTTTTTTCCTGTGATGCAAATCTGAATTTTCAGCATCATTACTCATTTTCAGTGTCACATGATCCTTCAGAAATCATTTTGATATGCTGATGTAGTGCTATTTCTTATATGTATAATATTTCTTGTGACATTAGAAATGTTTTACTGTCAATATTGATCAATTTATAGGGATAGTTCATCCAAAAAAAAAAAAAAAAAAAACAAAAAAAAAAACAATGAAAATTCTGTCATTAATTACCCACCCTCATGTCACTGCAAACCGATAAAACCTACACTTGTCTTTGGAACACAAACTGAGATATTTTGGATGAAATCCGAGAGCTTTTTGACTCTCCATAGACAGCAAAGCAACTACCACATTCAAGGCCCAGATAGCTAGTAAGGACATTGTTAAAATGGTCCATGTGACATCAGTGGTTCAACCTTGATATTATGAAGCTATGAGATTGGAATGACATGAGGGTGAGAGATTAATGACAGAATGTTCATTTTTAGGTGAACTAAACCTTTAAAGTATCTTTGCTGAATAAAATAATTAATATCTTAAAGAAAAAAAGAAAATTAAAAAAAAAACCTTTACTGATGCCAAGCTGCAAGGTAAAATGTGCTTTAAAGGTAAAATGCTGTGATTTTCAGATTTGCATTCAGTACAGATCTACTAACACCAGCCGCAGGTCAATTGGTTTCTCCTGATCCACCAGTTCCGATGATTATCAAAAGAAACCACAATCTTTTATAAATGCAGTGTTTCTACACCACGCATCAGTTTTTGGTCATTTTTAGCTCCCTTTTAATGAAGCGCTAATTTAAAACAGCTTATTTCCAATTCTGCCTGAGGAACCAAGAAGTGCCATCGCAGAGCGTTTGCTTGTAAATACTAATTTAATCTCTTCAACAGCTACTGAAAAACTGTTGATTTAATCACCTTCAACAAAACTGAAAAAAAAAACAAAAAAAAACAGAGCTTGCACGACTGCATTGATGGAAAAAGTAAAAAATTAGGAATAAATCTAAGAATATTTTTGCGTGAAAGCCCCAGCAAAAGCAATGAACATGCCGAAGCAATTGTGAATCTATGATGGATCCAGATAGATGAACTTGAACGAATGATGGCCATTATGCCAAGATGATCTCATGTCATACAGTACAAAGGCTTTACAAGATGTAAGTCGGGAGTCCAGGGAAGCTATTTAAAATTTTCCAGTTTGTATTAATGGATTCTATCTAGTTTCCTCCATTTCTTGTATTTTAGCTAAGTTCTTTGATGATCTGTCACTTATATCACTGTTTCCTTTTCCACGTTTCTGGTCTAAAAAGTGAGAATTTGCTCAAAATAAACACACCTACGCTGCTACAATATTCATTTTATCATTTACCAAGTAGCTTAGCTCATTTTTCTATAATTTTGCTGTGTAGAATGTTTGCCAATGATGTAAATGACGTTAATTAAAACCACACAGATCCGTTTTAATTTACGAGATTACGCTATGTTGACATTTCTCAGTCCATGTGAGGTTTCATGCAGATGTCCAATACTGTAATTAGAATTCATGACACACCAGCATTCACATTTGCATTTGTCTTCAGCGATGTACTCAAAATGAGGTACGTTGTCCTTGGTGGACAATGCTAATTTCGAAGGAAGCCGCGCAAAATCAACTTCCCTAAATCGATAGCGTGTTTTGAAGGTTAACGTGGTTCTGCTAAATCTTTTCGAATGCATCTGGAAACTGAATTTCCTTCAGTATTCAGCGACATTTGGCTCTAGCTGTGCCGTTTTGAAAGTGAAGAATCCGTGCGGAGCACTGAATTGTAAAAACCTGACAGTAAACATGTTCAGGCTGTGATTGTGTCTCCCTGATCTTAAAGCACACAAGATAGGGGAGATCACAAGCGAGTAGTATTTATAAACTGCAGGTGTCTTGCCTTCCTATTTCTTCCCATACAAATATCCATCTTTGGCAGAAAACAACTGCGTTTGAGTTTGTTTATGTCTTTGTTGTGCTTTTTTAAGCATTGAAGGGGTCATTGATTTGCTTGAGTCATGCCGGCTCAGATATCTGACCTGCATGAATCTGTATGTGTGCGTTTCATCCAGTGCCCTGCTCAGATCCCATAAATGTTTGTTTCATGTAACTTTCAATAAGATCAGGCCTTCCATGGCAGATGGCAGGGTGTGCCAATGAAGGGAAGACCTGTTGTTGGTATAAATAAAGGACAGTTGCCCCCACAGTCGGTGTTGCTAGGAAACTGTTTACAATAGACCTCTATAGAAAGTTGAGTGTGCACATATATACCACTGTACTAAACCACTTTCCTAGTTATCTTCACCACTGTGTGTGCTTCAATTACACCGCAGCCACATCATGAATGAATCTCATTCAAGCACACGTGTATCCTTGAACTTTCCAAATGCTTCAGAGACATTTAAAGGGGCAGCTTTAAAGGCAACATGAAATCAAAGTAGACCCAGTTTATATTGTAATACACATCCTTGAGGCCTGTCTCACAAAGCAGATTTAACTGTCTGTCTGAGCTGAGTTGAGTCTAGCTTAGTTCAGTTCAGTAGTTCAGTTTCATATTTACGCGTGTGTGTGTGTGTGTGTGTGTGTATTTATGCCATGGTCTGTCTGAATACTCTGTTCTGATTGGCTGGCAGGTGTTGATTAAATTCGTTTAACTGCACAGGTAGTTCCAGGTCAGTTTAATCACGTTTTATAAACATTGGTAACCATAGTAACATACAGTTACAGTTGAATATTAATAAAGACAAAAATAACCATCATTTTTATCATTCCGGACAAATATCGCAGTGCAAATATTATTAACATATTTAATATGTGAATGCTGACAAATGACCATGGCATAAATAGGATAATCAATGGCTAGCTGTGCATTAAACGATTTAAATGCACTTCGCGGAGGCAACTGCAAGTCGGGTGGTTCTTCGCCTCCACGTCATACATTCAAATCGTTTAATGCACAGCTAGCCGATGATTACCCTTACATATGCAGTGTCTTGAAAAGGTTTTTGCCCCCTTCCTGTTTTTTTTATTTTATTTTTTGCATACGTCACACTTAAAAGTTTCAGATTATCAAACAAATGTTGATATTACACAACGATAATACAAAATGCAGTTTTTAAATGATGATTTCATTTATTAAGGGGAAAAAAAGCTGTCCAAACCTACCTGACCCTACATGAAAAAATAATTGCCCCCTCCTTTTAAATCATAAAAGAACTGTGATTAAGCACATTATTTTAGAAAGCTGAGTTAAATTTCACTAGCCAAACCCAGGCCTGATTACTGCCAGACCTGTTGAATCAAGAAATCACTTAAATAGAACCTGTCTGACAAAGTGAAGCATGCTTAAAGAACAACACATCGTGCCACGATCTAAAGAAATTCAATAACAGATGAGAAACACATGTATCAGTCTGGAAAGGGTTATAAAGAGACTTCAGCGAACCCCGGTCAGAGCCATTATCCACAAATGGAGAAAACTTGGAACAGTGGTGAACCTTCCTAGGAGTGGCTGGCCAACCAAAATCACTCCAATAGTGCAATGAGAGCTCATCCAGGAGGTCATAAAAGAACCCAGAATAACATCTAAAGAACTGCAGGCATCACTTGCCTCAATTAAGGTCAGTGTTCATGATTCAACAATAAGAAAGAGGCTGTGCAAAAACGGCATCCATGGGAGAGTTCCAAGGCAAAAGCCATTGCTGACCAAAAAGAACACAAAAGACTCCTCTCACATTTGCCAAAAAATATCTTGATTATCCCCAAGACTTTTGGGCAAATATTCTGTGGACTGATGCGACAAATGTTGAACTTTTTGGAAGGTGTGTGTCCCATTACATCTGGCATAAAAGGGTGGCACAACCAGTTATTAGATTTACTGCGAGTAATTTTAACAAAATAGGACAGATCATACAAAATGCATGTTATTTTTTTTTATTTATTTAGTACTGTCCTGAGTAAAATATTTTACATAAAAGATTACATTTAGTCCACAAGGCAAAAAAATAAAAATGTGTATATATATATATATATATATATATATATAAAAACAGGGGGTTCTGGTGTCCTCGTTGTGCTGCGGGGCTTGTGAAGGAGGGCAGTGTTCCAGGAGGAAGGGTCCAGAGAAGGGGCGGAGTACGGTGGCCACACACTCTCCTGCTCTGGTCTGGTTACGAAGGGCGGCGGCTTCTTCTGAGCGCCGGCTCTTCCTCTTCTTCCTCGGCCTTTGGCGGGACTTGAACGGCCTGGCCCGTCGGCCATAATACGGGTGTGACTTTCATCCTGACTCTGGATCCTGCGGCTCACCTCTCTGGTGGCGCGACCCACCTGGACCCACGAGGACACCAGCATGCATGCACGGGGGAAGAGGCCGGTCTCCCGAGAAGAGGCGCGCTTGGCATTTAACAGCGGCGGTGATGAGGCTTCATTCAGTCCAGCTGTGCCTCATCACCCACCGCCAGCCCTCGCTGATTCTACGCCCCTCCTCTCTTAACACACCCACTCCCGTCGGGAGCCTGGTGAAGGGCGGCGAATAAGGGACGGGGTGGTGATGATTATAAGGGGGAGGGCCACCGACTCGTCACAATATATATTAAAATAACGCCTTAATACTGTGTGTGGTTACCTGTATGATTCACCTTTTTTTTGTTTTGTGATGGTTGTTCATGAGTCCCTTGTTTGTTTTGAACAGATAAACTGAGCACTGTTCTTAAGGAAAAATCCTCCATGTCCTGTGGAATGTTCAGTTTTCCAGCATCTTCAAACATTCACTGATCCTCCAGAAACACAATGCATTAAGAGTCGGGGGGTGAATAATTTTTGAATTTGAAGATCAAGGTAAATTGCACTTAATTTGTCTTCTGGGAAACATGCAAGTATCTTCTGCTATATATATATATATATATATATATATATATATACATGCATACATACATACATACAGTGTGTGAAAAAGTGTTTCTGATTTTTTATTTTTTTGCATGTTTGTCACACTTTAATGTTTCAGATTATCAAACAAATTTAAATATTAATCAAAGATATCACAAGTAAACACAACATGCAGTTTTTAAAAGAAGTTTTTTTATTATGAAGGGAAAACAAAATCCAAACCCACATGGCCCTGTGTGAAAAAGTGCTTGCCCCCTAAACCTAATAACTGGTTGTGCCACCCTTTGCAGCAACAACTGCAATCAAGCGTTTGCGATAACTTGCAATGAGTCTTTCACATTGCTGTGGAGGAATTATGGCCCACTCTTCTTTGCAGAATTGTTTTAATTCAGTCACAGTGGAGGGTTTTCGAGCATGAATGGGCTGTTTAAGGTCATGCCACAGCATCTCAATAGGATTTAAGTCCAGACTTTGATTTGGCCACTCCAAAACCTTAATTTTCTTTTTCTTGAGACATTCAGAGGTGGACTTGCTGCTGTGTTTGGAATCATTGTCCTGCTGCATGACCCAAGTGCGCTTGAGCTTGAGGTCACGAACTGATGGCCGGACATTCTCCTTCAGGATTTTCTGATAGAGTGCAGAATTCATGGTTCCATCAATTATGGAAAGTCATCCAGGTTCTGAAGCTGCAAAGCAGCCTCAGACCATAACACTACCACCACCATGTTTGACTGTTGGTATGATGTTTTTTTTTTAATGAAATGCTGTGTTGGTTTTACGCCAGATGTAACGGGACACACACCTTCCAAAAAGTTCAACTTTTGTCGCATCAGTCCACAGAATATTTTCCCAAAAGTCTTGGGCATAATCAAGATTTTTTTTGGGCAAATGTGAGATGCGCCTTTGTGTTCTTTTTGGTCAGCAATGACTTTTGCCTTGGAACTCTCATGTTTTTTCCCAGTCTCTTTCTTATTGTTGAATCATGGACATTGACCTTAATTGAGGCAAGTGAGGTCTGCAGTTCTTTAAATGTTGTTCTGGGTTCTTTTATGACCTCCTGGATGGTCTTTGTGCTCTTGGAGTAATTTTGGTAGGCCGGCCACTCCTGGGAAGGTTCACCACTGTTCCAAGGTTTCTCCATTTATGGATAATTGCTCTGACCATGGTTTGCTGGAGTCCCAAAGTCTTAGAAATGGCCTTATAACCCTTTCCAGACTGATACATGTAAACTATTTTGTTTCTCATCTGTTTATAAATTTCTTAAGATCGCAGAATGATGTGTTGCTCTTTAAACAGACTTCACTTTGTCAGACAGGTTCTATTTAAGTGATTTCTTGATTCAACAGGTCTGGTAGTAATCAGGTCTGGGTTTGGCTAGTGAAATTTATCTCAGCTTTCTAAAATAATGTAGTTAATCACAGTTCTTTCACGATTTAATAGGAGGGGGCAAGCACTTTTTCACACAGGGCCATGTGGGTTTGGATTTTGTTTTCCCTTCATAATAAAAAACTTCATTTAAAAAATGCATGTTGTGTTTACTTGTGTTATCTTTGATTAATATTTAAATTTGTTTGATGATCTGAAACATTAAAGTTTGACAAACCTGCAAAAAAAAAAAAAAAAAAAAAAAAATCAGGAAGGGGGCCCACACTTTTCTCACCGCTGTATTTCTACAAAATAAGAATTTTTTTTTTACATTTTCATCCTGTTCTAAAGTTTTCACCCTTTGAAAAATTTAAAGTACCAAACAATTAAATAAATACTGACCTCAAATTTTTGAAAGGTAGTGTGCAATATAATGTAAAAGCTTTATCATTAATACATAAAAAAAGCTTTTTAAATGACAGAGCTTACTAACTGTATTTATTTATTTATTCATTGTGTTTCACATAGGCTGTTTACTGTTAGTGTCATATGCACATTTCAGAGTTCATCATTAATTCAGCATCAAACCCTGAGTTGACTTTCTATTGTGAGACTGCCAAACTTGATCAAAACTGGATTTTAATTGGCTTTGTCAACTTTAAACCAACAGTTTAACTAACTTTTGAGACAGGGATTATTTATCGCTGCACGTTATTTTCCATAGAAAAATAGTGTTTGTCTTTCTCCACCTCTGAAATGACTTTTGTTTTTGACTGACAGCACAAATCCCTTTTTCTTTCACAGCCTCTCCCCTCTAATCACCTGGATTCATTTCATTTCATTCAACACATTTCACGTTCCATTCAGCTCTCGGTAAATCATGTCCTGCCCTAAATGTTTTTTTTTTTGTTGTTAGTGAATATCTTATTGCACTTGGAAACACCTCACATTACGGAAATAAAATGACTTGGGAACTGCATCTTCCGTTGAAATGAGCAGCCGATTGTTGTAACGTCATTATAAGTCATTATACTTCTGTATGTTTGTCCACACAACTTCCTTTTTACATTTATGCATTTACATTTGCTTTTATACAAAGCGACTTACAAAAGAGGAACAAAAAAAAATGTCAAAGAGCCAACTTAATGCCAGGTGTATTAGACACCTAGATTAGTTTCAGTTGGAAATTTGTCAACAGAGGAAAGAAAACTCCATTTATCAAGCCACTTGATGTAGTCTTTGAAAGTGACTTTATTAGGCAACATGACACACATGACCCTGCATAATTATGCAAAAGTCTCTTGTACAGTTAAATTTAGCTCAAAAGGTGAGACCTGTTATAGAATCAACCAAAGCTGACCCAGAGGATACTGTACCTGCACCAAAACGATAAGCAGCATGTACATGAAAGGCCACCATAAGCCTGACTGACACCGTCCTCGTGTTACTTTTAGGTAATGAGGGAACCTGCGAAAGCCTCCGTAACGTTTTCCTCCCTCCCCCTTCCTCTCAGCAAGGCCCCAGGGAAGAGATAACAAGAAACAAAATAGTTGGCTGCCATAACAAAGAGGCAGCAAAGCCTTTTATTCTTCCTTTAAATTGAATTTTTTCCACTGTCTCAGAAATCTTCCGTAAAGCTAAAGTCCTCTTTACAGTGAATAGATATCCCTCAGAAATGTGACATAGGCAGGCGGTGATTGTTGGGAATCTTTACTCAAAGGCCATCTTTGCTGGAGGATTATCCCACATTTAGGCATTTCAATTCAGTCACATCAAACCACTAAAACAGCCCTCCAAGCCAAACAACCACCCTGCTGCACATGTAAGCGGCTCCGTCTTTTGTTTTGTTTTTTTTGTTGTTGTTGTCTTCTCTCGCCTTTGATTCGTGAGAAAATACAAAAAGTCTGGCTGCTATCGCTTGATTGTTCTCGCTTTTCTTTCATTCGATGACAGTCGCAATTTCAAGCAGCTCCAGACGTTTTATTTAGGGTTGGAAAAGACTTTCCGCTTTAGTACTTAAGGGTTGAGAAACTATCCCATCCCAAACTTCTAAACACATTGCGCTTGCTGCCAGTGAAGCGGGAAGGGCTTCATAAGGAGCACACTGTAAGCCTAATGAAAATTGCTCTGAAAACAATGAGGCCGAGGCCTTCGCCGAGCTCTTTGGATGGGCTCGGGCATCGTTTTTCCATCTAGCAGTTAGTTGGAAGAAGTTTTGCACACCCCATTAAACATGACGGAATGAAAGCACTATTCTGCTGTGTTTGTTTTCATAGGCAAGACAGCGTATGTTGTCTCTACGGCAGTTTTAAGGTGGTTGTGCTGTGGGCGAAAAATGAGTCCGTCGTTATTTTTGCCACCCTACGCATCTTGTATATCACTGTGCAACCCATTTTAGTGTTTTTGCAGTTAATGGTTTATTTTCCTCTGAACCCCTATAGGAACTTCTGGTGCGAAATATTACAAAACTTAATTTTAGTCAGAAAAACATGTTTGTGTGCATGTTTGAGACACTTTCTGTCAAAGCTCTTTTATCCCCAGTTTTCTTTTGCATGTGATGCGAAGAGATCAGCAGGTGGCCAAGAACCCTTTGAATGAAGCTCATCAGTTTCAGAGAAACAGACTGCTGTTATAAACGACGCTGTGAATTCACAGGCGTACATGCACAGCATTTACAGCACGTAGAACTAATTCTCTTTGATCCAATGGAAACAGCTTATTCAAAAGTCGCATTAGCATTTCTAGCTAAGGAAGGAAGGAAGGAAGGAAGGAAGGAAGGAAGGAAGGAAGGAAGGAAGGAAGGAAGGAAGGAAGGAAGGAAGGAAGGAAGGAAGGAAGGAAGGAAGGAAGGAAGGAAGGAAGGAAGGAAGGAAGGAAGGAAGGAAGGAAGGAAGGAAGGAAGGAAGGAAGGAAGGAAGGAAGGAAGGAAGGAAGGAAGGAAGGAAGGAAGGAAGGAAGGAAGGAAGGAAGGAAGGAAGGAAGGAAGGAAGGAAGGAAGGAAGGAAGGAAGGAAGGAAGGAAGGAAGGAAGGAAGGAAGGAAGGAAGGAAGGAAGGAAGGAAGGAAGGAAGGAAGGAAGGAAGGAAGGAAGGAAGGAAGGAAGGAAGGAAGGAAGGAAGGAAGGAAGGAAGGAAGGAAGGAAGGAAGGAAGGAAGGAAGGAAGGAAGGAAGGAAGGAAGGAAGGAAGGAAGGAAGGAAGGAAGGAAGGAAGGAAGGAAGGAAGGAAGGAAGGAAGGAAGGAAGGAAGGAAGGAAGGAAGGAAGGAAGGAAGGAAGGAAGGAAGGAAGGAAGGAAGGAAGGAAGGAAGGAAGGAAGGAAGGAAGGAAGGAAGAAAGAAAGAAAGAAAGAAAGAAAGAAAGAAAGAAAGAAAGAAAGAAAGAAAGAAAGAAAGAAAGAAAGAAAGAAAGAAAGAAAGAAAGAAAGAAAGAAAGAAATGCCTGATGGCTGTAAAGAGATTCAATAAAATGTGTGTTTGTTTGTTTGTTTATTTATTTAACTGAGGCCCCCTAGTGGGTCCTAGCCCCTTTGTCGAAAATCACTGCTATAACAAGAACTTGAAATACACAGTGATACTGCCGTACCATTCACATAATTGGCCTGTTCTCGCCGAAAGTGTATTTTTGGTGCGACAACATTTCAAAACAAAGTCATAAATCCCTATGGGCTTCTTCACGCTAAGGGTGAAAATCTAAACTGTGATCAAACATTATTTCACAAAATAGGAGTTTTATTTTGTTGCTGTGGTTCAAAAACCAATAAAATAAACGTTTGGCTTATTTGTCCAGAACCAGCATTCTAGAGAGACATCCATCTGTTTATATCATTGATCTCCAGATACAAGGAACATAAAATAGAATAACAATAAAAAGAACATCATAGAATAAATCCAAGAGAATAACAAAATATGCAATACACTTTGGATTGTTTTCTCTGTAATCTGTTTTGTCATCTGTCATATTTCTATCAAGGAAGGCATAATACAGGCAGCTAATCATTATCCTAAAATAAAGCATGATACGGTTGATATAATGATGCTTTACATGAGGACTTGCCTAAAAAAATAAGTAAATGGACATGAACAATCAAATGTTGTACTGTGTAAGAAAAAAAAAGAAAGAAAAGAAAAAAGATTGATACATGATACATGCTAGAATAACTACATGGAATAGTGGTAAATTATACAGTTTAACAGCATCAACATGCTTATACAAAAAATAATTGAATTTCCCAGAGAGACATGCAATTCAGTGAATGACAGACTGGATTGCATTTCACTTTGATTCAAGTAGACAAAATCTTTCCAGAAACGAATTTGCAAATTGTGCCATTTTGTTGCATTAGTTTTGTGAATAGGCCTAACAAAATTATACCCTGCCAGAAAGAAAATGTGCAAAAAATTGTGCCTTTAGGGGTATATCAGCTTGTCACTGGGGCAGGAACCTCAAAAGGACGCCTTTGTACCTTCTTTACACCTAAAGGGTGTATATCAGTACCCAGCGCTTGGTAGTAACTGATTACATGTAATCTGGATTACGTAAAAAAAAAAAAAAAAAAAAAAAAAAAAAATCTTGCAATTAGAGTATATACATTTTAAAATACTCATAATAAGACTACAGTTATTTTATATTGATTGCATGGTTACATATTATTCACCCAATAGCAATAAGTTATTCAGAATGTATTGGTTCTCTTTAAATTCATATTTTCATGTTTGAAATGTACCTTTCAAAAATAGCCTACAGTTTATATACATTCAGAAAATCTTCCAGATTTGTGGATTCTCAACATTTCAACAAATACTGATTTTGTTTTTTACTACGTATTACTATATCTTTGGCATTCAAACATTTTAAAATACACAAATTCAAATTTAAATGTATTTCAGCGATTCCCCAAAATCAGCCAAAGTATTTCACTTAATACATTTACTTGAAATACTCTCTTGAGATAAGTTAATAATTTAGTAACACATTTGCTTATTCACGGCTCTCTGGTGTTGGTTAATGGTCACATGACATGCAGGTAATGGATTTTGTTACTAAATACAACTTTTGTCATGTAATTAGCAATCAGTAACAGACTACAATTTGTAAGTAATCTACCCACTACCTTAGAGTAGTAATATGTATCCTAAGGGTAGTAATACTGTATGTACTCGGTAGTATTATGGACCCTTTAGATGTAAAGAAGGTACAGAGGTGTCAGTTTGAGGGTCCTGACCCAGTGAATGATACACATTTTGCAATATATATATATATATATATATATATATATATATATATATATATATATATATAGTTGTTTTTGTTTTTTTCCCTGAAACTGTACTGTTTAAATGTTTAGGTCTGTACAGATTAAGCGTGCATGTAGACAGACAGGTTAGCACAATTCCCAGGCGGCTGTGAATGGCGTCTTCATCTCAGGTTCTGTTGCCTTTGAAGGTTGTTCATCTGGACAAGGAGGATGAGATACAGAAGATTCCTCTCCAACCTCCATACTATGACATGGCACAGTCTGAGTCCACCGCGTTCACCGATAAGCCGGTGAGTAGCGCTGCTAAACTCATTGCTGTTTGTCCATTCTCTTGCTTTGGTGGTAACGTTGAAAACAGGTGTCTGCGGTCGGGCTGTTAGGGAGCATATCTTCTTATGCATGCTGCACAAGATGAATTGCCTTCAGAAAGATGTTTAGATTAAAAGAGGAATCCAAGGGGACTTATTTTCCCGCTTGTACTGTGTCAGCTGGGAACAGATGACAAGGGTCTGTAATTCAGCTGGCTCTGCAGAAGGTTTGAGGTTTCTCATATGTTTGAGGGAACCTATTGCAGGTATACTGTATAGCATTGACACCCTGGCTCAGTTCCAAAACCTTGTGAGCTGCCTTCTTACTTACTGCTTTCATAGGAAGCTGCCTTCAAAGGTAGCATCCTAGCTGAAATGAAACCTCACAGTGACAGAATAGGAACAATTTGCATAGACAGCAACTCTATGCATCACATACACAGCATTCCTTATGTGAAGTCCACAGAAGACTGAACACATTCCACTGAAAAAAGTGTAATCCAGCCTAAATCAGTTTGCTGGTTTCAAATGTTATGCCAGCTCTAAGAGGTGCGACCCAGCTTAGACTGGTTTAAGATGTTTGTTTGTTTGTTTGTTTTTATTTAGCAGGGACACATTTTAGTTTAGTTTTTTATTAGCATGTTGCTAAGCTAACAGTGCAACACTCAAAATGTATACTTAGCACAAATATTATTTAAAGTGGTGTTTAAAAAATAAACACCGCTCTGCATATTTTGCATGTCTCGCTTAGTTAACACACCCGATTCAGATAACCAGCTTGTTAGAAGTGAGCTACGTGCATGAACTGTGTTCCGATTGACATGCTCCCTACACAGTGCTCTTTACTCCCTAACTTTACTCCCTGAGCAGGGGAAATCCGTTGAGGTTTACTTCACTTCGGAACATTCATTCACGGATTCACACACAGACTAAACTTACTAGAGAAGTGTTAAGTGTGACATAATATACCTCTGTAAATAAATACTAGTTAAATGTATGTCTCGCACACTTTAATGCCCTTTGTATGGAACATATACACTGGCTTCGAACTGGAATCATGGCGGAATATCCTCTTCGCAGGGCACTTACGGTCAAATAGAACAAACGTCACACGTGATACGAGATACATATGAAATTTGCAGAGCGGGGGGCGCGAGAACTACTGATATAGCCTATTGTAGTAAATGTGTCTCTGGTATTCTGGTCTGTGAGCTTATATGCGTTCAGGGGGCGTGGTTTTAGACGGCGATTGCAGGGAGGGTGGGATGTTCGCTTTCAGTGCTATCAGGCTAATGTTAGCATTTTCCAAGATCTCCTACTGGATTGTCTCCTGTCCAAAGAATGTGGGGTGGAAAATACGACAGACATGATAAACTGGTAGACATTTTGGTAGAGATTATGGATTATTGTGGTGACACTCACATGACACCACTGCTCGGTCATGAAAGTTTATTTTATTTGGAGTTTTTTTATTTGTTCAATTGCAATAACCTGTAAAAGAAATCTCAGTTCGATACTCAAGTCCTAAGAGACAACTTTTGTAACTTTAATAAAAAATCAGTATTTATGTCATGCAGAGCTAAACAATATATTATTGTTGTTATTTATTTTTATTATTATTATTATTATTATTAACTTTAATACTTTATTTGATTTCTGTAGCATTTCTGACAGATACATTCCTACCTGATAAACTTTAACCACTTTTTATTTTATTTGTATCTTTGTTCTGTTTTATTTATTTGTCCTATAACTTTCATTATTTAAACTTGGTAACTTGGTTCTTTTACTGTCAATAGTAATAAAAAAAAGAATAACAATAATAGCAACAATAATAACACAACAACAACAACAACAACAATACTACTACTAATAATAATAATAATGTGTGTAAAAAAATGTTCAATATGCTTCGGAACCTTTTTTCTTATGTTCATCAGACTAGTATTTTTAGACTATCGGTTTTTGTTATATATCAGAATTGGTGCTGATAATTATGAAACTTGGTATCTAAAATTTTGATGTTGTAATAACATTTCAAGCAAGCCATCAAGCAATGAATAAACAAACAAGCAAAGAAATATAATATAACGTGTGTCTGTGTGTGTGTGTGTGTGTGTGTGTGTGTGTGTGTGTGTGTGTGTGTGTGTGTGTGTGTCTGTGTGTGTGTGTGTGTGTGTGTGTGTGTGTGTGTGTGTGTGTGTGTGTGTGTGTCTGTGTGTGTGTGTGTGTGTGTGTGTGTGTGTGTGTGTGTGTGTGTGTGTGTGTGTGTGTGTGTGTGTGTTAATTTATTTATTCATGGAATAAAGTCACTTCATAATTAACATATAACAAAAACAAATATTTTTGAAGATGTCTTTTGAAGAACCATTGTAACCACCTTAGCCAATAGTGCACCTACAGTATGATGCCTTCAAACCTATACATCAGAGGCTTACTAGATTTTGAAACAGAGCTTTTGTTTCAATCATTTGAGCATAGAGGAATGAAGCAATGCAGTCTTGAAATGAATTTACACCATGAATCCACACGCTTGCTTCACGTCACTGAATTACAATAGTGTCATATCTCCACAGCAAACCAAACCCACACTTGGTGAAATAAAATATAACTGCTCTTTACACTGAAACTTGGTTGTCCTTGCTGTGAGGTTTTATTTCTTCTGGTCACTACACACCTCATTCTTTCTCATATAATGGTGTTCTACAGTCCAGGGCAATTAAGACACTAGTTACCCAGCAACACTGTGTGGACAGATTGTATGGCTCTACATTGTACTGGATTGTCTTTCTGCCCCCTACCCTCATTTGCAGGCCATGTTATATTTGATGCATTTGCTTCTCTATAACTCTGAGCTGCCTGCCTCTTGAAGAGCCACAATCTCCTGCCTGCTATAGGCTCATTGTTTGTCATCTTTTATAGCTTTGTTGGGCTTATTGTGTGTGAAAATGTCACATTTGTCAGGTTTGTGTTGACAGCCTGACGTGGCTGTGGAGTGATCGTGGTCTCATTCTCGTTAAACACAGCAATGCGCTAGCAGCGTGTTTGAAGGATGTGGCTTTTGTTTAGACAATCTTTTGTTGTTTGGGATTTCTTTATTGGTAGAAATGAAAAGCATGCTGTAAATGTGTTTCTTGCTACCAAAGTGAAAGAGTGCAGTTTGATGCACCTGCTGCAAACTAAAACAAACATTTTATTTATTTTATTTATTTATTTTTAACGTGGTCACTTTAATAAAATGGGCAATGTACTGCTGACTTTTGTGTAAAGGTGAAGTGTACAACACCAAACAGAAATGCAATAATACTAATACAAACATATGGAAGCCCACAGAGGCCATGCAGTATTATTAGTTTTCTGCCTTATCGTTTCCTGATATAACTTAAGGAAAAGTCAATAAAAAATACTTTCTCCAGATAACTGTAAACATATTTCATAATTAAAATAAAACAAGACAGAAAATAAATAAAAAAAATAAATAAATACATGACCTCTGTGGATTTTCATTTGAACAAACCCCTAGCCCTAAATTTGATGTTAAACAAAATATGTTACAATATTTAAAATTTTTACAAATTTTACTTTATTGGAATGGTATGAATCTTGATGAATTGTGTGGCACTTGATATACGAACACACACAGACACACACACACACACACACACACACACACACACACAAACACACTAAACCCCTAGGTAGTAAACCCTACCCTAAACCTACTCTTCACACAAAAATTAAAAAAATGTCCCAAGTTTTTTGGATATTTCCATATTTGTGGGGACATTGTCACAAAAGGGAACCACACACACAAAAGGAAATTATTAGGAAAAGCTAACTGGTCTTTAAATAATTACATGTGTGACCACCATAGGAAATTAATGGGACATATAAAAACTATATGAAAATGCAGAGTTTTTTTGTTTTTTTTTCCTTGGGGTATGATATACAAATCAGCCACAGATAATTTATTTTTAATAATTTTGAACTATATATTTCAATTCAAAACCTATTAAGTAAGCAGTTGTGTCTGAAAATGCTCTTATAATCAACCAGGGAATATACAGCTCAATATACATTTATATGATTTTTTTTTATTTTTATTTTTTATTTCTCCACCCAGATGCCACCGATCTGCCTTCCACGGATCGGATCGGATTTTTATTTATTTTTTTCTCATGTTTGTAATATATAATATAGAAATAAATAGTACATAATAGAGGTGAATTTATAGTCTAGTAGCATGAAATCTACTTAAAATAAAATACAATTAAATACAATTAAATTAAACATTAGTTTCATTTACGGGTTTCTTCAAAAAAAAGTGTCCCTAGCACTTTTAGCCTTGTGAAGTTCAATAAAAAAACTTGTTCAAAAGTCACGTAACACAGTCTCATAAATTTAAATAATTTGTCTAGTTTTAAGATCTGTAAGAGGACAAACTTAGATTACAAGAGAAATTGTTAATATTGTACATTTTTTCCAACCTGCAATGAACAAATGACATTTCCACCACATCTCAATATACAGCTGTTATTTAAAAATAGAATAACTTATGCCACTCAATAATTGTCTAAGATCATTTTTGTAACTAGTTTTACCAGTTTTTCCACAATGTACAATAATTACAATTACAATTACAAATTATACATTTGTCAGTGAGATAAATTAACTGCCCTAAGGATTAAAATTGGTTTGGGTAAGAGCTTATTAGAAAATAAATATAACTTAAATAACTTGAATTTTTATATTAAGTAGAGCATGATCACATAAATTGTGGATACATTTTTAATGTGTGATGAGAACTTTTTTAATAGTTTTTTTAAAAAAATATGTGTGGTGATGGAAATGACAGGGTGTTGTGGAAATGACAATGAATTAACATGAATGTAGAGAAACAGTAGAGATATTTATTAGAAAAAATTTTAAACTCATCACACTCATTAAACTCAATTCACAAAGTCATTAAACAGATCAATTGTACTTTGTAACCATAAATTTCATTTCCACCACAGAGGGCACAGAGAAATGACTGTGGTGAAAATTACATTTCTGTAGTTTTTTGGTGAAAAAATGGAAGAGAGCTTCACTGATTAGCTTTGAAATAATACTTAGCATTTCATGTATGCAAAATACTCCTATTTTACTTAAAATGTTTAGCTTTTTAAAAACACCCTTGAAGGTACAGCATGTTTGAAAATGACAGAATAAATATATTAACTGATCAAGCGATATTTACTTTGATTTTTCTTCATTTGTTGTTGATGAAAATTTTAATTCCCTCCAGGTCCAACATGTGCTCTGATGTCACTGAACATTTCCATAGAAACCACAGTGTTGTGGTGGAAATGACACCAATACTGTGCAACAGCTATATTTTGTATAAAAAGTAATATTGATAGTGGTCTCACATTAAATACGATAATGTATATTAATTATTTTACTAGTGCTTAATTCATGTACACTAATAGTTACCAGATAAGTCATATTTTTAAACTGTATTTTCATTGTTGAAGTTTAAAAGTCTGGGTGTGTGACGAGGAGAAAACAGTGATTTTGATACCTATAAGGAGGTTGAAAAGTATGAAAAAAATCATAATAGAAAGGTAGTAAACATTTTTAAGGTGGTTTTATTGTTAGTTTGACAAACAAAGAGTAATTTGTCCAAAATTATATGTATTTTTAAAAATACGACCAAAGAACATAAAAGTGCCCATAGTCTAAGAATCACTCTTACATGTAAATGTTGTGCTTATTGTCTTGTTACCCCCAAGTGAAAAATACCGGAGGGTTAAAATAATCAACTAACTAGCAATTCCCTATCAACCATGCAAAAGTGATGTAGCATTGCAGCAATGTGTAATTTGGTTTAATTCTGTTTGGTGTCTGATAAAGTACTTCACGCAATATCCATGCACATGTTCAAGACTCTGCACAAAATAAATCAACCAACATTTAATTAAAAATACATATTTTTATACACCGACTGCAAAGGCGATATATTGATGTGATACACACAAGCCAAGGGAAACCCTTGTACTGAAGTACTTTCACATTCTAGAAAGAGTGTTGAGGTGTTGTGAATTGCCTGTTTAAAGCATACAGTGGGAATGCAGTGCTCTATACCACCAACTGCAGTGCGTCTTTATGATGGTGAGTGTGTACTAGAGGGACTGTGGAGATGATTATACTATGAAACAGCGGGAAACTATTTCTTGTGGTACTATGAATAAACAGCTATGTGACTGTAGAGACACTCTTATAGCAATGTATGTCTAAGAAAATATCCACTAGGTTTGTTGTGTTGTATTTAACTTGAACTGTCAAATCCTAAGTACGCTATAGCTATACAACAGTGGATTAACAAGTATTAATATGAGAGCATAAAGTGGTGTAATTTCAGTAATATAGGATTCAAAGTACTTGTGCTAGCAAAGATTTAACCTAATTCAGTATTTGTATGACAGCTATTTGTATTACTGCATATGTATATTATCTACATGCAGAGAATGAAAACAATACATTAAATTCGGATACATTTCGCGATGAAATACACATTGTCTGTGATGTCAAAGTGACAGTGTGGGTGCTTAAGTTCTTAGTGTTTTTGGTAATGAAAAGAGCCGGAGACTAATGAAGGAGCTTTCCCGATCCAGAACGCACGCTCCCAGAGGGGACACACCGCCCCCCAATAGCTGACGTGACTGTAATTAGCTTGACTAGCATGTCCATTGTGTTCGCTGGATTGTGCTTCAATCGTTAAAAAGGGCAGAAGCATTGCAGAAGTGATTGGTGTGTGGCTGAAAAGCCATTTCAGATGGGGTCTTAAGTAATCAATGTCAAATTTCTTTCTTCCACACACCTCACTTCCCATCAGGGGCCCTACAGTCAGGCTGATGTAACACTTCCTGTTTGCTTTGCACAGACTGTGGCTGCATTCTAATTTTCATACTTCTACGCACTTAAAATATAGACTGGTTTGGGGAAATTGCTTACTTTTTAGTGCGTAGTAAGCAGGGGTTAAATTGGGATTTGTTATTTGGGGGGGCTCTATGGTATCGAACATATATATATATATACATACATACATACACACACACACACAGACACACACACACACTTATATATTTAACAATTTATCAGACACTTTTATCCAAAGCGATTTACAAATGAGGACAATGGCTGTATATGTATTGTGTGTGTGTGTGTGTGTGTGTGTGTGTGTGTGTGTGTGTGTGTGTGTATGTGTGTGTGTGTGTGTGTGTGTGTGTGTGTGTGTGTGTGTGTGTGTGTGTGTGTGTGTGTGTGTGTGTGTTTTTTTTTTTTTTGCAAATATGATTTATTCTAATTCAATATTCTCATCGGTTTTCTATCAGCTGTAACATAGGCTATAAATCTGCATGTTTTTTATATTTTATCCAAGGGCATTTTTTTTATTATTATTATTATTACCTTTATAGAGGGCATTTTCCCACTAATCTCATTAACTTTCATTTCAAATTCATTTGATCTATAAATTCAATTATAATGATGTGATTTTTATTATCTATATGTTATTAAATTAAATAATTTACACTGAAAAATACAACTAAATTAAACTATGAGATTATTTTTAAAAAAGTTGAATACACAAACAAGAAATGATGGTGGAAATTATACTTTTCAATGAAATTAAAACGCCAGTAGGTGCCAGTAGTGAGCGTTTAATGAGTGAGTCATTGAGTCGTTCATTCAAACGATTCGTTCAAACGGCAGATTCATCAGATGTTTATGCATGGGCTAATGAAACTTTAACTCAACCGATTTGTTCAAATCACTGAATCATTCAAGTCAAGTCAAGTCAAGTCAAGTAACCTTTATTTATATAGCGCTTTTACCAATACAGATTGTGTCAAAGCACTTAACAGTATCAAACTGGAGGACAGAGTGTCAGTAATATATAATAAGATTAAACATTTAATTTTCAGTTAAAGGCATTTCATTATTGAATTCAGAGATGTCATTGTCTAGCTCAGTTTAGTTTAAATAGTATATGAGCAATCAAATTGGCGATAATCGCTAGAAATTAGGTGTCCCCAACTGAGCAAGCCAGAGGCGACAGCGGCAAGGAACCAAAACTCCCTCTGAGACAGAATGGAGAAAAAAAAACCTTGGGAGAAACCAGGCTCAGTCGGGGGGCCAGTTCTCCTCTGACCAGACGACACCCACAGTTCAAAAGTTTCAGGTTCTAACAATAGTAGTATTATGTAGTTAGGTATTTTATTCATTCAGCAATGAATCAGATGATTACTCTGAGATGTGCTGTGGTTCCGCCAAAAATGTAAGTGACCTAATATTATTGTATTTGCTCATTGAACTGGAGTCTATGTGCCGGGGCTCAGCCCCCGACGGCCCCGGCCCAATTTAAACCCTGGTAGTAAGACAATCTGCCAATATGCCTTTGATGCATATGATTAGCATCTTGTTAAATTAACTACCTTTATATATATATATAAATTTTATTTATTTGTTTACGGTATTGACCCGAATATAAGACAATGTTTTTTTTTTCTTTCTTGGAAATACATCTGAAAAAAAGGCGGCCGTCTTATATGTCTTTGACATAATACACTCACAACAATAGGTGGCACCAAATATGCATAAAACGAGTGTGCCATGAAATACGTAATGTAATGTGTGTTGTAAAGATCGCGAGTGAAAATAAAAGAAAAAGAAAAAGAAAAAGAAAAGCTTACAGTGGCATGAGTCGTGACTGTAGCCTGATGGGACCAAACTTCCTCAGTAAGTGATTTTAAAATGTAAGACAGTACCCAGATTTGATAAACTACAATAAGATTTAACTTCTACTGTTAATAAAACTTTGATAGGCTACTATGAGATGATAGCCTAATTGTTATATAACAGATGGGCTACCTGTTATTTATATGGTTTATCAAAAAGTGAATATTTTTAAATGTGATTGTTGTGTCATTTGGTTATTTACCATTCTTTCAAAACAAATATTAAAATAGGAAAATATGCCATATGAAAATAATTTAATAATAATAATAATAATAATAATACATATATGTATTTATTTTATTTTATTTTATTTATTTTTTTCCTCATTAAAACACAAAATTTGGTTTTCAGAAAGCCTTTTTCCAAAAGGTACATCTGGAAAAAGGGGGAGTCATCTTATAATCAAGGTCGTCTTATATTCGGTCAATACGGTATTTTATTTTATTTTATTTTTTATTTTTTATTTTACCAGCGCAAATAGACTTACCAGATTAATGGGTGCACTGTTGGATCTAATTTGTATTTCCTTTTTATTAATTTGTAAACGGGTGGTTGACTGTTTTTTATTTTTCTAGGCTTGATTGTGTTTATGGGGTGCAGTCTAACATGTGTTCATGCTTCGTTTTTTTAAAAACGCATTATTTTTCATATAATTTAGATTTATTCCACACCGCTCTGTCTCTTCTCTGACAAATGCCTCGATTATTTCAAGAGGTCCTTGCTGCAGCCTGTAGCACGATGACGTACTGGACGATATTCACTACGTAGTGGATGCTTTACGCACATGTGCTGTATAGGTCTCGAATAAAGTCATATTTTTATTTACATTTAATCATTTTGCAGATGCTTTTATCCAACACGACTTAGTCTAACGACTTAGTCTAAGTGAAGTATAAGGCAGCACATGTAGCAAGGGTTTTTGTCCTACATTACAATACGCGATGACCTACATTACATTACAATGTAAAAACTTTAATGTCTAAATTCATCCACAATGTTTTTGTCTTTACTTCAAAGTTTTTTTTTTTTGTTTGTTTTTTTCATTTCATATGTTATTGCCAGGATGCCCACATATGGTGCTGTATCCATTATTATAAGGATACAATAAGCAACATGATAAGAGTTTATGAGCAAAAACAGATAACTTTTTTTTTTTTTCAAAAATCATGTTTTTTATTATGTTATTATGTTTTTATTGTGATTTGTTGTGTTAATTAGCTGCTTTTTTAGTTATTATTTTTAACCGTCAAAATAACCCAACTGCAGTTTGATTGAGATTAATTGGAATGCACTTAGAATTGTTAAAAACGGAGTTATCTGTTTTTGCAAATGAACTCTTCATATGCAGACGTTGCACTGTAAATAGCTAATTATAAAGATATAGCCTACACCACTCTGACAGAGTTAGCCTAAGTGTCTTTTTTGATTGTATCCGTCAGCTTTATTTGAATTTAATTGGGGATATTAAATTAATGCCGATCCATTTTGTTTATTTAGATTTTATATTATTCTAATATGGCTATTACAAACATTTACAATAGACTAATAATAATATAAAAATAAAAAAACAAACAAAAAAAACAAACAAACATTAAATTTATATTAAGACTTTACCTCGCTAATAACGCCTCAGTCAGGTAAAATAAATGTTTTGGTAGTTGCTTTTCACACATCGTCTGATATAATACAAAACACTCAAAAAAAGTCTCCATAGAGCGAGAGAGAGCGCTTTCGTAATGGAATGGATGGTCTAGCCATTAGGTCTATCTATCTCCAGGGATTTAACTTTTCCCCGACCGTGTGTGTATTTATTTGTTGCACATAGGATTGACTGTTAAAAACCCAGTATAACAGGTCTATTGGCTAACGGAACCCCGACTGACAGGATTGTTTTTCTTCTTTTTATTTTTAAACTGTATAAAAAAGATGTCTGCATATTTTAGTAGGCCTATAACTTTTATACTCTTTCACATAGGCCTATATAGCAGAGAGCGAGAACGTCTCGGTTACATAGGTAACCCTCGTTCCCTGAAGGAGGGAACGGAGACGTACGTCGGACTGACCGACGAATAGGAATCTCGCTAGAGAGGCCAATCTACTTCGAGTGTAACTAAAACGAGCCAATGCACATTGGCATGCAATCATATGCAGCAGCTGCTCACCTCGCAGCGCGGGTATATAATGAGCAGCAGGTGCGTTGCATCTTTAGGTTTTCGCTGAGGAGCCGAACAGGTAAGGCGGCAGCATCAGCGGGGTCCAGCGACTGTGGCGACGGGACGTACGTCTCCGTTCCCTCCTTCAGGGAACGAGGGTTACCTATGTAACCGAGACGTTCCCATTCAGTCGGTCACGTTCGACGTACGTCGGACTGACCGACGAATAGGAATCCCTACCAAAGCGCCACAGGAGCTGCCCCCTTCCAGCGCTCTGTAGCCAGCCTCCTGTACCCCCTTGCCTAAGGACGGTGGGACAGGGCAAACACAGAGAGTGTCAATCACTGCTGTTCCCCAAAACCCATTCAGTGAGACCTTGGATAACACTGGGAAAGCGAACCCTTTCACTGGAAAGGAACGCTGCGGAAGCCACATCCTTCCCCGAAGGAGTTATGTGGAGAAGTACATATGGAATAACCCCATAGGGCTGTACTACATATGGAAGTACTGGGGTGACTCCAACCCTGACGAGAGGTGGGTTCTCCCAGAGGGAAAGACACGGGTTTGTTTAGGAGCAACCCGTGGAATACCCCATATGGGATCCCCGTAGGGTCACACATACGGAACCTAGCCTAAATCCGGTTCTCAAGGATACAACGGAGTAAAGGCCTGGCGCCAGATGCTCCGCCACATCTGGCTGCCGAAGGTGATCGGAGGACTCAACAGGGTCTGCCTTGTAGGGACTCTCTGGAGCAATAAGCGTATGTAACGCAGCAAGCCGACACTAAGCCGGGACCTCTCCATGCCTCTGACCTGAGGTGAGAACACGGGAGGAGACCGGCTCGACACGAAGGCTATAGAACCTAGCGAACGTGTTAGGTGTCGCCCAGCCCGCAGCTCTACAAATATCTGTCAGCGAGGCGCCACGAGCCAGCGCCCAGGAGGATGCCACGCCTGTCGTGGAGTGGGCATGCAACCTGAGCGGGCAGGGCACGCCTTGTGCTTGGTAAGCCAAGGCGATGGCATCCACTATCCAGTGGGCCATCCTCTGCTTGGAGACCGCCTTTCCCTTCTGCTGGCCTCCGTAACAGACAAAGAGCTGGTCTGAGGTCCTGAGGCTTCGAGTTCTGTCTATGTACAGTCGCAAGGCACGAACTGGACAGAGCAAAGCCAAGGCTGGGTCTGCCTCCTCCGGGGGCAGCGCTTGCAGGCTCACCACCTGATCCCTGAAGGGAGTGGTAGGAACCTTGGGCACATAGCCAGGCCGGGGTCTCAGTACCACGTGGTCGTCACCCGGCCCGAACTCTAGGCACGATTCGTCGACCGAAAATGCCTGCAGGTCCCCTACCCTCTTGATGGAGGCCAATGCAACCAGCAACAAAGTCTTCATAGACAGAATCTTTAAGTCTGCTGACTGCAAAGGCTCAAAGGGAGCAATCTGGAGTGCTCTAAGCACCAGAGCAAGGTCCCAAGAGGGTATGGAGGGAGGTCGAGGAGGATTTAACCGTCTCGCCCCCCTAAGGAACCTGACGACCAGGTCGTGCTTACCCACAGACTTACCATCGATGAGGTCGTGGCATGCGGAAATAGCCGCAGCATGAACTTTGAGGGTGGAGGGGGACAGCCTACGCTCCAACCCTTGCTGCAAAAAGGAAAGCACGACACCGATCGAACATCTTCGGGGGTCTTCTCGGCGAGAAGCGCACCACTCGACGAACAGGTTCCACTTCAAGGCGTAAGCACGTCTCGTAGACGGTGCACGTGCCGAAGCGATGGTGTTAAGTACCTCAGGGGGTAAGTCACCTAGAACCTCCGCGTCCCGTCCAGGGACCAGACATGGAGTTTCCAGAGGTCTGGACGCGGGTGCCAAAGGGTGCCCCGTCTCTGAGAAAGCAGATCCTTCCTCAGAGGAATTCGCCAGGGAGGGGCTGTCGCGAGAAGTGAGAGTTCCGGGAACCAGGTCCGGTTGGGCCAATAGGGCGCAACCAGCAGGACCTGCTCCTCGTCCTCCCTGACTTTGCACAAGGTCTGTGCAAGTAGGCTCACTGGGGGAAACGCATATTTGCGAAGGTCCCGGGGCCAGCTGCGCGCCAGTGCATCTGTACCGAGTGTCCCCCCGGACAGGGAATAGAACAACTGGCAATGTGAGGTTTCTGGCGAGGCAAACAGGTCTACCTGAGCTTCGCCGAACTCTCCCCAAATCAGCTGGACCACCTGGGGATGGAGTCGCCACTCTCCCGGTAGCGCAGCTCGTGAGAGCTCGTCGGCCGCACGGTTGAGCACACCAGGGACATGAATGGCGCGAAGCGACCTCAGATGCTTCTGACTCCAGAGGAGGAGATGGCGGGCGAGTTGCGACATGCGACGGGAGCGCAGACCTCCTTGATGGTTGATGTACGCAACGGTCGCAGTGTTGTCCGTCCGGACCAGCACATGTTTGCCGCGTAACGGCCCCTTCAGGCGGCTCAGGGCAAAGTGTACTGCTAGCAACTCGAGGCAGTTGATATGCCAATGCAGCTGGGGGCCCGTCCACACCCCTGACACTGCATGCCCGTTGTACGTGGCACCCCAGCCGGTGGCAGAGGCATCCGTGAAGACCACGGCATGCCGAGACACCTGCTCTAGGGGCACTCCTGCCCGAAGAAACAAGGGGTCTGACCACGGGCTGAAGGCTTGGCGGCATTCCAGAGTGATTGCCACTCGGTACGTGCCGCGTTGCCACGCCCATCTCGGGACTCGGCCGTGAAGCCAGTGCTGAAGCGGTCTCATATGAAGCAAACCGAGCGGGGTTACTGCCGCTGCGGCTGCCATATGCCCCAGGAGCCTCTGAAAAAGTTTCAGTGGGACCGCTGTCCTGCCTCTGAATGCATTCAGGCAGTTCAACACCGACTGAGCACGTTCCTCTGTGAGGCGTGCTGACTGTTTGACCGAATCCAACTCCATACCGAGAAAAGAGATCCTCTGCACTGGGGCGAGTTTGCTCTTTTCCCAGTTGACCTGAAGGCCCAACTGGCTGAGGTGACGAAGCACTAAATCCCTGTGTTCGCACAACTGCTCCCGAGACTGAGCAAGAATGAGCCAGTCGTCGAGATAGTTGAGGATGCGAACACCCTGTTCTCTCATGGGAACAAGGGCTCCCTCCACGACTTTCGTGAAGACGCGGGGAGACAGGGCCAGCCCGAAGGGCAGGACCTTGTACTGATACGCTCGACCCTCGAACGCAAAGCGCAAAAACGGCCTGTGTCGAGGAAGTATCGAGACATGAAAGTACGCGTCCTTCAGGTCGATCGCTGCAAACCAATCTCGGGGACGGATGCACTCGAAAATGCGTTTCTGCGTGAGCATTTTGAACGGTAGCTTGTGAAGACTCCGATTCAAAACTCGCAGGTCCAAGATCGGTCGTAACCCACCGCTCTTCTTGGGTACAATGAAGTAAGGGCTGTAAAACCCCGACCTCATATCGGCTGGAGGGACCGGCTCTATCGCGCCCTTCGCCAGTAGGACTACGATCTCCGCACGCAAGACATGGGCATCGACCACTTTCACTGAAGTGAAGTGGACACCTGTGAACTTGGGGGGACGCCGGGCGAACTGAATCGCATAGCCGAGCCTGATGGTCCGAATGAGCCAGCGAGACGGACTGGGGAGCACTAACCAGGCTCGCAGAGACCGCGCAAGCGGGACCAAGGGGACCGTAGGCGTACCCGCAGTGGGGCAGCGAGGTGGAACGCAGGGACGCGGCTCGGGGGGCTCTCTTTGGGAGGCGGCCCGTAGCGGGGTCTGAGTGTGCTGTGCAACACTTACCTGGTTCCACGGTCGAACAGGGGGTGCAGGAGAGGCTCGGGTGACCTTCTCGAACTGCACGCTGCTGTCCGCTGGCGACAGAAGAGGTGGATGAGAGTGGAGAGGTTTCACTCCTCCCACTACTCTCCGAGCCCTCTTCGGACCCGGAGATGATGGAAACTGCTCTTTTATTGAAAATTTGGGTACCGCTGACCGTTGGGCCAGCGGCGGAACAGAAAGAAAAGGAAACAAAGGATTTACCACCCGGCCCTCCTCCGGGGGAAGGAGCGGTGCAATCACCACCTCCTGACGAGCAGTCCCAATCATCTCCGGGTCGCCCGTCCTAGGGCCTCTTGCTCTTGGCTTTGCCGCCCCTCTTGGCGGGGGCCTGGACGGGCTGGGGACCCCGCCTACGACTGGCTCCACGACGCCGCTTGGGTGGAAGCTGTTGCTGCGGCGCGGGAGCGGGGGCAACCGTAGGGGGTCGCCCTCGGCGACGAGCAGGCTGAGGTGCTGCCGGCGGCGGGGTGGATGCAACAGCGGACCGCCGAGGCAGGATGTGACTGATCGCCTCAGACTGCTTTTGTACAGCCGAGAACTGCTGGGCGAAGTTCTCGACCGCGTCGCCGAAGAGGCCGGTCTGGGACACGGGGGAATTAAGGAACCTGACTTTGTCGGTATCCCTCATGTCGGCCAGACACAGCCAGAGATGGCGTTCCTGGACCACCAAAGTGGACATCGCACGACCCACTGACCGCACCGTAACCTTCGTCGCCCGAAGCGCGAGGTCCGTCGCGGTACGAAGTTCATGAAGAACTTGCGGATCATGACCACCCTCGTGCAGGTCCTTCAGTGCCTTGGCCTGATGGACCTGCAACAACGCCATAGCGTGTAAGGCGGAAGCGGCTTCCCCACAGGCCTGGTAAGCCCTGCCGGTAAGGTCCGACGAGTGCTTACAGGCCCGGGAAGGGAGAGACGGCTCCCCCCGCCAGGTGGAGTTAGGGCACAGTTGCATAGCAACGGCCCGCTCCACAGGGGGGATGCGCGTGTAACCCCTAGCCACACCGCCATCAAGGGTGGTGAGGGAGGAGGGCCCACCGGCACGGTTTCGGGCAGTAAAAGGTGCCTTCCATGTACCAGTGAGCTCTTCATGCACCTCCGGGAAGAAAGGAACCGGGGTGGGTGGCTGAGAACCAGCTCGTGCCACCCCGAGAAACCAATCGTCCAGCCTTGAGGGCTCGGGACACGGTGGAGGATTCCACACGAGCCCGACCCTGTTGGCGGCCCGGGAAAGCATAGCCATCATTTCCGGATCTGTATCGGGCACAGCTACCGTACCCGAAGGAGGCAACTGCGCCGACGCGTCATCTCCAGAAAGGTCTGACTCACCCTCCGATGCAGCTATCGACATCTGGTCATCGGGAGGAGCGCCGAAGGATACGGATGGTACACACCTTTGAGATGGCCCACCGCGCTCCCCCGGCAGCTCTACTGGCTGCGGAGTGCAGGAGGAGTGAGGGTTCCTAGGGGGTTGGTTCCCCGAAGGAAGCGCACTCACTGTAATCCTCAGGTCACCAGTGCCACCGCTCGTGGCAACCCTCTGAGGAGGATTGGAACGAGGCAGCGGCACTGGGACTCCGCCCCTTTGCAGGAACTGGAGTCTCGACCGCAACTCCGAGATGGTCATCCTCCCACAATGGGTACATGACTCATCCACAAACGCTGCCTCAGCGTGCGCTAAGCCCAGGCACGCGATGCAACGCTCGTGACCATCCCTCGGTGCCAGGTAACGACCGCACCCAGAAACACACAAGTAGAATGTCATCTTTAAAAAGACGCAAGCTCTACTTGTGCAAGCTCTTTTAGGGACTTTACTCTTTTAACTGGTGCTGAAGCACGCAGGGGAATGGCCGCGGCAACACGGACAGGGATTTGTGCAGCCTGTCGTGTGCGCTCTCTCCCTCTCTCCGACGCTCTCTTACCAGCCGTAAAAACGGCTTTTACGCGCTGTTTAAGCGCCCCGTTTACCAGCCGTGAGAACGGCTCTTGCAGCTCTTTCTGCTCAAAAAAGGCAAAGAAAAGAGAGAAGAGAAGAAAAGGAAAGCTGGAGAGAATCGACCCCACTGCTGTGCTGTACGCCCGCACTCCTCACACAAAGAGATCGTCCTGCAGAGACTCTTCAGTTACCACTTCCAGCAGAGAACACTGTTCGGCTCCGAAGCGAAAAGCTAAAGATGCAACGCACCTGCTGCTCATTATATACCCGCGCTGCGAGGTGAGCAGCTGCTGCATATGATTGCATGCCAATGTGCATTGGCTCGTTTTAGTTACACTCGAAGTAGATTGGCCTCTCTAGCGAGATTCCTATTCGTCGGTCAGTCCGACGTACGTCGAACGTGACCGACTGAATGGGAACGAAAAATAATATGTGATTCATGAACAAATTATTGACAGAATTATAAGACTATTATGGAAAAATAAAGACAATATAACCCTTTTTCTTTCATAAAGAACAAACAAAATTGTAATTAGTAGATTTGTATTTCCAAAACGAATCAAACTATTAAAAAAAACATGTTCATTCAAAACTACGCCATCCTTGCTTAAATAAAGTTTGAATAGAACTCAAAATCACAGTATACTATAAATTGTTTAAGCCTATGAAACACGTATATATCTCGTAATTACCACTTTGCGCATGCGCATTAAAATCAAATACTGCGCATGTGTGTCAAACATCCACTACATATTGGATCTGATCCAGTACATCATCGTGCTACAGGCTGCAGGAGGACAGACTCGATCATTTCCTGTTTTTATGAAGCCCCTCCCTCAGAAATACGTGATGGGCTCTGATTGGTTAGCTGCCTCAGTGTGTTGTGATTCACTAAACCGCCAAGCGTGTGTCTAAATGTCCCGCACCTCAGCTTAGTGGCATGTGCTCTGGTTGTATTGTAAACAATGGCGCTGTCTATATTGCTTATCAGTTTGAGCCCAATTGAAACGATATTGGCACCAGCCATCTTTTTTTTTTTTTTTTCGAGTTTTGTTTGTTTGTTTGTTTATTTGTTCATTTTTATTTTATTTATTACAACAATTTCAGAGTGGAAGAATTGCAATTGGAACAATCACCTCATGCCATGAGTAAAATCATCTTCTTCTATAGTGCAATGGGTTGTGGGTAACACTAGCCTGAAGAACATGCACGGGTGCACACTTTTTTAAATTATGAAACGATGTATTCCATTCAACAGTGAGCATCACTACTTTTCTTCAAAAGCTGTTAGAAACACTGTACACAAGGACATTACTGCCACTTTATTATGAACCAAAATGTTACCTTGATTGCATAGAACCAAATCACAAACAGACCAAAATGACTTTCCTTTTTAAAATCATTGTTTAGGATGTGCAAACCAGTTCCATGTGTTCATAAATGGCAAAATTGCATCTTCCAGTTGACAATTACATGTCCACTAGTCTAACAGCCTCGTGGCAGGGACATTCTTGAAGGGATTCAGTTGCTCACATTTGTTTGGGGTGACCTTTCAAGTAGCAGTGCACTTTACAGAAGCAAAAATTACATTCAGAATTCCCTCTGATTTTTGGGGACTCCTTAATCCTCATCTCACAAACTCTACAGTATGGATAGCAGCTAGGCGAATTGGGATGCAGCCCGTGTCTTCCTAAAGCGTCTCGAACTCCAGGGATGGAAAATCAGGGGTAGGTGTAGCGTCAACCCGGCTCTCTGTTCACTTTGTCATCTTAAGCAGAAAGGGCCAGAGAGTCAAACTCGCCAGCTCTCAGCACTGCACCAAAGGCACAGCACACAAATACCGCAGAGCTCATCTCATCTTCCATTCACAAAGAGCACCGCCCGCAGGAGATACCTCACACTCAACGTCCCTACGCATTACTATCACCCAGACATCACAACCAATATCTACAGCATCTGTTCACGTACAATGACACAAGCTTACAAACCTAGTGAATTACCAAAGATTACAAGCCCCTTCTTCCGCTGCAGCATCGCTCTGATGGGGAGTTTGTCATTTGAATCTGAATAAAACAATTATCTGCTAGATGTTATCATGAACTATGGGATATAAAGAGGATAGGAACTGTCAAAGCAGAAGCGAAAATCCTGCTGCGCCAGAAAACGAAGGGAAAGTAATGATAAAGGAAGATGACAGTTTATGCTCCTAGTTTGAATATAAAGTGCCACCACTGAGAGATTATAGAATTCCACCAGAGTGTTCATTAGCTCCTCAGCAGTGATTGGATAATGGCTGTAGAGCCGCCACATTAATGCGGCCTGCGGGTGAAATCCGCCGCATTACTCGGAAATTGTGAATTCTTTTATTACAATTCAACGATTTGTGGCCAGAACAAAGCAGATAATGACCTTTTTATGAGATTCAACTTGTCTCATAAACATTTCATGGGCTAAATCATTTCAAAACATTGCCATCTCATCTTATCCTAATGTTTTTGGGTCCCAGATTCTGTTGAAGTTTGTCATTTAGTGTGTCCGTTTATTTTGTTTTCATATTATGCTTGTCTTCTTTTATATCAGATTTTATGCTGTGTGAATGCTTGATTGTTTTTGACTGTGGTGCTCTTTTATTATTGTTTTTCAATGTGTTCTTGATTTATGACATACATCTTCTACCTTTCTGTGTTTTCCTGCTCATGTCTAAGACTACTTGTCTTCTCCTTCATTTTGTTATATATGTTTGTACAGTGGACCCAAAGAGTATGCGGACATTTAATACGTATTTAAAGGAATACTTCACCAAAAAGAGAAAAGAAAAGTTGATGAAAATGTACTTACCCTCTGGCCATCCAAGGAGTTTTTCTTCACTGGAACAGATTTGGACAAATTTAGCATTACATCCCTCAATAGACCAATAGATCCTCAGCAGTGAATGGGTGCCATCAGAATGAGAGTCCAAACAGCTAATAAAACATCATGGTAATCCATACGACCGCAGACCTTTAATTAACCTGAAGCTTGAAAAGCCACACATTTGATACAAATCAGTCATTAAGGTGTTTTAAATTCAAGCTGTTGTTTCTAGGTAAAATATGAGTCCATAATCCATAATAACCCTTCCTCTTGTGGAAAAAGTCCATCTCCTATTGTCCTCTCACATCAAAATTCACCAACATATAGGGCCCATTTATAACTGTTTCAGATTGTTCTGATTCAGACAAGACAGCTTTTTATTTATTTATTTATTTATTTATTTATTAATTATTTTACTGGAGATAGAGGACTCATATTTTGGCTAGAAGCAATGGTTAAAAAAAAAAAAAAAAAAAAACATCTTAATGGTGGATTTGTTTCTTACAAACATGCAGCTTTTCAATTCACAAGACTTTAATTGATGGACTGAAGTTGTGTGGATCACTTATGGATTATTGTGATGTTTCTATCAGCTGTTTGGACTCTTATTCTGACGGCACCCATTCACTGCAGATGATCCATTTGTGAACAAGTGATGTAATGCTAAATTTATCCAAATCTGTTCTGATGAAGAAACAAACTCATTTATATCTTGAATAACCCACGGGTAAGTACATTTTCTTTTTTTGATCGAACTATTCCTTTAATATCTCTGAATGTCAATATTTTTAAACATTCTTTTAAATAATTTCAAAACAAGTGTAATTTATTTTAGTCCAAGAGAGTTCAAACTCAAGTAAAACTTTAAAAAAGATGCTTGTTTTGATATTTTGAAGTGTACTGCAATGGCATTTATACATTGTTCATATGCATTCACATATGGGGCCGCTGTATGTCAGCTCACAGATTCACATCATTGATTGTCATTTGTTCAACCTTGAGGAGCTGTATTTGAGTCCTTGGCCCTTTTGAGCGCAGGCTCATGTTTGTTTGTTATAGCTTGATTGATTTATCGGTTGCACGCCAAGCCATCTGTCTTCATGTGAAAACATCACCACGTCTGTTTTCTGTGTTATCATTATCATGCTCCATAATGTCTGTCCATTCATCTCATCTCTGCTCTTCCACGTCACTTCACTGGAGGAGTCTCGTCATATTGCCTGAGCTACATGATTTAACAGCTGCAGAGGCAGAAGGCAGTCATAAAGTCAAGATGGTGATACCAACACAGAAACAATGAAAGTATCCGTCACTGCACCGTCAATATAAATACATTATTAAAGCTTTAAAAATGTGATAAGATATTAAATGACATTGTAAAAACTCACATTATTACAGTGTTTCAATATGTTTTGTGCTACCTGGTTGGTTTTGTTAATGTATTAAATAAGATATTAAAAAAAAAAAAAAAAAAAACATTCAGCACATATTATGTGTATTATTTAGAATTACTACTATAACAATTAAAGTATTTATACCGATGTATATATATATTTTAGAAATGACAATAAAACACCTCCCAGCTATCACAACCAAAATGCAAGTAAGTAAGTAAATAAAGTAAGTAAGCAATCAAACAAGCAAGTAAATCCAGATGCATTCATGTAATGAAAAATTGGGGAGAAAATTCATAAAAAAATGTCATGATGCAAACCAAATCCTAAGCCAATACAAAATTGGCTTAGACATTCATCCATTTAGATAGATAGATAGATAGATAGATAGACAGACAGACAGACAGACAGACAGACAGACAGACAGACAGAGACAGACAGACAGACAGACAGACAGACAGACAGATAGATAGATAGATAGATAGATAGATAGATAGATAGATAGATAGATAGATAGATAGATAGATAGATAGATAGATAGATAGATAGATAGATAGATAGACTTTACTAAAGAAAGAAAGAAAGACTGGACTCCTCAGGGAAGTGTTGCGTGTGTGTGTGTGTTTTTCCCCCCCATTTCACTAACCTGGAGTCTGTGCTCACTAATTGGAGTGACAGCTCTGTTCTCTCTCTTTCTGTTCTCCTCTACACTCTCTCTGTCTCTCTCACTCGTTCTTTTTGAGCTCCACTCCTCATACATCCTCTCCACCTCTCTTATCTCCAGAACTCTGGTCACAAGGACTGTGATGTCCAGTATGCGGAACTGGATACTGCAGCTTTGGCTTCCTCTCCCAGCCCACGAAGCTCTGTGCACACTGGCGGGGACCTTGTCGAGTACGCAACCATCCAGCCTAGCTCACACTAACGCATGCCATTGTAGGCCTTTCCCCCTATGACTCTGGCCTCAAGGTACACAGACTGATGCACTCCTATGTTTCTTTTCCTCTGTTCGTCCCTCACTTTCTCTCACTGAGCACTGAATTCCTTCTGTGTTTCCTGTTTATGTCGTCTTTCTTCTGTTGTTTGCTTTTATCTATGTATCTATCTGCTGTCCAAGACTGAGTTCTAATTGGATACACATTTTGTTATTGTTTAATACAAATCACAGTAAATAATAAATTACCCAGAATTAAGCTTATATACATATGTGTGTGTGTATGTGTATATACAGGTGCATCTCAATAAATTAGAATGTCGTGGAAAATTTCATTTATTTCAGTAATTCAACTCAAATTGTGAAACTCGTGTATTAAATTAATTCAATACACACAGACTGAAGTAGTTTAAGTCTCTGGTTCTTTTAATCGTGATGATTTTGGCTCACATTTAACAAAAATCCACCAATTCACTATCTCAACGAATTTGAATATGGTGACTTGCCAATCAGCTAATCAACTCAAAACACCTGCAAAGGTTTCCTGAGCCTTCAAAATGGTCTCTCAGTTTGGTTCACTAGGCTACACAATCATAGGGAAGACTGCTGATCTGACAGTTTTCCAGAAGACAATCATTGACACCCTTCACAAGGAGGTAAGCCACAAACATTCATTGCCAAAGAAGCTGGCTGTTCACAGAGTGCTGTATCCAAGCATGTTAACAGAAAGTTGAGTGGAAGGAAAAAGTGTGGAAGAATAAGATGCACAACCAACCGAGAGAACCGCAGCATTATGAGGATTGTCAAGCAAAACTGATTCAAGAATTTGGGTGAACTTCACAAGGAATGGACTGAGGCTGGGGTCAAGGCATCAAGAGCCACCACACACAGACGTGTCAAGGAATTTGGCTACAGTTGTCGTATTCCTCTTGTTAAGCCATTCCTGAACAACAGACAACGGCAGAGGCGTCTTACCTGGGCTAAGGAGAAGAGGAACTGGACTGTTGCCCAGTGGTCCAAAGTCCTCTTTTCAGATGAGAGCAAGTTTTGTATTTCATTTGGAAACCAAGGTCCTAGAGTCTGGAGGAAGGGTGGAGAAGCTCATAGCCCAAGTTGCTTGAAGTGCAGTGTTAAGTTTCCACAGTCTGTGATGATTTGGGGTGCAATGTCATCTGCTGGTGTTGGTCCATTGTGTTTTTTGAAAAACCAAAGTCACTGCACCCGTTTACCAAGAACTTTTGGACCACTTCATGCTTCCTTCTGCTGACCAGCTTTTTAAAGATGCTGATTTCATTTTCCAGCAGGATTTGGCACCTGCCCACACTGCCAAAGCACCAAAAGTTGGTTAAATGACCATGGTGTTGGTGTGCTTGACTGGCCAGCAAACTCACCAGACCTGAACCCCATAGAAAATCTATGAGGTATTGTCAAGAGGAAAATGAGAAACAAGAGACCAAAAAATGCAGACAAGCTGAAGGCCACTGTCAAAGAAACCTGGGCTTCCATACCCCCTCAGCAGTGCCACAAACTGATCACCTCCATGCCACGCCGAATTGAGGCAGTAATTAAAGCAAAATGAGCCCCTACCAAGTACTGAGTACATGTACAGTAAATGAACATACTTTCCAGAAGGCCAACAATTTACTAAAAAATGTTTTTTTTTTTTGTTTTTTTTTTGGTCTTCTATTGGTCTTATGAACCAATTTGTTCTTATGAACCAATTCTAATTTGTTGTGATAGTTAATTGGTGGGTTTTGTTAAATGTGAGCCAAAATCATCACAATTAAAATAACCAAAGACTTAAACTACTTCAGTCTGTGTGTACTGAATTTATTTAACACAAGAGTTTCACAATTTGAGTTGAATTACTGAAATAAACAAACTTTTCCACAACATTCTAATTTATTGAGATGCACCTGTATATACACACATACCCTAAAAAACAGAATGCCAAAGGGTATTTCCAAAGCAAAAAAAAAAGTTTTTGCTTTGGATAATAAACCCCATACAAACAACAACAAAACTACTCTAATTGTAAAAAAGGAAATATGTGTGATGAATGAATGAATAAATAAATATGTTTTGTTCTAATGCAATGACATTCAATACAAAATACTGAACATATAAACACACTATGAACTCATATATTAATGTGTTTGCATTAGATAATTTTAAGCAAATTAATTATATTATATTACTATATAATGTACTATATATTAGCGACATTAAAAAAAAAGAAGAAAAAAAAGGCTTACATGCTATGAGCCCAAAAAGTATTTCCACAATCAAAAAGAAAAAGAAAACAAACAAATAAATATATTTGTATTATATATATTAAACAGAAAATAATCAACAAAAAATACACTATTCAAGTGTACCACTATTATTTTTAAAATGTTTTATCTAATGCAACAACATTGAATACAAACTATGTTTTCAATACTTGTAATATTATTATTATTATTATTATTATTATTATTATTATTATTATTATTATTATTATTATTATTATTATTATTATTATGTGTGTGTTTGTTTATTACTAATTAATCAGATCAATCAATTGTCCACCAGAATAAATCAGTAATTAATCAATTTAAAGATTAATTTTTAGATTCATTACTGGTTTATTATGGTCAATTTAGAATAAACCAACATTAATATATTATTATTATTATTATTATTATTATTATTATTATTATTATTATTATTATTATTATTATTATTATTATTATTATTATTATTATTATTATTAAGAATAATGTAGTATTCATGAATTTCAGTGTCCAAAACAAGACGTCTGGTATGGTCTGCATTGTCATGCATCAGGGCTTGAATCAGGCATGTGTGGTCTGAAGAGTGTGGTTTTACAGCTGAGATTGATTACATTGCTGCAAATGGTTTATATATTATTCAACAACTTGATTAAGTGAGGAAAACTATGTTTAATGAGGATTCGGAAGAGATATATGAGTGGACATTTGGTTAATTGCGATTGTGATGGCCATATGTTAGATATGACTAAATACCAAAGCTTTTAATCATAATAAATGAGCTACCGTGATAGTGACATGATAACATGTCACTAATATCAGTTTGATGGGTAGTCTACCTAAAGCTGATGCTTGTAATTCGCTGTGTCAAAAAATAATTATATCATCATTGTTTGACAGTTATATGTGGCTCTTTGACATTTTAAAATTTTACTTTGTTTGTTTGAGCATCAACACAGCAACACTGTCTTAACCAATGGTGTGAGTGTGGGATGGGAAAATCTGATTTATCAGCCTATGGCAGATGAAGAGAGTGTTCAAGAACCCTATATATATATATATATATATATATATATATATATATATATATATATATATATATATATATATATATAATTATATTCTAATTAAAATGTATTAAATATAACTGTAATGATATTTCACAGTATTACCATTTTTTACTATAGTTTTGATCCAGCAGTAGATTATTTTAAAAACATAAAAAAATCTTACTGACCCCAGGCATTTGAATGGTGTTGTATGTAGTTTTATTCTTTAACATTTTGCCATTTTGCTCGCTCAGTAGGTTTCAGAAAGTTATTTAATGTTATCTCCACTGTATAAGATAAACACACAAGAGGGTCCAACTTGTGCCTGTTACTGTCCCAGCGTGCAAAAGATTTCCCATCGGTTCAGAAACTCATCTCTTCTTTTAGATAATAGCAGCCGAGAGGAAGAAGAAAGAAAGAAAAAAAAAATGCAGTTCTCAGGGGTAAAGTCTGAATGAGTCAGCCTCACTGTTAAAACAAGCAATTAATATCACAGCGTGGAGTTCTCAGAGGGCCACCGCTGCAAACTCTGCTGAGCAGGAACATCGTAAAACAAGAACAAAATAACTCAACAAAAGACTTCATTTTATTTTCAAAACGCTGACAGCCTTTCTTAGACGAGAATGTAAAGTTTGAATGCAAGGGAGCAAAATCAACAAATGGAATTGCTAGATCAACGTTAGCTGCTACAAAGAGAGAAGTGACACATTGTGGATCATCAAAACAAAAAGTATAAAAAATAGTATTATCTATACATTTATACGGTAAATCATTTTATGATATACAGTATATCAAATACCATCAATAAATTATGATTCTTCCAAAGTATGTTTTTATAAAAGCTAAAAAGTATTTCAGATCAAAATGATTTGAAGCATGTTATTTTTTTCTCTTGCATTTAAAGTATTCATCAGTGTTATGAAAACGGTATTTTAAAACAAGCATTAATGTCAAAGTTTAATATTGCACTATAACCAAATGTCAGGTTCACACAGCATGAGGATATATATATATATATATATATATATATATATATATATATATATATATACACACACACACTTTATTTGAGAATATATAAATTTTGGAACGATTGTAGTGATTTATACAGGAAATTTGTGGAACTAAATAATCTCAAATAACATCGAATAATACATCAAATTGACAATTCAATATTTTCTTTTATTCAGCAGAAACATGCTTTCTTTCTAAATTAGGCTTATTATGCAATGTACCTAATCACAAAACCCACAAAGCTGTTTTTACCTGTGTTAGGCAAAGTGGGTGCTAAATGGCATTTTGTTTAGAAGACGGAATGTTTGTGTACTTTGCATATTAATAATGGAGGTAGTAATTTATCAAATGATGATTGAATGATGGAGAACAGCGTCAGAGTATGTCAGATCACAATAGTCTGCTGTATTCTCTAAAAACTTGCTCTCTGAACTGTGACGTTCAAATTGCTTTTAGCACTTATTTTTGGGGCACGTTTCCACTGGATTTGCATAATTTCTTTAGTGAATTGAGTTCTGAAACAACACAGATTGTGTGCGCTATAAACAATACCATCAGCATTGTTCATAGTGCTTTTAATATAAATTTGATTCTTAGAATACATTAGGAAGTCATGGAGTTTCTCTTTTACTTTGTCTGCTGAGGTGCATTTTCTCTAATTGCTTAAACGATGCAATTACATTTGCTTTGAATTGCAATTTCCAAGTGTTTTTATTTTCCATTAGTACTTATTAACATTAATGAGATTCAATATCATTTGTAATGTCATTCAAGCCCAAATGTGGCCTTTAAAAATGATAATTACCTCTTCAGCTTATTCCTCAAATGTGGCTTTAGCCATTTGACCCACATTACCATAATGATTAATGACTGACATTCCAATATCTGTCATTAGAGACCAAACATGTTTTTATCTCTCATCCCGTCTGAGTTGTGATGATTTGGAGCATTTAAAGTCTCAGATGGCAGATTTTCTTGCAGGAGATCTTGCAGCGGCTTCTGGGTATTGTGCATTGAGCTTTACGTCTCATTGTTCTGGCATCATCTTATGAGAAATATGCTTGTAAAAAATACTGAGAATGTGTGCTGTACATTTCAACGTACTTTGCATACCTTAAAAAGATGGAAATAATATATTTTAAAAGAATACACTTAAGTGCAAACTGAATGGACACTTGTCGAACTGAATGATTGTCATTCACAATTAAATGAAAATGTACTATACTTTTAATTTATATTAAGTGCAATTAGTTGAACTTAAGAGTGTTTTTTGACCCACTTAATTGTCTTTGAAATGCAGTTAATGTATACTGCAGAATATACTGATAAGCATTGTGACGGATCGACGGCCCTCCCCCTCATCATCATCACCACCCCGTCCCTTATTCGCCGCCCTTCACCAGGCTCCCGACTGGAGTGGGTGGATGAGAGGAGGGGCGTGGGACTAACGTGGGCTGGCGGCGTGTGATGAGGCACAGCTGGACTGAATTAAGCCTCATCACCGCCGCCGTTAAATGCCGAGCGCGCCTCTCCTCGGGAGACCGGTCTCTTCCCCCGTTCATGCACGCTGGTGTCCTCGTGGGTCCAGGAAGGGTGCGTCGAGGGACATCGCGCCGCCGAGGATGTGAGCCGCGGAACCTCCAGGGTCATCGTGCAAGCCGCACCCGTATAACGGCCGTCGGGCCAGGATGCCGGGCCGTCCATCCCGCCAATGGGCCAGTAAGTGGCACAGGAAGAGCCGCCGCTCCAGAGAAGCCGCCGCCCCTCGTGCCCCGGACCGCGGGAGCGTGTGCGGCCACCTGACTCCGCCCCTTGCCTGGACCCTTCCCCTTTGGAACACTGCCCTCCTGCACAAGCCCCGAAGCACGACGAGGACACCAGATCCCCCCCTTCTTTGGACACTTCTTTCCCCTGGACACTTTTATTTTATTATTTTTGTTCAATAAAAACCTCTCCGAGGCCTGACGCCACACCCACTGTGTCTGTCGTTGGCTCCTCCCGTCACAGTGGTGGAGAATGCGGGCAAGGCGGAGCCTAGACAGCGCAGTTGGGCAACATCTGAAGACGTCATCCCCTCTCGCCCGCAGAAGTTCGTGAAGAAGCGCGTGGGACGGAGAAACGACGGAGACGGCCTCCCAGCCACTGAAGGGGTAAGTGACATCTAGCCAATTGTCATCTTACCCTGTGGTTGGTTGAGGCTGTCGACTAATACCGGTTTCTCTGTCCCTGTTCCGGCGCGGTGCGAGAGGGAGGTTCGCCCGGAGAGGAATCCCTGCCCCGCCCACTCCGACCGTATGGAGCCTGGTTGAGGAAGGTAGCACTCCTGCGTGGGCGGCGACCAACGACGGGGATGTCGCTTGGGGGGGGGAATGTGACGGATCGACGGCCCTCCCCCTCATCATCATCACCACCCCGTCCCTTATTCGCCGCCCTTCACCAGGCTCCCGACTGGAGTGGGTGGATGAGAGGAGGGGCGTGGGACTAACGTGGGCTGGCGGCGTGTGATGAGGCACAGCTGGACTGAATTAAGCCTCATCACCGCCGCCGTTAAATGCCGAGCGCGCCTCTCCTCGGGAGACCGGTCTCTTCCCCCGTGCATGCACGCTGGTGTCCTCGTGGGTCCAGGAAGGGTGCGTCGAGGGACATCGCGCCGCCGAGGATGTGAGCCGCGGAACCTCCAGGGTCATCGTGCAAGCCGCACCCGTATAACGGCCGTCGGGCCAGGATGCCGGGCCGTCCATCCCGCCAATGGGCCAGTAAGTGGCACAGGAAGAGCCGCCGCTCCAGAGAAGCCGCCGCCCCTCGTGCCCCGGACCGCGGGAGCGTGTGCGGCCACCTGACTCCGCCCCTTGCCTGGACCCTTCCCCTTTGGAACACTGCCCTCCTGCACAAGCCCCGAAGCACGACGAGGACACCAGATCCCCCCCTTCTTTGGACACTTCTTTCCCCTGGACACTTTTATTTTATTATTTTTGTTCAATAAAAACCTCTCCGAGGCCTGACGCCACACCCACTGTGTCTGTCGTTGGCTCCTCCCGTCACAGCATTTATGGTGAACTAAAATATAATCTTTTTTTTAATCTAAATATATTTATTTTATTGTATATTAATAAATATTGTATCTATTCGATTTGTATTTTGTTGCAGTTTGGTACATTTAACATGTATTAGCTCTAATGTGATCTGAATAACACACTACAGTTAAAATTATAAACAAGTACTTTACAGTATGTCTTTTGTAAGTCTTTAGTATGTTAGTCAGCACATCAGAATGAGTGTACTTTTTTAAAGCATGACAAAAGACTATTAAAATATAAGATTATTTATAATGTGCTTTAAAGCTTTTAATTTGACATTATTTCCTTTTTTTATTAATATTAAATTATCTGCAATTACATTTATTATTATTATTATTATTATTATTATTAATCAGTGGGAATAAATCCCCCGTGCATTTCATCTAAAGTGACTGTAAACTCTTTCCCCAACATTAACAATATTGTCTATCATTTATTACATGCCACTTCAAAATATGATCATGATTATTAATCATCACGATTGTGATTCTTCATTTATTTTATTTATTTATTTACATGTCATCATAGTTATTGCACATTAAAATAAGCACAAATCAAGGACTTTGGAAATTTAGTCACTTCAGACAGCAAAATGTGAAAGAAAACAGACTGGCTCAGTAGAGTTCGTTAAACTCCAACTTACATGTTTGCAATTGTTTTCAACTCATCGATATTTTTTTTCCGTAATGTACTGAGTGGATTAAATAAACCACTCGGCAGAAAATGTATCAATTTAAGAAAAAAAGCTCTGATTGAGGTATTTAAACTGTTGGCATCTGGCAACCGTAAGCATGAAAGCTTGTGGAGGCTTGTTACCAACACAAGATAAGGCAAATGCCACATTAGAATGAAACATTTTCAAGATAAATAACGTCTCGGTTACGTATGTAACCCTCGTTCCCTGAAGGAGGGAACGGAGACGTTACGTCAGAGTGACGCAAGCCCAATCGCCTTCGAGTGTTAACAAAACAAGCCAATGACAGTTGGCGTGTGTGGTTTGCATCGCGCACCCCGCTCCGCAGCACGGGTATAAAAGGAGGGCGTGTGCAGACGCACACCAATTTTTTTGCTGAGGAGCCAAGATGGTGCGCCTTGGCCTGACAGTGGTGGTACAACAACTGTGGCGGTGGGACGTTACGTCTCCGTTCCCTCCTTCAGGGAACGAGGGTTACATACGTAACCGTTCGACTTTACATCAAAGTGACTGACGCAATTGGGATCCCAAAGAAAACGCTATTATTGCTTACCCCTCCAGTACCCTGCGGAAGCCAGCAAGTCCCCCCACGCCAGTTGGGATGGAAGAGGGGACAGGGCTTAGGCAGAGATGCAGCCACTGCTGTTCTGTACAGTGGATACTGGACAACCTGCGGTAGACTCAGCCAACCTGGGGTGAGATGCTACACAGCAGAGACGGCAGAAGGTCTCTGCCAGGGAAAGACACAGGCTCACTGTGGAGGAATACACATGTGGGATCATCACTATACACTGTCACCTAGCTCAGCACAAGGGCTGACCTTGCACAGGCACACGAGTGCTGAACCTGACGCCTGGTGTTCCGTCACGCCTGGCCACCGATGGTGTGGGAGGACCTTCAACAGGGTTCGCCAAGAAAGGGAACTGGGAAGCAGAGAAGCACACGTATCTAGCCCGTAGAGGGGACCGTGGGCCTGGTAAGCTACGACTATAGCCTCCACTATCCAGTGGGCAAGTCTTTGTTTAGAGATAGCCTTTCCCTTCTGCTGTCCACCAAACCAGACAAACAGCTGGTCTGAGGTTCTGAAGCTTTGTGTGTGGTCCACGTAAATGCGTAAAGCACGGACAGGACAGAGCAGAGCAATGGATGGGTCTGCCTTTTCCCGGGGCAGCGCTTGCAAGTTCACCACCTGATCTCTGAAAGGCGTGGTGGGAACTTTGGGAACAAATCCGGGCCAGGGTCTCAGGACAACGTGAGAGTCAGCCGGTCCGAATTCTAGGCATGAATTGCCGACCGAATATGCCTGCAGGTCCCCTACCCTCTTAACTGAGACCAAAGCAGTGAGGAGTACTGTCTTTAATGACAGAAACTTTAGCTCTACTGACTGCAGAGGCTAGAAGGGCTCCTCCTTCAAGGCCATCAAGACTGAGGGGAGATCCCAAGAGGGTACTTGGTGAGGGTGGGGTGAGAATTTAACCTCCTTGCCCCCCTGAGGAGCATGATGACCAAGTCGTGCTTCCCAACAGACTTACCATCTACTGCATCGTGATGTGAGGCAATATCGGCAACATACACTTTGAGAGTGGAGAAAGACAGCCTTTGCTCCAAACCTTTTTGCAGAAAAGAGAGCACGACCGCGATCTGGCATCTACGGGGGTCTTCCCGGCAGGAAGAGCACCAATCGACGAACAGGTTTCACTTCAGCCTGTAAGCGTGCCTTGTAGATGGAGCTCTAGCTGAATTGATGGTGTCCACTACCGCTGGAGGTAGCCCACCTAGAACCTCATACATGGAGATTTCACAGGTCTGGACGCGGGCGCCAGAGGGTTCCCCCTCTCTGAGAAAGGAAATCCCTTCTCAGAGGAATTTGCCAAGGAGGGGTTGTCGTGAGGAGCATCAGTTCTGGGAACCAAGTTTGATTGGGCCAGTATGGCGCCACTAAGACGACCTGCTCCTCGTCCGACCATGGGCTGAAGTTCTGGCAGCAAGATGGAGTGACTGGGACCTGGTAAGTGCCGCATTGCCATGCCCATCTCGGGACCCGATCGTCAAGCCAACTCTGAAGCGGTCTCATATGAAGCAACCCGAGCTGCGTAACAGCAGCTGTGGATGCCATATGCCCCAGGAGCCTCTGAAATAGTTTCAGTGGAACCGCCCTCTTGCGCTGGAAAGACTCCAGGCAATTTAGCATCGACTGAGCATGTTCTATTGAGAGACGTGCTGTGAGGTTGACCGAGTCCAACTCCATACCGAGAAAAGAGATCCTCTACACAGGTTGGAGTTTGCTCTTTTCCCAGTTGACCCGAAGCCCCAACTGGCTGAGGTAACTGAGCACCGTGTCCCTGTGTTTGCATAACTGCACTCGAGACTGGGCCAGTATGAGCCAGTCGTCTAGGTAGTTGAGAATGCGAATACCTCTTTCTCTCAATGGAACAAGGGCTGCCTCCATGACCTTGGTGAAGACATGAGGTGACAGGGACAGCCTGAAGGGGAGGACCTTGTACTGATATGCTCGCCCTTCGAATGCAAAGCAGAGAAGCGGCGTCAACATCCTGAATGGGAGCTTGTGAAGGGCCCAATTCAGAACACGTAGGTCCAAGATTGGACGCAACCCACCGCCTTTCTTGGTTATGATGAAGTAAGGGCTTTAAAACCCCTAAACTTGGGAAGGCTCCAGGCGAACTGAATCGCATAGCCGAGTCTGATGGTTCTCGTGAGCCAGCGAGATGGCCTGCAGCCGGCGGTGGGGTGGAGACAGCAGCAGACCGCCGAGGCAGGATGTGGCGGAACGCCTCCTTCTGCCACCGCTTTGCCGAATAGGCCGGCCTGGGAGATGGGGGAGTCCAAGAAGCGATGCTTGTCAGCCTCTCTCATATCCGCCAGGGTCAGCCATAGATGGCACTCCTGGACCACTAAAGTGGACATTGTCTTACCCAGGTACCGCGCTGTGACTTTCATCGCCCTCAGGACGAGGTCCGTCGCTGTGCATAGCTCCTGCAACACACCTGGGTTAGCACCACCCTCGTGTAGCTTCTTTAACTCCTTGGCCTAGTGGACCTGCAGGAGGGCCATGGTGTGCAGGGCGGCAGCCCCCTGTCCAGCAGCTCTGTTAGTCTTGGCTATAAAAGCAGACGAGAACTTACAGGCCCTGGACGGAAGGCGTGGATTACCCCACCAGGCGGTGGTGCTTTGCGGGCAGAGCTGCATCGCAATAACGTGCTCAACCGGGGGGATCTTTGCATACTCTTGAGCCGCCCCGCCATCGAGGGTGGTGAGGACGGAGGAGGCGCTAGCTCTGTATCGGCAGAAAAAGGTGCCTTCCAAGACCTAGTCACCTCTTCATGCACTTCCAGGAAGAATGGGACAGCGATCGGCCTGCGCCCCCAGGAACTAATCATCTAACCTCGAGCGTTCAGGAGAAGGAGGAGGTCTCCAGTGCAGCCTCACGCTTTTGGTGGCCCTGGAAAGCATAGCGGTCAGCTCTTGATCTGACTTGGGCAACACCACTCTTCCTGACGGAGGCAGCGCAGCCACACCATCATCTTCAGAGCCTAGCTCATCCCCCGATGCAGCAATCAACATTCTGTCGTCTGCAGGCGCTCCAAACGAGATGCTGGGCCCCGCCCTGTCCAGGGACCCAGTAACCTCATCCGGGAACACCAGAGGGTGCGAAGAGCTAGAGGAGTGAGAGACCCGTGGAGACGCACTCAACGGGGAAGCTAGGGGGACACCCCCTCGTTTGATGAGGAGGTATCTGGATCACAACATCGCGATGGTCATATTCCCGCAATGAGAAAATGACTCATCCACGAGCGCCGCTTCAACGTGCTGATAGCCCAAGCACGAGACACAGCGCTCGTGACCGTCAGACGGAGCCAGGAAGCAACCACATCCAGAAACGCACAAGCAGAATGCCATATTTAAAAAGATGCCGCGTCGCTGATGTGCATCTGCACGTGCTCTCCTTTTATACCCATGCTGCGGAGCGGGGTGCGCGATGCAAAGCACACATGCCAACTGTCATTGGCATGTTTTGTTAACACTTGAAGGTGATTATTGCATCAGTCACTCTGACATAACGTCGAAGGTGACTGACTGATAGGGAACCAGAGGGCAAAAATTGAAGATGATTATGCTTAACACACTGAGCGAAGCATGCAAATCCTGATCGCAGTTAAAATACAGTTTATCATAGAACATTATTGAACATGTTGAAAATGCTAGTGATTGTCAACTTAAAAATAATACATAAAAATAAAATAAAAAATAGCAGGGAGAGAGAGAGAGTATACTTCCCTATAATTTAAAGGTTAAATTAGTTCCTTCTGATCGTTATATGTTTATTTAGTCATTATAATTCCTTAACTTCTTGGTCTTTTGCACTTTAGTATAATTTCATTCTCAAAATTAATTTTAATTTAATTCAATATAGACCAGCATATTGTCATCTATTGTCTGTACATTTTATTTTCTCTTCCCTGTGAGAGTGTAGTTGTCTGAGTTTTGGTTTTGCCTGTTTAAACACACACCACAGTGACCTTTCCAGGCAGAGTGGGCGGCTCTGTGAGTGAGGTAACCAGTAATTAACCTGCCAGTGGAGAGAGATGTGAATATGGGTGAATATGTAGCGAGGATCCAGTGGGTATTCCAGAGTGGTGATGTGTCCTTGCGTTTGAGCTGAACAACAGATGTTCTGTGATGTTAAGATGGCTAATGATAACACTAAGTTAATTGCTTTGGTGTTATACTGTGGTTCAGTGAGATAATGGTTGCATACTGTAAAAGTGCACTGTGATAAAGTTTCTTTTGGAATTTGTGGAGATGATGATCCACACACATTCTTGTTATGTAAGTCATGGTTTTGGAACTGTGCGTGTGTCATACTTTGCAATGGAATTTCTACAAGATCTGAAATGCTTGTCATGCACACACACCTCAGTTAATGAGAAAATCATGTTTTCTTGGTAAAGAACTATGACGATCCACATGGATTTAATTTTACTTTAGCTCCTCTATTATCATATCCCAAAACAATATTTCTCAGAAGATTTCCCAATAATACAAAAGAGATTTGAGAGTGTCAGAATCATTTATCAACATATTTCAATCATGTTTGCTTTTTAAAAACAGATGTGAGGATTAATTTTGCAGATATCCAGAAATATATCTTGCCTTTTGTGGTTACTGTCAAGGCACTATTGTTTTTGCTTATACTTAGGATTAAGGATTTTTGTTTCGTGTTAACGTGTTAGATTTACTTACTCTCCAAACTGTTATTTGCCAAGAAATGCCTGGGTCATATTTCACATTAAAATAAAATAAAAAGAGATTATATTCCAAAAAAAAAAAAAAAAAAAACTTTGCTCATACCTTTTTTAACATACCTTTTTTTATATATTTAAAATTAGTAAACCCTCTGTCATGTTAACAGTTCTAATATTGGGAGGCAGAGAAAGAGCAAGTGGCGATGATGCGATGCATGTTAAGAATGCATGGCAAGTTTTGCCTTTGCAATTTTGAAAAGTTTAGAAGTACAGACAAAAATGTTGTCAAAATGATTCCTGTTCACAAAAAAATATATTCTATTATGCTTGCCAGACCAGTAGCTACGCATGCCATTTTTAAAAAAAAATAAACAGTGGAAACACATAAAGTTTTCCATTTTTAGTTGAAAATGGTGTCATGTAAATGCCCCCTAAAGTTGAGGAGAGACACATGCACAGCTGCCTCTGCCTCTCAAAGCCTCACAGAGAACTAAACCCAGTGCACATTTAGTCACTTTCCAAGGCCTTAAGTCTTTGAGAAAACCCCCTATGAGCTCCTGGTTTTCATAAAGGTATTTTCCTGAAATGTCCTCACGGAGTAAGCCAAAGGATATACTGTACAACATTAAACTATGGCTTGAACATGTTTTCTAATTGGCTGTACAGTGTCTTAGTGGATTCAGTACAACCGTGCATAGTCAGAGCGTAGTCCTCTTTTCAAACCAGTCAAAGGAAAAATAGAGGAATGTTTTACATTGTCAAAGGAGCACTCAGAATGACTGACAGATAAACTCTGGATTCCACCTTTTTTTAAATGGGGTACAAAAAAGGTCCATTTCAATCAGTACATATTACTAGAAAGCATTTTCAATCAGCATTGTAACTGGCTTTATGTAGAGCCACTAGAGAGGCCAGAAGGTCAACGTCCTTGTCTAAAGATAGTGAAATAATTGCTTTGGCAAATTCCAAAGTTCTGGAACGTGGCAATGCCGCGATGAGGGAATCATTACATTGTCAAAGGAGATAAAAGAAGCCTATTTAGGTCAAATTCCCCAAGGTGGACTATCAGAGAGAACCCTACTTGCCTACCTCACTGTTGAAAGTATTGGAAAAAAGAAAGAAAGAAAAGGACTTCTTATTGGGCCAGTGATTTTCATTTAGATTAGTGCTGCATTTTATGCAGGAGTGAAGTGTCTCTCTGAATCTCACACTGTCTGTAAGGAAGATGCTGTCAAAATGGTTCACCTCCTCCATCTGTAGATATTTTATTACTTGCGCTTGTTAAGAAAACACAGTTTATTCCTCCAAAGGTAGCAGCTGTTTTTGTGTTTGTGCATATGTATAGCAGTCCTCTAATATCAGAGTTCAAACAAAGACTTCAAATCGAGGTTTAGTTACGCGGTGTTTGGTAGCTTATTAGTTCAGCTAACATTAAAGCTTCAACATGTTTCTCGGTTTAATTTCCCCGAGGCAGCAAATGAACCCCTTAGTTCTTATCTCTGCACTCTAAATGGGTATAAACATATTTTTTATTCCTCAACCCCCTTTTTTATGTATTTGTATTTGTGTTTTTTTGTTTTTTGTTTTTTGTTTTGTTTTGTTTTATTGATTTATTTTATTTATTTTTTGTAACCAGAGGGGCTATAGAATCAATTCCCCCTAAATGAATTCCAATTGCATTTGATATTAATAAAAAAATAATGATACAAAAACTAATAAATAAATAAATAAAAAAATAAAACTACACATTGCTAATTAATGAGTTGCACTTCTTAGCTTGTACTAGTTTGATTATTAATTGTTGTTTTAATGTATATTTCAGGGGTCATCTGTGCCTTGCATTCAGACTTCTGTTACAATCAGTAGGCAAACTTCTTTCTAAACCATCACAATAAACAAACTATTGTTTAAACATTTAGCATTAATAATACTTTCTAAGCATGTTTCCTTGATACCAGTTAAATGAAGACACACACACACACACACACACACACACACACACACACACACACACACAAAAAAGTTTTGAAGTTCATTGTGTATATTTAAACCAGCCTTTCCTCTTTTCCCTCCAGTCATATATAAAGTGGTGTGAAAAAGTGTTGCCCCCCTTCCTGATTTTTAAATTTTTGCATATTTGTCACACCTTAATGTTTCAGATCATCAAACAAATGTAAATATTAATCAAATATAACACAAGTAAACACAACATGCAGTTTTTAAATGAAGTTTTTTTTATTATGAAGGGAAAACAAAGTCCAAACCCACATGGCCCTGTTTGAAAAAGTGCTTGCCCCCTCCTATTAAATCATGAAATAACTGATTAAGCACATTATTTTAGGAAGCTGAGTTAAATTTCACTAGCCAAACCCAGGCCTGATTACTGGCAGATCTGTTGAATCAAGAAATCACTTAAATAGAACCTGTCTGACAAAGTGAAGCATGTTTAAAGAGCAACACATCATTCCGCAATCTTAAGAAATTCATAAACAAATGAGAAACAAAATAGTTTACATGTATCAGTCTGGAAAGGGTTAGGGTCAGTTTTCATGATTCAACAATAAGAAAGAGGCTGGGCAAAAATAGCATCCATGGGAGAGTTCCAAGGCAAAAAGAACACAAAGGCTCGTCTCTCATTTGCCAAAAAATATCTCGATAATCCCCAAAACTTTTGGGCAAATATTCTGTGGACTGATGCAACAAAAGATGAACTTTTTGGAAGGTGTGTGTCCCGTTACATCTGGTGTAAAACCAACACAGCATTTCATAAAAAAAACATCATACCAACAGTCAAACATGGTGGTGGTAGTGTGATGGTCTGAGGCTGCTTTGCAGCTTCAGAACCTGGATGACTTGCCATTATTGATGGAACCATGAATTCTGCACTCTATCAGAAAATCCTGAAGGAGAATGTCCGGCCATCAGTTCGTGACCTCAAGCTCAAGCGCACTTGGGTTCTGCAGCAGGACAATGATTCCAAACACAGCAGCAAGTCCACCTCTGAATGTCTCAAGAAAAAGAAAATTAAGGTTTTGGAGTGGCCAAATCAAAGTCTGGACTTAAATCCTATTGAGATGCTGTGGCATGACCTTAAACAGCCCATTCCTGCTCGAAAACCCTCCAATGTGGCTGAATTAAAACAATTTTGAAGAGTGGGCCAAAATTCCTCCACAGCGATGTGAAGGACTCATTGCAAGTTATCGCAAACGCTTGATTGCAGTTGTTGCTGCAAAGGGTGGCACAACCAGTTATTAGGTTTAGGGGGCAAGCACTTTTTCACACAGGGCCATGTGGGTTTGTATTTTGTTTTCCCTTCATAATAAAAAACTTCATTTAAAAACTGTATGTTGTGTTTACTTGTGTTACCTTTGTAAATTTGTTTGATGATATGAAACATTAAAGTGTGACAAACGTGCAAAAAAAATAAAAAATCAGGAAGGGGGCCAACACTTTTTCACACCACTGTATGTATATATATATATATATATATATATATATATATATATATATATATATATATATAATCTACAGATCTAACAAGCAAGACAGATGTTCATATTCAAATGGAATTGTCTAATAGCTTTAGAGGGTTAATATGCTTCCAGGGGAAACAGTCTTTTTGTTCATGTAACACAAAAGAAAAAAACACTGTGTCCAAGCGGCTCTTTTCCTTACAATGAAAGTAAATGGTGATCACAGCTCTTCCTTGTCCCCAGCATTAAATACCTTTAATGTTCCATGCAAGCAAAAAAGCAGTAAGGCTTTGGAACGCTGGAATGGCATGAGAGTTGGTAAGCAATAACACTATGTAGATTCTTGATTGAACTATTCTTTTAAGTTCAGTTCTCCCCTGCTGGGTGCATCTTGTGCATTATCAAACAAATGATAATAGGGGAGTCTGAGGCCAAGTAGCTTTTTGTTATTTGCAGAACTGAAGCCAGTGAATATATTTGTCACTGCTGAGAAAACATAAATATATTTAACTGTCTGTAACTTTAGGCTCCAGATCACTTGAAGTCCTTGTGCATCTAACTGAAGTAGCTGTAATGATGGCTTTCTGTTCTTCCGAAAGCTAAGCCATGTTTAGTCATGTTTTATTTAATCAAGAAGATCTTGAGTGAGTAAATATCATCTTAGTGATTTAAAGGGTCAGTTACGTTGATCATTTTTATGTAGTTTCTGAGCTCTTTGTGCAGAGATCATATGTTTTCCATGTCACTAAATCTTAGATATTCTTGCAACATAAAATAGCCACTGACACAACCCTGTTTCATCTGATAGATGTCTTTATGTGCACACAAAGATGTCTGTGACATCTGATGAATGTGTGAGCAGATTCCTTCACACATCCATCTGTCCATTTTCACTCTGAATTCTGATTCCACCTGTCATCTGAACCTTTTGTGTCTAGCTTGCATCTTTCACTGTCAGCTCTGAGAAAAGAAGATGGCCCAGGGGTGAGCCCTGAGGTACATCATTCAGTGTTTATTTTGAAATTGTTGCTCCTTCCGTTACTATACTGCTCACAGAGTGGGAATCATCATTGTCGTAGACGTAACGATGCTTGGGGACTCTGCGTAAGTCATCTTTCCATTCCATTTTTATTGTACTCTTTCTCTCTGACCCAATTTACACCTGGTGTTAACATTTAGCAAATCACAATTGGTTTGTACTAAATACAGGTATAAACAGGATCCAAAACATTTTGTGATCCAGTCACCCATCAGGCTAATACAGTCAATTTTGATTTCACTGTTTGCAATACCAGGTGTAAATATGGCCTCTCTTTCTGTTTCTCTCTGTCTCAATCTCTTTCTCATTACTGTATTTTCTCATTACTCCATTCCTCATTTCACTTTACATTGTCATATTCCAATCTTTTTTTTTTTTTTTTTTTGTCATCTCTGTAACTCCTGGCTTTAACCAGCAGTTATCAATGTACTTCTTGCAGGAAGTTTAGAATGGCCATGGTCAACACATGTTTTGGAGTGTTTTCCAGGATTTTTCAACAATTATGGACTTTTGTGATGAGTTGTTGTTGTTTTATAATGGACTACCTGCCTGACTGATCATCAAGCTAAGAAGATGTGTTTTATTTCCAGTTTAACTGCGCACATGAACAAGCTGTTTGTGTCAGACTATTGTGTTTTTCCACTCTATACTGGACTTACTGTAGCATTAGTGGCACCAGGCATGGGAACTGCGAACAATAAACTTCATACTGTATACAGTAAAACCTACTAAGCAGTATAGTGGTGGGAAATATAACTAGCTTTTGGTGTGTATCCTACAGGTATATTCATACAGTTTAATATGTTGTTGTGTATTTTTTTCTGAGACTCAGTAGTATTTTGCTTTTGACTTTACACTCACACAGTCAGAAGTCATGGAAGAATCATATAACAAACCTAATGACATGCATCAGTTACACAACACCATAAGACTTTCATTCATCTTTGAAACACAAGTGAAGATATGTTTTAATAAAACCTGAGAGATTTCTGTTCCACCACTGAATCTTTGTTCCACATCAAAATGCTTTAAGTCATTCACAAAGTCATTGTAAAAGTAATTCACATGATGAACACATAAAGCACATCAAATATGGTAAACAAAGCTCAACCGCACTTGCTTGACATAAGAATGTTTACAGTATGTATATTTGATGTGCTCTATAAATGTGCATTGATCAATGTTTTTATATGAATAAGAGCCTAAATGAAATCTGTTCAACATATAAAGCAATAGTGTCTGTTTAGAAGACTTGGATTAAACTGCTCAATTAATTTGGATTACTCTGACAATGTCTTTATGAACTTTTTAAAGCATTAAATTTGGCCATTCAGTAAAACCTCTCAGATTTCAATAAAAATATATTCTTTTGAGTTTAAAAGATCAGTGAAAGTCCTATGGGCAGTGTTGGGGGTAACACATTACAAGTAACGTGAGTTACGTAATCAGATACCTTTTTTTCAAAGTAATTAATAAAGTAACGCATTACTTTTTAATTTAAAATGAAATATCATTAACATGCATTAATTCATCTCACTAACAAAAAAACAACAAAACAAACAGATTCAGCATTCCTCAAAATGAATAAAAACAGTGAAATGCGACTCTGAAATAACACATTTATATTATGTTTTCAATATGTTAAATAATACAAATATCCTTTATGTATTTAATACCATTTTATTAACCAGTGCCTTTGTTGCTGACCTTCAATGATCCAATTCAACTATACCAATAAACAAAAATTACTCAGCCAGAAGCTTTTGGTGTGAAAGGGCTTGTACATTTGCCAAAAATAGAACTTTTTATATTTAAAACATACAAGTAGGCCCTATCCTGATTAAAAAAGTTATACAAAAGTAACGTAACACATTTCTATCCATAAAAAGTAATGTAATTAGTTACTTTTTAGGGAGTAACACAATATTGTAATACATTACTTTTATAAGTAACTTTTCCCAACACTGCTTATGGATGTGGAACAACATGAGTAATTGCTGATAAAAGTTTTATTCTTGGGTGAACTATCCCTTTAAGTTCATTCAAATATTTAAGATATTCACTGTGTTGCTTAAAAAAATCTAAATCATTACATATATATCATTAATGATTTTTAATATATATATATATATATATATATATATATATATATACACACACACACAGTATATATGAATTTGTATTGCACAGAACTTGCTGTATAATTTTTAATTGCTCTTTAAGGTCATTTCACATGACTCACATCAGTGTCACACGCCTCATTCATTTCCAGAAGAAAAAATATTGCAGATAAAGCTAATGTTTATTCATTTGCATTGAATATTTATTTGTTTATAAATACTATGATTATTCTCTGAATGGCATGATCTCATTTGTGTCATACAACTTGAGTTCGGTGCATTGTGTATTAATCATGTGAAAGGCCTTTACAGTGTCGTGAATCAGTGTATCTTCCACTGGTTGCTCTAATTTTCTTGTTTCCACAGAACTCTGGGAACGAAGAGCTACCGAACCCAGCTGACTATGTGAGCTGCCATCATCCAGGCAAACAGGAACAATTTATTGAACCTCCACCTCCTTCTGCCTACCCACCTGTTACCTTCCTGCCCCAGAACCCTTACACCCACCGCCCTACCAATACCCCCATGTACACCTTCCAGCCCAACGCAGCCCCTCCCGCCCCCCGACCCCCATTTAACTACCCCAAAGAGCAGTCTGTCTAGACCCACAGCCGTCCGAGCTGGAAGACGCCCCATCGCCCCATACAGGATAGCCATTACGCGTCACACCTGGAGAGAACAACACTTCCTTCCTCATTACTGTTGTCCTGCGCTGGCCACATCAGGATGCGGGCGGTCTCTCGGAACAATGAATAAAAGTGTCAGTAGTTTGTGGACCTGAAACCGTGTGTTGTGCACTGCATGTTTCACTATGAGGCTGTGGTTAGGACCCCTAGTCTTGTGCTGTAAATATAGAAACACCGCACCACAACTCTACACCCTCCCTCCCCTCACAACAGCACACCTCACTTCTCCTGAACACAGGGTATCAGCCTTCTCTCTGCCTAAACCTCTCTTAGATCTTTCCCTCCTTTATTTTAATTCTGCCAAGTGTCTGACCATTGACAGTGTTTCAAGAAATTGTCACCCAAAAGGGAACATTTGGTCATTATTTATGCACTCTCATGTGATTTCAAAGCGTATGCTGATATTTTTTTTTTCTAGAGCATAGAAGATGATTTTTTTGAATAACCTACTAGCAGCTCTTTTTCGGAGAAATGGTTCAAGGTTATTATGTCTGTCAGGTTCCAAAAAGGACACTTTAAAGAATAAAGTTTCTTTATTGGCCTCAGTTGTTACATGATGAATATTTAACATCTATGGAAACTTTCCATTCCACAAAAGCTTATTTTTAGTGAAAAAGGTTTTATTTATTTTTTATTTTTTTTTCAAACTAAGTAAAATAAATGAAAAAAAGAAAAAAGTTATTTTAAGAAATTTTCACTGAAAAGTTGGGAACCAAAAATGGTTTCTTCTGTAGCATTGCTGTGAAAACAAGATTTCGGGGTGTATGGAAAAGAACTGCATTAATGATATTTAAGAGTTTTCTTTTTGTGTCCCTGTTAAAAAAATAAATAACCTCATACAGATTTGCAATTGCATGAGGTCGAGTAGGTAATGACAGAACTGTTTCTTTGTCATTGTATCACCTTTTTGCTTTCTTTCTTTTTTTTTCTCTCTTTCAGTGAGTTTTGTTTATCGATTGTTACACATTTGCGTGTTACTATTTTATTCTTCAGATTATATTTGCTTGCTTCTTGTACATGCTTGAGTTGAGTGACTGTTAAAATGTAACATTTTATTTATTTAATGACATTTTGTCAAAATTATGACATGGCACAACATCCCTACAGTGACTCTGCTGAAACAGCATTATATGGGTAAATTGGCAGTGCCCGTTTATCCAAATATATCCAGATAGTACCAAATATCAATAAAATATTTAGTCATTATAATCTAAAACGTGAATGTTCCCTCTGCTCTACATGAAAAAAATTCAAGGGCTCTATTTCACTTCCTCTCATAAGATATCATCCGACACAATGTCACAAATGAAACACTTCATTTTTGATGGCATAAACACTTTCATCTCGTTTTGCTTGTAGTTACCAAAGAAATAGAGCATTGCATATTTTCTTCAACACAAATGTTTACATTTGGTATTATCAAAGATTTAGAGAGATAAACAGATTCTTTTCATCAATAAACTCATCCACGTTTCAAGCGATCCAGATAATCGTAACTCATGTATCAGTTTATTTCTTTGAAATCTTGCTGTTAAAAGATAACGTGTTTTATTTCCGTTGCTGCTGTATTCATAAGTGTAGGTTGTCCTTGAAAATGCATGCGTTTCCATTCAGTTTTATTTTCATCATTTCTTTTTGTTAAACCTACTATTAATGTCCTATTTTGTTTCACTGGTTGACCTAAACAAAACCTTTTCAGGGGCAGTCCACAACTTTCTTCCTCATTAAGCTATTTTTTAAAAGAAAAACATATGTTGATGTATTTTTTTAGAGAACAATCCTCAATATGCTCTTACCGTCATATTCAGCGTCATATTCAGTCCTGAACCCTTACAAAGAGCCAACACAAATCACTGCTGCCCTCTTTACAACCTCAACCAGACCTCTTTAAAGAATGAGATCGTCTGATAAGAATGACGCTCGTGTTGTTAAGCCATGTCAAATGTACATGCTGGAAAAGAAAATTAAAAAAAAAAAAATTGTGCTCAATGTTTGTGCTCAATGTGAAAGTTACACGTGATAAAAGAGAAACCCTTAGAGTTGTTCAGGATTGGTTTTAAAAATGTATTTTTGCAGTGGTTTATGGGATAGGTTACAATATGTGAAGCTACCTACTGTGCACACCTTTCTGTCTGGCATTGATTTTTATGTGTGTACTAGTGTAGCGTTAGAATCATCTGTGGTTCCTGGGTCGCATTGCTGGAAAGAAATATCTGTCCCCATGTCACATATTTTGGATTATTGCTTCCACATGTATTAATATTATTATTATTATTATTATTTTCTTCAAAACTGAAGATCATTTGCCACTAGTTTTTTTTTTTTTTTCTTTTGTTTGTCCTACTGCCTCAGATAATTTGAAATTGTAAATTGTTTTTCTTTTCTTCTGAAATTGTGATATTATTTTATTTCATTTCTATGTTTGCAATCCTGCCGAGTTTGTTTTTTACACGTGAGCTGTAGGTTTTTGTTAATATTTTCTAACACATACAATGTATATATTATATCTTCATGTTTGTAAAGGAAAATCATCGTCCGAGTCATTGTGAACACATGAACTCAATCATTGTATGTGTCACTGCTAGTTATTCTTCCATATGTGAAGCATTATGACTTTTTTTGTCTTTTTTTTACATGGGGATTATGTTTGGTGTAAAAATTAACTTTATGTACCAGATGTGTGAAACAAAACTCATGCAGATGAACATTAAACCTCACAAAATCTGAAAAGAAGAAAAAAAAAGTGTTTGTTTTGAAATATATTTATTGCAGTTGAGCATCTCTGAAACTGAACTTTGCTAAATTGCAAAGTATATGTGCTAAACAACATATTTTTTAAATCAGTTAGTTGCCATAACATCTAGTTGACTAATTGTCTTGAAACTATGTTGGTTCTGGGTTCACTTGACCTTCAAAACAACTTGATGAAACCCGACAAAACTGTTTAAAAGCTGAGCTTTTTTTTTTTTTCTTTTAACTTTCACAGCATTTTATAAAAAATAGAAAAATACCATGCCTTATATTGACCTGAAAACAACAGCAGAATTAAACTAAATATTTATTGAACGTTCTTGAAAGTCTCATAAGGACTTCTGGGAACACTTCTACATAATGACTCTTGGAAATACTTTTTTAAACGGTACAATGAAATGAGATGTCTAAATAAACTGATTTACCAAAATAAATTAGACTTGAGAGAGAGCATTTTAGGGTCAGGTTTTTAAGATTGCTTTAACTCGCATCTTCAGTTACTCTACACAGAAGCAATGCTTGTTTTCCAAACCAGCACATAGATCTCATGATTAAGTGGAACTTAAGTGCATCATTAGAGAGCTGTGATATCCAAATAAGCTGAACAAAGCTTAAACGTTTGCCAATAGCCTGGTTCTAAGCCTGTATCTTCAATAGTTTGTCTCCCTGACATAAAAATACTAATCATTTGAATATTAAGCTGACAATACTTGCTAAAATATCAGAATTATAAAATGATATGTTAATATGATGCTATTATGTTGAAAACAGCTGAGCTAGTCACACTGCATCACTACCTTGAGTTGTTCTTTAGTCTCTCAACAATCCAGAACAGCGAATTCTCTCCGATGAAAAATCAGTTTCCTTCATGACATCTGCTTAACCCAAAGTTCTCCTGGAAAAGTAATAGTCTATATTCGAATGCTAGTGTACATCAGTACTCTGATCAGTGTTACAGTATAGATAGACTGTGAACATTGCTTTGTCGTAACCTGTAGTCTATACACTTGCAACAACATGTCTAAAAAATATATTTTGGACAGAAGAACATCATTCAGATTTTATAGCTCGCAAGGCATTCATTTTCATTTGATTGGGAAGGCAGGATGATTTTTTTCCATGACTGTGATATGCCATTAAATCCATCACAGAGATGTTTTTTCCCCCGTGTCCACTAGAGCGGCAGGCATTGCCAGGTATTTTCTCTGTCTGATTGGGCATTTGGTGGTAGTGCTAAAATCCATGCCATTGAAATTGTTTCCTGTCTCAAATGGCTTGTCCTGTTATGGGACTTTTTGACAGCTGACAGTTGTGTTTTATGCACACTGATCCAAAATATTATTTACAATTGTCAGTTTTATAAGGTTCTGGATTGGGGAAACCAACTGTAATAATCAACCACCGAAAAACAAAAGTAATCAAAATATTTTGGAGGGGATGTGCTTCCCTCAGTGGAGACAATAGTGGATGCGACCGTGTTTACATCCTTCCAGAAAAAGACCACAAAATCAAATTTGGAGATTTGTTGCTTTAAAGGGACAGTTAACCCAAAAATGAATACTCTGCCATAACTTACATGTAAAGTAGGACTTTCTAATGTGGAACACACACACAAAATTATACACAAATGCGGTCAGATGTTGTCTTTGATCCCACAGACCTTCATTGATAACAACAATTAAAACATTCTTCAAAATATTGAAGTTAAACAGTGACATTTAATTACTGCTTCTCTGATGGCATGTTTGACTGTGTGTCTAAAGCAGGTAAACCTCCAAGGTTAACAAAAAGAGTGTAGCAGCAGTGTAACGTCTGCTTTTGTCAGAAATGTGTGGGAACACTTATCATCTAGTAGACTGATAGCATCCCTTCTAACATTTGTTTTGAAGTGATCATTTTTCAGAGTTAAAAATGCTGTTTTATAAGAGAAGTCATGTAATTTTGAAACAGGTAGAATTCAGTTTATGGCACTTCATTTCTATGGTATAGACCTTATGTAGCTCCATCCTTGTCTTCCATTTGTTGGCTATATTGCTGTGTTCACGCCATGTTATAATTACCGTAATTCCGAGATGACAGCACATGACGTTCACATCCTCAGACTGGGGATTATTCGTTTCTATAGTGACAGTCAACAAAATGAACCAGCTTGAAAGAATGTAGAAAAAACAGCTGTAAAACACAATACAAGTAATAGTTGATATGCAAATACATTATTATTACACTTATTATTAGTATTTATTTAGGTTGTTATTACATGGATAGCCTAGATATCCAACTCTGTGCTGCGTGTATTTCATTTATGTTCACATTACTTTTGTATGAAGATATCTACATTGGAAAAAAAGTCAATTACATGAATTTTAAAACATAAATATAATTATTAATTACATTTTACTACTGGAAGCGCCGACATTTTTCTCTGGTTCCGCGTGAGGTGCAGCAGTCACTTAGTACAAACCGTAGCTCTCAGAAAACTCCCAGTTCACAAGTTGTAATTCCAAGATCTACGAGGATGTGAACAAAGTTAGTATCTCCTAATTACGGTAATTACAATATGGTGTGAGCGCACCTTTTCTACAGTATTAAGATAAGTTCGTACAAAACAAATTTATGAATGGACCGCTCATTTTAAAATCTTCCCGGTCTACAGACGTTTGCTATGATATCCACTTCAGACATTACAATTCACATGATAAATTTCATTTGAATAAGCAAATATTCAGTTTGAATAATAGCCTAAATCCATGTCACCAGCTAATTAGACTGCTTTTTAACAGTGAGTGAGCTATAGTGCTACCGCAATAATGGAAGATCAAAGACAAAATTCTAAAGATGGCTGCACACTTGTTTCTCTGAAGCATAAGATCTATTCGCATCCAATATTTGACTGTTGCACAACTCAGTGAAATTCAGTGCCGTCCAGGTTATCAAGGCACACTTGACACGTTAACCATCACGTTTTCTCCGATGATAGAGCTCAATAAAGTTCTTGCATAAATCACTATCACTATCATCCCCGGTCTCCCCTATGCCTACAAAACTGAATCATGGTTAGTATAAAAGCTGCCTTGTGAGCGTTTAAAATGTTTATATACTGTTAATTATCAAATGTTTATGTAATAATTACAGCGTTTGAATAACTGATTATTAAACTTCTTTTTTTTTTTTTACTTTATTAAAACACAGTTTCAGTGTTGCAGTTAAACATTTATTTTTGTGCATCACTTACAACCCTGCTGTACTTCTAAAAATTTCAGCAGATGTAGCAGATTATTTAGAAACATTTGGGTTCCACTCTAGCACATCAAAGATAAGGATGCCCTGGATTAACCCTAGTCCATACTCCAAAAAACACTTTACACTAGTCAATAAACCTGAACCAAAGGTTTATTGACTAGATAACTCCTCTTAAAAAGATTCAGGATCTCTTTGAAACATCTCACATATTAGAGTTATAGCCTTGGTGTTATTATGGTGACTGCTCAGTAAGACACAACAACAATCACTTCAACAAAATTGGTAATGACACCACAGTAATTTGGCTAATCAACAACAATAAAACTGCATACAGAGAACAGGTGGTGGTTTGACAATGTGATGCAATAAGAATGATCTGACCGTAAACAACAACAAAATAACATTGCAGACTTCGGGAGATACGGAGGTGTCTTGGCAGAAAATGACACCAAAAGGTTAGCAAAATCTTGCTTTCTAAAAGTAACTGAATTGATAATGAAGTTATTGCCAAAACAACCTGAGAAAAATTAAAAGAACAGTTCACCCAAAAACTGAAATTTTGACACCGTTTATTGATTCCGATTGCATACTAACCCCATATAATTTTCTTTATTCCGTGAAACTTGCATTCCCATACAATGGCAGTGGATTGCAATTCAGAATATAAAGCTATATTATCATAAAAATATCATAGAAATAGTCTTCTGATGTCATATTATAGCATTTATTTATTTTCATTTTTGGATGAAACATTCCTTCATATTGGAATAGGAAGGAAATAATTTAGGAAGAAAATTGTAATGTCACAGTTGCAACTTTAGTTATGTTGTCTAAAGGCTGGCTAAAATTCCTAAGACTGAACACTGAGCTAGAAACCAAGCAATAAAACAACAAGTCTACAGACCTGGAGTAGGATCACACAGGAAAAGCACAGAAAGCCATTTGCCTAATCCTCTTGAGCCTCTATATCCCTTCTCCTCTTCCACCAGGCTAAGGTCACTAAAAGTTTACTCAGAGTGCCTTCATTATAAAGTTCATTATAATGCTTATATACTACATATAATGTATCTTGTGAATTCACTGTTGTTTCCTTTTTAAGTAAATGTCCGCAAATGGCAAAATGGTCTCAGTTTCATAACGGAATGTTGGACCGTAATGAAGATTTGAAACTTTTTGTGAATTGTTTCCCCCATTCTGATGAGAATAACTTCCCTCGTCCTAAATAAGATGTGATCCTTAGATCCCCAGATTCCCAGAAGACGTCCTATTAAGTTTTATTATCCGGAATTTAGGATTTTATTTTTTTTTTTTTACTTTTTTGGGCATTTACAGAATACTGGAAAATAATGCTTTTGGATTCTGTATTCAGAAACCTACTGCATGGAGGTCAAAATAAATATGTTTACAAGATGTATTTACGAAAGCAAGCAAATTCACATTCACACATAAAATAAATAAATAAATTAATTAATTAATTAATCATAACCTAATTAATATTTACAAGATTAAGAGTCACAAATGTATTGCACAATTCATAACACAAGTATGTTTGCACATAAATGATTTTATGTTTAGAAATTGATTGTTGGATCTTTATTTTCAAATTGCCATGTTTGTGGATCATTGTGCCAAGAACTAATCTACAATTTAATAAGAGTAAGATGTCAATCAATACTATAGGGTCTACTTTTATTTGTATACACTCACATTAACAACAATTGTTTTCTAAAGGCATATATCTTATTGTCAAAAAATAATCTGTGTTTATGTTTTATTTTGTATTGATTGATAAATTATTGCACTAAGCAATATTTGAAAAACATTTTTGACCACAGTGTCGGACCGAGTCCCAAAACACACTTGTAGCCAATCAGCAGTAAGGGGGAGTGTCTTGTTATGATAGAGAGAAGAGAGCGCTCATTTTGAGTCCACATGAAGTATATTAGCAGATCGACTATAGAGAGAGATGGCAGATAAAAAAAAAAAAAATAATAAAAATAATTTAAAAAAAGGCTAATATCAGAGAAACAAAACGAAAGAAGGGTTAAAATCAGGCAAGAAGTAGGACCCGCGTAAATATCAGAGCAGCTTTCCAGCGGTGGAGAGAACTCAAGGTGGCCTGGAATCAGATGCCAAGGTTGCATTGTTTCTTCTTGATAGGTGAGTAACGTTGATTTTGCTTTGTTTCACACCCCTTATGTATGCTGGCTTTGAATATGCTTGTGTGTCAACTTCACTTGTTTCCGTGATTGTCGTTGCCATGGTTGTGTACATACATGTGGGGCGGAGATAAAAAAAAAATAGGGGAAAGGTCCTGTTGGGCTATGGGCGCATTTCTTTTGGTGCTTTCAAATATCAAAAATTGCACCTTTAATGTTTAATCAAAATGCCAACCTTCCAGTATTTTCTCTAATGATGTATGCAGGACTTCTCCAATTTAGTCTACTTAAAGCATTTAAACCCTCAACTGAATATCCAGTCTTTAAAAAAAAAAAAAAATATCAAGGCCGGGACACACCAAGCCGACTTCAAAGAACTATAGTGGCAACAAACTAGTTGAATCGGGCAATCTTCCACTTATGTGAGCCCGACGAGAGCTGACGTGTGGAACACACCAAACAAACTAGCCCGACAGACCCCAGATAACCGCTGGCTTGGTGTGTCCCGGGCTTTACACTTGGATTTATCTCACAAAACTTTTGCTTAATTGTGACGTTAATGCGTCCTTCAAAACCGTGCCCATTATTTTTGTGTATTGGCCCTGTTTGGTAATCCAAACAGATCTGGCTGATGTTAAGCAGATAAGTGGCACTGGTTCCAGAAATCTTTTCTGTATCAATCCAGTGCACCTCTAGCTCACTTGTCATCTTGACACCTTTTAATAAGCATTAATTGCGGTAATTAGTAATCTGGAGCACAACCCTCATTATATCATACTTCCAAAGTCATTACAATTTAGCAGGACATTAGGCAGCCAGTGACACAGACCAGCTACAGGAGCAGGGAAGGAGGATCTGAATGCAAAATTAGTTGAAGGTTTAAGCCATCTTGGCACCTTAGAGATCAGGCCCACCTCCAAGGACTGATTCAGACACTCACCCGTGTCCCCAATGAAGACACCTCCACATGAGCTAAGGGAACCGTTACCATGGTTTCCTGCAAAATAATTAAAATATCTGACACTTGTGAAATAACCTGCAGAAACTTTGCGTTGAAGTCATTGCTGTCAAAGGCAGTGCCAGTTACTAACCTGCTACAGCTACTAAATCAGTTGCATGGCACTTTCCACAAATATGTAGACCTACACTGGTTTTGCTTTTTTTTCAAAGCATTATAGGCACATGTATCTTGTTTTACAGTGAGAAATATAAGATGTTTTATTATCCAAATCGCTGGGCTCCCTGTGATCCAACATAGGACAAGCAGTTTAGAAAATGGATTGATGGATGAATGTATAAAGTTTATTAAATGTAAATATAAAGTTTTTCATTAGCTTCAAGACAAGTTTTGTTTCCAGATCATTTTCTCATGCTAAACCTTAATGTTCATCTACTGTTTATTGCTAAAAAATTACAGTCAAGCGAATAATGTTTTCAATCTGCTCAACAGCTCAGATAATATTCAGTTCCACCTCATGAGCTTGATGATCATAGTTTTCTGGAGGATAATTGCCTTCTTTTACTGACCATTTGTTAAAAAAATAAAAAAATAAAAATAAGCCCTGTTTTTGTGGAAAGAGTCCAGTGAATGCTGAAACATTAATATCGTTATTGATTTTATTCGTTATGTTTAAACTATGATTGTATTATTTAACTCCTGTATGTTTGTTGCTGTAGAAGTGTCCAGGGATTAGGTTGAAGTGTTTGTGCAGAAGACTTCTTTATTTCTTTCTAGACTGAACTTATCTCAGGGTCATCGTCAGTACAGTTTTGCTGAAACAAATATTTAAAACATTGGTATTCCCACACACTGCTTTCTTTACTCAGTAAGTTCATATCTGCAGCATTAACACTGAGTTCATCGCAGTTTGAGCCAGAGAGGTAATGTGAAAATCCTCCTGCTGATAAGAGTTTAATTTGCCACCATGGGAAAGGAAAAGGGGAAAGAAACACATAATCACATTAGTTCATGAATTACTTGTCTGTGAGGTGAAATCTGTGGCCTTGTTCAGCACAGGTTTTAATACAATTATCCCCAGCTTAAGAAATAGGTGAGAATGTGAATATTTCAAGGACATTTGTCCTTGTTGGGTCTGTTTTAGTCCCACCAGTTGTAGGTGAGACTGTGGATGGAAGAAAAGCATTAAACTAAATAGCTACTCTCAATAGTTGACAGTGAACACACTGACTAAACACTGTTAATCTCATTAAACCAAAGTAAACTGAAAGTAGCTTCATGCCATTCCATCAGAATGTGCCGGAAGCTTCAACTCCAATTAGTTAAAACACAATCCATTTAGATCAGTGATTCATCCTGCGCTTCATCTAACAAACCTCAAAAGAACAGCCATTAAACAGATTTACTTGAGTCACAAACAAATACTTGAGCTTCAGCTCGATTTAGAGCCTTAAAGGTAGGGTTCATCTAAAAATAACAATTGTTTACTCACTCTTATGTCATTCCACGTAGATCAAATTTGCAAGAATATTCACACAGCTCTTTTCAATACAGTGACAGTTCATAGTGACCATGTTTGTCAAGCTCAAAAAGGACATCGCATGCAAAAAAAATCACCATAAAAGTAGTCAACATGATTTTTATGCTACATTCCAACTCTCCTGAAGCCATTTCACTGACAATCTGTTATTCACTGATAAGTTATTTACTGATCATTTTAACTTCCGCTGTAGCACTCTTCCCCAAATCTCATCCACGTTCCTGTTCAGATTTAAAATCCGGCATTGATATGTTACACAATTTCTGATGTCATTGAAGTCAAACAACATAACTTATATTTTATGTTGTATCATAACGCTGTATGCAAATTTCATGCTAGGCAAAAGCAGGCAGCCGTCTCGGGCCTCCAGAAGCCAAGGGCCCCATATAAATACAAATGAGAAATTTGTATATTGTTATATGGATGACAAATAACATACCATTGTTGCTAAAATCAGTTATTTTCAGCACTGCAAGTCCACAGTTTACACAGATGCTGGAGGAGAAGTCTCTCTCTTTGTGATAGTTCAGTCAGTGTATCAAGAAATCTAGTCTAATTCGTCTAATCTAGTCTAATCAAGCAGTCTAATTTGATACAATTTTCACAAATTTTCTTTCTTAAAATAACAAACTGAATGCAAAAATGTACCCAATACATTTTAGGATAATATAGAACAGGCAAAAAATTACATTAAAATGAATCAAGATTGATTTTAACATAGTTATTTCTTATTAATGTTATATATTTTATAATTGAAATATGCAAAATTATTACTAAATTATTTTTAAATGATTTTATTATTTTTTTATGTATTTTTCAAATTGCCAAGATGATTAAATGAACAAGTATACCATTCCACAAAACAAACTTTTTGTCTGAACTGAAGGAATTACTTATTGTACAGTAATAGTCATTTCCCCAGAAGCTGTGCTGAGACCTAAAATTGAGCATTCAATATGAAATCATATTGGATGATCGTTTTAATTAGTCTTACACCTACCAAATTGATAATAATGCTCACAGTCTCAAACAAAATTAACATCAGATAATAACACTGTGAAAGCTGAACAATAGAGAGAGAAAGCTCAAGAAAAATATATTAATTTGAGGAGAATCTTATTCCTGTCTTTTTCTTGGACACCTAAATGACTGAAAACTATCCTATGGCTCCACAAGACACTGACTAATCACGATACCTTAATGGTGATTTTTATGGTGTTTTTGGTTTTGGCGGTGGCCCCTGAACTGGTGTTACTGTAGATGGAAAAGAGTTGCATCAAGAGTTTTCTAAATTTCTCTTTTTTTTGTCCAATGTTTCTCCATCTTCTTGAGGGTGAATAAATAATGACATCTTGAGGTGAACTTTTCCATCAAAAAAAAGAATCCTCCCATATTCAATACTAATAACACGGAATAATATCAGAGATACATCATCCCGTAAAGCGCATATAAAACTGGTAGCCAAAGCTTCTTGTCTTCATAATCTCCTTTCAGCACTTTGCACTCAACCTGTCTCTGACCCACTAGTTGAATGCATCAGTTTCTTTAGCAATCAATAAATACACAATACATCAGCAGCACAGAGCTGAGAGCAGTCGGGTGAGTCAACGTCCGCTCATTCAGCCTAATTTGCTTTTCAATATCTCACTGTGGGTGAGGCCTGCGGTCTACGGACCAGTTGTCTAAATGTCAGCGAAAAGGAAAAACTAATGGATGTGGGAGCGTGTCACACGAATCGACATGGCGAAACATCGCTGTCTAGGGCACTATCTGTGACAAGGGCAATCGGCAGGGGTAAGGGCAAGGAGAAAGAGAGAGAGAGAGAGAGAGAGAGAGAGAGAGGGGATGTTTCAGTTTGTTCTCATTTTGTTCATTTTATTGTTTAAAATAGTTTAAAATAGAAAACCGAGGTACCTTTGCAGATCCTCAGATCTCTTCACATATAAAAACTGTATATACCTGTACAGCATTATATGACACTGTCATTAGAGAGGGAGGTCTAAAACAAGCTTTGAAATGGATGTTGCAATGGTTTCATATTTGCAGAACTTAATATTTAAGATGAAGGAGTGAGGGCTAGAAGTCTAATCAGATCAACATGTGTCGATCATTCAGCATTTGAAACATTAATAATTCATTTTTGTACAAATTTGCAGTGGACAAAAATACATTTTTTGGCAGAATTTTAGAGTAGGTTCTTTTTAACAGTATACAGTATTAACATACACCTGATTTTCAGGTGTTTCTGGAATCCCATATGTCCCATAAGTACCATATGTTTATTTTGTATATACCATATATCTTTTTTTTTTTTTTATGTTCATCGGTAATTAATACTGAAAAGTAAAATGTATTAATAATTTTAAAAAAATATGCTATAAACAGTTGCTGTTATTTATATGACAAATGAGCAAGATGAAAGTCTGATAGCTTGTAATATAAACCAATGAGGTGTTAACAGTATAGCTCACTACTCACATAAACTCACATATATCTCAGTTGTCTCTCTATATCTCCCAGTAATATGTCTTAGTAAGGTGATAATTAAATGCGTAATTTTATGATCAAAACTCTAGTTTACATTGTGTGAGGGGGGGGGGGGGGGGGGGGCATATGCAGTGCAATACAATAATGATTGAGAAATGAACAAATAAATGTTCCTCAATTCCTGCTGTCTCACATTTGATATTCATGTTTCTATTATTATCATCACTATTATTATTATTATTATTATTATTATTATTATCAAAGAGTAAGTACATCTTGAAATATTAATGAATATAAACATTTTCCCATGTTTCCTTATATATATATATATATATATATATATATCAAACAACAGATAACACAGCAAATTGTTTTTTTCAGTTTTCATCACGTTGACAATTTAGAGGCCTTAGAAATGTTCCACTAGGTTTAATTATTCCTTAAATTAAAAGTGCACAACACTACTAAGATCTACTGCCATAGATAGATAGATAGATAGATAGATAGATAGATAGATAGATAGATAGATAGATAGATAGATAGATAGATAGATAGATAGATAGATAGATAGATAGATAGATAGATAGATAGATAGATAGATAGATAGATAGATAGATAGATAGATAGATAAGATAATTTCAGTGGATAATTTTTAGGACACAATCCATCAAGAGCTTCTTGATGACAGAAACACTTGTAAGTTTCCTTGTGATGTGTAAATATTATTCATTAAAAATTAAGTGAATGACTTACTTTAGAGGGCCCAAGCATTAAAACCAGCTACTAATTCACACCCTGTCAACTGGTCCGTTGGTCCTTCACTTCTCATTTCTGCTATGTCTAGTTCACCCTATTGAGTGTGAAAATGCTAAATCTGGTCTATCAGGAAGAACTCCTGTCAATAATCCACAGTGGGGAGGTTCGGTTAGAGAGACAGGGTGCCAAGAGATATTTGTTCATCTTTATTGATTCAGACTTCAGTAATACTGTTTCTAATCTGCTGTTATCATAGAGCATCCTAGAGGATGCCTGGCCTCAAATAAATATTTGCTTTCAAAGCCTTTTTTTGGTTTTAAACCTACTCCTAAAATCATTGCAAAGAAGTTTGAACTGTGGCCTCACACTTGAGTGGCAATCAAATAGCTTATAGCGCCGAAAGATCTTCAGATTAAGTAAATATAACCAAGCAATTTATAAGTCAATGAAGACGGCTCATTTACATTCCAGAGATGGAGGAGTTCATTTAGAGGCGATAAAGAGCAACTGCAGTTCAAGATACTAGCTTAGCTTTGCCTCTGCTTGATTTAACACACAGGCAAAGGTTGAAGCTCAGTGCTGTATAGCATCTATACAGTAATTCAAATCCTATTTTGCCTCACCAGAATGCCAATAACACTGAAGAGGATTGTTATGGAAGCATGCAAAGTAATTTTTGACTACATGCATGTTCATCATGCTCATATTTTCCCTGTCTTTCACATATAAATCTCAAGCAAACACAATTGTGAGACAGCAGTGTGTGTATATATGGAGACTCAAGAGGTCTAGGCTAGCTGATAAAAATAAGAATATGAACATCTGTACTATATGACAGAGTAAACCCTTAATTTTCTTGTCCTTCTAAATAAATACAAATTAATCAACAAATGAATGAATGTCATTGTTATTAGCACAGTGGGCTCATTTTAAAAAAAAGTACATACAACTATCCATCTATCTATCTGTCTGAAATTTTTTAAACTAACCTTTGGTAACAATTAAAGCCTTTTTGCAGAATGCATTATAAGGGTGTTAATTATCAGCTAAAAAAAGTGGCCAGATGTTGGAACATAAAAATACCCTTTCTACTCAAAACAGACCACACTATTGCTGTACCTTTATTGCTGTTCAAAAATAGTTATGGGACAGCTATTTCAACACCATTCAGAAAAATTGAGTTCAAAAATTGCCAGAGCAATAATGCTGAATCATTCTCCATTGGTGGAACTTTGGGCAATGATGGTTGTAGCCAACATATAAAAGTTAAAAGCATAAAAGTAGCCATCATTGGACAGAACATGAAGTTTTACACTTCTGCTTTTATTCTGCAATAAAACAAGCAGCTCTGCTCATGACACCGCTTTTTGTTTTAGATCTTGAAGCATGGCTGGCTGATGCTGCACAGATGGGAAGTCCTTCACTTCAGAACTACAGGGACAAAACTGGAATATGAGCATATTGTTTAGAATGACCTAGTGTATCAAATCTAATCTTAACTTCTAAAAACTTGGCTCATCATCTTATCCATTTCAAAGTCATCTATAGAGAATACATAACTCCTTACAAGACGTTTCAAATGAAACTGCAATCGACCTATAACTGTCATATCTGTAACACTGTATCAGCAGGTACTTTTCTCCACATGTTTTGGGAATGTCCAGTTGTTGTCAATCTATGGACTCTGTTGTCAATCTATGAATTCTGTTTTGTCCTTTTTACTACAAATTGATTACGTGTCTAATCCAGGTTTATGTCTTCTCGATGATTCTAACTTCTGTATAAATTAATTAAAGAAGAGAAGGTTGTTTGCTGCTTTTACAGCTGCAAAGAAGGCAATAATACAAAACTTGTTCACTCCGCACATGTGAACATTTTGGATTCATAGCCTCCTTAAAATAGTGACTTGTGAATGTACAACAGCACGAACTAACAAGGCTAAACCTAGTACCATTGATGCATCACAATGTTTTTCTTCCAACATTTTGGACTATATAAAGGAATGACCATATAAAGTTTTTTTTTTTTTTTTTTTTTTTTCTCCTTCCCTTTTTTTCTTTCAGATTGTGAAATTGTTGACGGTGTGTCTGTTGCTCCCCCTCCCTGTTGTTTGTTTGAATGAATGTTGTTTTGTTGATTTAAAGAAAATAAAAAGTTGATCACAAAAAAAGAATGACCTAATGTCCTGTTTTTATAATTCACACACATATGTGTAACATATTACCAGAGAAGAACTGAGAAAGCTTAATTATAGATATTTTAAATGCACTACCGAGTTACTCTTTGTGCTTTTATAGTTGGAATGAGTAGAAAAAAAAAACAAAAAAAAAAACACTTCCACAATCTGCCATTATGTCAGTCTTCTTGAGTGACATTTTCCAACCATGAGATCGTGTCTTTCGGCGAGTATCTGGGAGGTTAACGGCAAACACTGAGCCCATTGGTGTCAGCCCACACTACACTGCACCTCTAATTGGCCCATCAGAGCAGTGATGTCAACGGGCTGGTGAAAGAGGAGTGGCCCCGCTCTCATCCAGTCTTTGACTGACAGGGACCTTTAAGGGTTCTGATGACAGATCACAGGATAGCAGGGTGGAAGTCTCTGCTGTCTCTTTTCCCACTCAATAAGTGTTATTTATGCACTCAGACGGATGATGAAATGGTTGTTGGTTGAAAGTCAACTTCAGTTTGACAGATAGTTTATCTCTTGACACTAGTGGGCATCATTTGATGTGATGTTTGACTTGGGAAATAAAGTAGGACAGATTGTAGGACTCCACACATGGTGCGAGAGTTCGAGTCATGAAGATGGAAGTCATGGAGTTTTTTTTATTTTTTTTTTATTTTTTTTATGAACAGGTGTCAGAGCTTGACTTGATCAATAAGCAAAGGAAAGTTTCAAAGGTCAAAAGCAACAAGACACTCAACTGACAGTAATTGCTGTATCAAGTGGATTAGGTGTGTGTGTGTGTGTGTGTGTGTGTGTGTGTGTGTGTGTGTGTGTGTGTGTGTGTGTGTGTGTGTGTGTGTGTGTGTGTGTGTGTGTGTGTGTGTGTGTGTGTGTGTGTGTGTGTTTGTTTGTTTAGTCAAAAGTTGTTACTGTATAATGGAAGCTGGCTCTGGAAATAACATTTTAGTGTACCAGCCAAGGGGACTGAAACATGGAAACATTTAGCTAGTCAGATTTCTTGCTGGTCAAATATGTATACTATGAATACACGCCAGTGCACACACACACACACACACACTATTAAAAAGCTTGCTTTTGGACCTAGGAGTGTCACCTAGGCTTATTTGTTTAAATATGCATCTGAAAAAAATAGTAATATTGTGAAATTATTGCAATTTAAAATATCAATTTTCTAACCAGCATATATTTGCACTGGGTAAAACAGTTTGTTATGAGTCACTTTTAGTCAAAGAAAGGAGCGAACTAATGTTAACCAAAATATGCATTTTATCAAATATTTATTGTTGCACACACACACACACACACACACACACACACACACACACACACACACACACACACACACACACACACACACACACACACACACACACACACACACACACACACACACACACACAAACTATTCAAAAGCTTGCTGTCAAAAGCTTGCTTGAGCATAAGAGTGTCTCTTATTTATTTGTTTAAATATACAAGAGAAAAAATAGTGATATATTGAAATTATTGCAATATATGAAATGTGAAATATCAATTTTCTATTTTAATTTGTTTTTAAATAGGATTTATTCAAGTGATGTTAAAGATGACTTTTCTGCATCATTACTCCAGTCTTCCTTCACGTGATCCTTCAGAAATCATTCTAATATGCTGATTTGCTGCTTAAGAAACATTTCTTATTGTCAATGTTGAAATCATTGTGTCATTGTGTAGTACTTTTGTGGAAAGCTTGTGTAGTACTTTTGTGGAAAGCTTGTGTAGTACTTTTGTGATACTTTTTGCCAGGGTTCTTTGATCAATAGAAAGTTAAAATGAACACTATTTATTCAAAATAGGAATTATTTGTAACATTGTAATTACATTATAAGTATTATTTAATTGTCTTTACAGTTACTTTTGATAAATGTAATGCATCCTCGGCGATTAAAAAAAAAAAAAAAAAAAAACGGTTTAAACAGTTTGAACAATTTAAAACAAAATTTGTAATGCCTTGTGCAAATTTGACATCCAACAATAAATATTTGATGAAAAGGCATATTTTGGTAAAAGTGATTTTGCTCCTTTCTTTGTTTGACAGTGACTCGCAAAAAAATATTTTACAAATATGTGGAAATATGTGCCGGGCTTTCAATTCATAACATTTACTGAATATATATCAAAACAGTAACATTGAAGTTAAGCATCTCTCGATTGCATTAAACTGCATTGTGAAAGCACCTGACGCAGTTCCTGGTCCATCTAAAACTCTTCTCTTATGAGCCTCTTTTGAAGAATTCGTATAAAGTGTTCTCGTGCTGACAGGAAGTAAACAGTGCCGGTGTTCAGACAGGAGTGTTCAGATTTAAAGACTAAAATGTGAAGTTTACATTATTGCTTAAAGGAGCTCTTCCATAAAAAAATAAATACATACATAAAATAAAACAAAATTATAAAATAATAATAATAATAATAATAAAATAAATAAATAAATAAATAAAAAGTTAATTAGGCTGTGACTCTTTCAAGACTGTAATTCGCAGTGCATCAACAAACACTTGCTGTCATGCATTTAGTGTCAGGTAAAGATGTTACAGACAGCTTTCCTTTTTGTTTCTTGGCTGTGTGTGTGTGTTAGTGTGTGTCAGACATTAAAGACATGCAGGCAACAGGAAGCAGCCAAGTTTATGTTCTGCTAATTCAAGACAATTGTCTAACAAACTACCTGCTCAGATCTAAATAAACAAGGAAGTTACAGCACCTCCATATCCTTGCACAGAAATCATGGGGGGAAAAAAAAAGGAAAGATGGGACACCTTAAACTTAGCAGAGAGTGCCCTCTGTCATTGCTGAGGAATAGGTTAAGTAAAGCTTTTGTTCCTCAGAGACGTCAGGATTGCTTGAGAGCTCATCCGGAAAAGCCCATGTTGATTGGATTGGGTGAATTCTTCTGGAACGAATCCTCCATGTAACTTTTATATAAGCGACTACTCTCTTTCTTTGTCTCTAGCTCTCTCTGTTGTTGTGTTATCGGTCTTCCTGTACCTTATCTCAGTGTAATATCAGTGCTTCTAACTCATAATGGTGCTGCTCTATGAATTCACTGAGCATTTTTTGGTGCAGGATAGAAATCCAGCATTTAATGGGGTCTGGATCACAGCAAAGGCCTTAGACCTGCATCAAAGAATAAAATAGCAACAGAGCGCAATCATTTTCCATTTCCTGCTAAGCGTGATCGCAGCCAAACAGTCATTTGCAACAAAATGCGTCTCTGGATCCGTAAACAATTTTGTCTCATTATGTTTCCTGATAATTTAAGGGAAGCTATTTCCCATCAACACTTGACCTTTTAGAAGAGGATATTAAATGCATTAATGTTAATGTGTTTGTGTGTGCGTGTGTGCACGCGCATGTGTGTGTGTGTGTGTGTGTGTGTTAGGTGAGGGAGACGAGAATGTCTTTTCTGTTTTTAATCCACAGGTATAATTTAGAGATTTGATTATGTTTTGATGTACTACAACTGAGTGGGGGAGTGTGGAGTAAGAATTGCATATAGTTTTATTTGTGATGCAACCATACATTCAGAAATATATATATATATATATATATAATTTTTTTATTTAATTATTTTTTTTTGTGATGTGACCATATATTTAACTAATACTAACACCTACCTATTCTTAAAAAAAACAAAAAACAAACAAACAAAAAAAAACAACTAGCTATGTGTACTGTGCTGGCCTAACTGAGACTTGTCATGGCACTTGTATACTGCTGCACTCTCGATGGTCTGATTGCTTCTATTGTTCTCATTTGTACATCGCTTTGGATAAAAGCGTCTGCTAAATGATTAAATGTAAATGTAAATGAAAGAGTACATCGTATATAATATGCACATTGAGTTTATTATTATCATTGTTATTAAAAAACAATTTTCCACAAGTAAAAATATATTTGTCAAATTTAATTTTTTAATATATATATATATATATATATATAAATAATAATATATATATATATATATATATATATATATATATATATATATATATATATATATATGTATGTATGTATGTATATATATATATGTATGTATGTATATATATATATGTATATGTATGTATGTATATATATATATATATATATATATATATATATATATATATATATATGTATATGTATGTATGTATATATATATATATATATATATATATATATATATATATATATATACATATATACATATATATATATATATATATATACATATATATACACATACATATATATAAAATATTGGAAATTGGTAACAAATCAAATTAGAATTATGTATTAATTAGTGTCAACTTAAGGCTTAACCCTTGTGCTTTGCTGAAAATCTATCCTAACCTAATTTGGTGTTCTGGTCTTTTAAAAATGGCCGGTCTTTTAAAAATCGCTTGTGAATCTCATATTATGCTTTATTATCAAATCTATTTATTTTTTATTTATTTATTTATTTATTTTTTCTCACTAGTCAACTAGCATTTTTACGACGGCGATTTAATGCCACGTTAAAAAATTTTAAAAAAAGTTTACGAGATTAAAGTCATAATATTTTGAGAATAAAGACGAAATTACGAGAATAAAGTCGAAATATTACAAGAATAAAGTCGAAATACTATGAGAATAAAGTCGAAATATTTCGAGAATAAAGTTGAAATGTTTTGTGAATAAAGTCGAAATACTAGGAGAATAAAGTCGAAATATTACGAGAATAAAGTCGAAATGTTTCGAGAATTTAAATCGTAGAAATTAAAGTTATAATATTTTGAGAGTATAGCCTATATTGCGCATGCAAATGGCCCACATTGAGAGCACTGGGAGAAGTTGCCAGGGCACCGGAATTGATTTGAATATTGTTGCATCCGAGCGGCCGCATCATCTTACTGGGATGTCAATTTTAAGGAAATATTAACAGCTTAATATCAAGAATATGATATTTATTAACAGACTGAACAGGAACAACTGTTTATCTGATCTAACATCAGCTCACACACTCAATCGACATTCCTTCGGGGGGCACTGTAGCTCTCGTATTTAACCCTTTTTTAATACACTACAAATATATGTGGGATTATTAGCAGAAATCATACCATGTGTCATATTCGCGGGGACAGTATGCTTGGAAATAATTTCATGTCTTCCACTGCATTCGTTATGTGTAGTGCGCCAGCCACCCAATAGCAATAGCTTAAGCTTTGTTCTTTTAGTGCTTTTACTATAAAACAAAGTCTCAGTTTTCAAAATCAGTTTTATAGCGAAACACAAATTATGTGTTTTACAATAATGTGATTTTCAAGATCTTTAATGTGGTGTGACAGATCGCTGTATTTATGTGAATAAATTCATTAAATTGTGAAAATTGCACCACCTACTCCGCAAAATCGTCTGTGGTGTCCAAACTTTCATTCCTCACATAGCCTGTTTAATTAAACAGCAATAAAACATTCTAAAGGTTGAAGTGGACTCAAATTTGTTAACATACGTTATATTTTTGTCTTTTCTGCTGTAAACTTTAAGTGACTATTCACAAACTGTTTTATTCATGGTGTACTGTAAATCAGTGGTTTTCAATCCTGGTCCTTGGGACCCAGTGCTCTGCACATTTTGTGTGTCTCCCTTATTTAACACACCTGATTCAGATCATCAGCTCATTAGAAGAGAGATTCATGAACTTAACTGGATGTGTCAGATAAGGGAGACATGCAAAATGTACAGAGCAGTGGGTCTTCAGGACCAGGATTTAAAACCACTGCTGTAAATGAGGACATAATATTTAACGTCTTCCATTCACTATTTGTAGTGCGCCAGCCAACCAGTAATCACAACAATTTTGTGCTTTGTTGCTTTTACACGCAGCTCAGCTTTCAAATTCGGTTAGTTTTATGACGAAATACAAATTATAAATGTGTTTTTGCTCTTTATTTCAAGTTTATAGCAAGATATAAAGTGAAGGAACATCATAAGGCATGACAAAAAAAAAAAAAAAAAAAGTTTGTTTGTTCTTTATTGTAATCGGAAAGATGATTGACTCACATGCCGCTTGACAAACACATTATTGCAATATAGCCTACATATTGTTTGTATTTCGCAATAAAACTGACAGATTTTGAAAACTGAGATTTCAAATATCTCCCAGTGCTCCCAATCCAGGCCATTTGCATGAGCATCTCAAAATATTATAACTATAATCTTTATTCTCGAAACATTTTGACTTTAATCTCGAAACATTTCGACTTTATTCTCGTAATATTTCGACTTTATTCTCATAATTTCAACTTTATTCTCGAAATATTTCGACTTTATTCTCGTAGTATTTTTACTTTATTCTCGTAGTATTTCGACTTTATTCTCGTAATTTCACCTTTTTTTTTTTTTTTTTTTTTAACGTGGCACTAAAACGCCGACATACATTTTCAGGAAAAAAAAATAAAAATAAATGAATAAAAATACATAAATAAAATCTTCTGAGCCCAAAATACAACATATTGATTCATCATAATACTGATTTAGCTTTGCTTCTAAATGGAGAAAATACTATAAATACTATAAATATTACAAATACTATTGCATGAAATGAATGAATGAATTATTAATTTCATTATGTTAAAATATTTTAAAGGGGTCATATGATGCGATTACAAGTTTTCCTTTCTCTTTGGAGTGTTACAAGCTGTTTGAGCATAGATGAGATAAAATTGCAAAGACTAAAGTCTCAAACCCAAAGAGATATTCTTTATAAAAGTTAAGACTCGTCCACATCCCACTAAAACAACTCATTCAAACATGCCCTCACATGTCTACGTCACGATGTTTAAATATTTGCGTAACGCCACCCAAATGTGCACACAAGAAAGAAGGCGTGGTTTCAGTAACCGCAGTTAGTGGTTATGCAGCCATGTCAGGGAGACGCTGTGTGTTTCTATGCGAAAGCAAAAGCACTTTATTTGGCCTTCCGAAAGTAGCTGTAATTGGGAAACATTGGTTAAGATTTGTTTATAACACAACAGCACAACCCAAATGTTCGAATTTGTACAACGCATTAGGGATGACAGTTTCGTGAACCCAGGAGAGTACAAGGCTGGCTGTGCACAAAGGCTATTTATTTTTTTAAAAAAAAGGTCAATTCTGACTTTGCTATGACAATCTGGCACTTCTGGATCAGCGACTGTAAGTATGTTTTGTTATTAGTTCAAGTATTTGCTATTGACTGTTCAAATGCGGAATTTTGCACTTAACATGTTGTGTGTGAGTGTGTGTGAGTGTGTGTGTGTGTGTGTGTGTGTGTGTGTGTGTGTGTGTGTGTGTGTGTGTGTGTGTGTGTGTGTGTGTGTGAGGGAAACAGGGTCACATCACAGCGGAGTGTACAGCCTGTCAGAAATCGTCATAACCGTGGCTTGTGTACTGCAAATACATATGAGCATCATCACTGTGTCTGTCACGCGACTCTGTACCCGTTTTGGGCTAGAACTGATAAAACTTGAAAGCTGAAGTTCATGATTATGGTAAGGGGTGTTACATTTCCGACGCGTGCTTGTGGTGTTATAGGCCAATCACAATGCACTGGGTCAGTTGGAAGGAGGGGCTTTGTAGAAAATGACGTGTTTGAGAGAGGCAGGGCATAGAGGACCTACAATAATGTACAGTATTTGAAAAATGATGTGTTTTTTGAACATTAAAGCATGTCAACATATTCTGTCACACCATACACAAAATAATAATCTTTAAAATAGCATCATATGACCTCTTTAAAATATTGAACATTTTGCTGTCTGGTTTGACATGAGAAGTCTTTTTTATGTCTTGTTATGTTATAGAGGCTTTCTTCCAATTTTAGTTGATGGCATGAATTCAGAAATGAAGTTAGGCACATTTGTTTTATCTCATTTCTCCTTGCCTCTACAGGGCAACATAAGTGAAATCCGTTACAGCATGAGGCTGTGGATGTGTTTAGACAATCTGAAAGCATCCAAATGCACTTCTACTGAGTGTTTCTTAAGGGCCTGGTTATTGGCAAGTATCAGCAATTTATTTATTTGTATTTCAGCTTCATCTGCTTATTTACACCCAAATTTGCAAGAGAGTGCAGACCTTGACACGTCCCATCAGAGAAGGTTTAAGTTGCTGTAAAAAGCGGTCGTGCTCGCCTGCCTTGTAGGAGATGGGCATCAATCCCATTTTTTCTCATAACCTATCTGCCATATTTTAATATTGTGCCTGACTCATTGAGATGCATAGGGGAGAAAGGAGGAAATGGAGATGAAATTGACTGATTCGCTCCCTGGCACAAATAGAAATAAACTCCAAGTGACACAAGGAATCCTAATGACGAAAGCTCCCAGTGGACTATGGAACTATGGGGAGAGAGAAAGAAAGAGGTTTCTACTCGCTTACATCATTTCCGCAGTATATAAAACAGGACCTTTAAGTATTTCTGTGGTAAATTGTAAAACACCTATATTAAGAAATTCTATGAAAGAGCAAAATGCACTACAATAAACACAACAAGCGGAGGTTTATGCCACTGACTAATTCAATTCAAGGGTTAATAAGAGAGCTGAAGTGGTAAAATGAAGTGTTGATGTAGGCGCTGCAGCAATATTCAGAGCACGAAACCATGTCAATGTGCTAATGACCCTCACATTAGTTGATTAACATCTTGACCTGGACACAAGCAGGACACTGGAGATGAGAAATCCACAGGCTGTTTTAATTGCATCATCCAGTGTTAAGTGCTGTGGCATTACTAATCGCATTAGCTACTCAATGATCATGCATAAAAAGTTAAAAATGATTGGATGTTTTGAAATAGAGTAAATATTCATCTAACTACTCTCAGGCTTCCTTTGGAGCTTGCACTAAACAGTTTTGAGAAACTGCAGTGAGGAATATTTTTTATAGCAATGGAACAACTTTGAGGAACAGTTGTTAAAAATTCAGGAAAATATCTTGCATCCATGACTCCTTTCTTTTCTTCCATGAGATGGTGTTCAAAACCAACATAGGACTCTGTAGTTTGTTCCTTAGAGGCGAGAGCAGGAATGTGATTTACAGAACATGCATTTGGACATGACAGAAAAATGGATCATAATTCATAAGCAATTTGATTTACAAGTTATACATTAGTCAGCTGGAATGTCCTGAATGAATGTGTTGTTGTTTTTTATGACCATGTTTAATTTGCCATAGCAAAACTGCAATCATGGTGTAAACTAGCAATTCTGGACATTTTGCATCCAGAACAAGAATACTGAGGTTTAGTTTGGCAGCCAAAAATCAGTTTGTTGTTTTGTTCCAGCCTTTGAGTGAAACTTAGTGAACCTCTGCACTATGTTGCTGCTATTGGCTTCCTCTGAGCTGCTTTTTCCCCCCCTGTATTTATTTTATAATTCACTCTGACTTCGCTCCCACTGGTTTAAGTAAAATCTTGGCCTGGTTTAAAAATAAACAAAAAGTTTATTGAATATATTCCAATACTCCATTTTTTTTGTCTTTTTAATATTTATATAGATTATTTCAGCAATCAAGTTCACATTTGTGTCTTATGCTTAAAAAACAAGAGGACCAGATCTGTTTCATAGGGTAAATCTAATACCATGACCCCTTGTGGCCTGATTTTGGAGCCAAGAAGATTCATTTTGGATTTTTCGCATTTCAGAGGGGGGACAGGGAGGGACTGACATTCTTAGGCCACAAGCCAAAAGAAATAAAAAATGGTTTCTCTTGTTGATATTCACCATTCTTTTAGTTGGACTACATACTGTAGGTATAAAAATAGAGTGTCCCTCTGCACTTTTTGAATGGAAACCAGTTGCATATGGTTGGCTTTTGTTTTTTTTTTAGTCTAATTTAAATTCATGTTCCAGATCCATTTCTTGTTTCTAAACTATTTATTTGACACTTAAACTAATACAATATATATATATATATATATTTATTTATTTATTTATTTATTTATTTATTTATTTATTTTATAATAATATACATTTTACTGACATTTTACAACCAACTGACATCAAATTTATAATTTCTTAAACTTTTTTTTTTTTTTTTTTTTTGCAAAACTAATTTATTGCAATTACCAGCAGGGCCAGTAAAACACCCATTCCTATTTACATACATTGATTACAGGAGCAAATTTACTAATCTACAAAAAAATATTTTAAGAAAAAAAAATATAATAAAAATGCATGATTTGTAAACAAAAACATTTCGATGTTTGCATCATGAAACCAGCTCTATATGTATGGCTTTTCTGATGTAGTAAACTTGCTAGCTGCTCACCTGGTACAACATTCAGTGACATTAGATGAGCTCAAAGACATGTAGAAGTAAACTAAATGATTGCATGATTGCTTTCACGTTTGTTCTTGATAACACTCTTGATTTGTGTTAGTGTAGGGTTTTAATATAGATGGTGTATTGAGTTCAACTGCAATAGAACATTAACCATTTACTGCCACTTACAGGACGTTTCATTTCTGAACATAATGCATACTACAACTGATGTAATAAAACATTGTCAGATGCACGCTCGTCTGTTTTGGACAAAACTGAATGCCCTACTGACTAGACATTTCATTTTGAAAGTGTCACAAAGAGTGTAAGAAGAATCAAAATATTTAGCAGAAATGTCACCACATGCATGGTTTTTCAATTAATATTTCAACAGTTGTTTGACTGTTATTATTAAAAAAAAAAAAAAAATTTCAGAAAGCATCAGTAAACACTGGCATTGAAGTTCACCTTTAATTTAACGAGGCTAAATACATCTCACTCACAGATCATTTTGTTTCATTAGCAAAGTCATTTCAGTTTCACTGACTAAAAGTGATGATGTTCAAGTGAATTTGTTTAAGTTCTAATTAGTCTGTCCATTTGACTCATTCTGGCTGATTTGTGAACCAGTTCACCAGCAGTGCAATCAGCCAGTCACAACAAAACAAATGCAATGGCCCCACTCCTTTGACGTTTTGATAATATTAGTTTTTTATCAACATTTCTTTATGGGACTTGTCTTATCAGAGAAGAAACCTCAAAGGAAACTGGCCAGTATGTGGGCAGAAGTCTTTTTGACCCTGGTGGGTTTTTGTACGAGGTGTTATTCAATAACTTACATGGCCCTTGTTTTCCACCAACTGAAAATATCAAAAACAGCAAAGGTGTTCCATTTTCTCTACCTTTTCTGTTTGAGTTCATTGACCACAGGGGTTCACACGCTCCCTGTTCACAGCTTAAACAGTGTCATCTTGTTGTTGTGTGTAATGGACGTTCCCCATGTTGTCGTCTTCATGCTCGACTGTGGATGTGTAAACAAAACTGCAAGCAGAGAAGAGGTTCTGTGCCAATTTAGAAGAGACGGCACCAGCATGTCAACAAGCAGAAATGATTGTTCTCTACCTTCTTGTCTGATGACATCACTGCAAGCTTGCTGTGAAGGGAATAACATTTTCCTCGCTGCACGCACCAGCAGCAAAATTAATCCATTTAAAATCACCCAAGGAAGTTTTGTGTGGTGAAAACTAGGAGTTGTAACTAAATTTCGGCCTTGGTTTGACAGTGAGACTCTTAAATACTCCAGCTTGTCAACATTGTATCTACACTTTCAAACCACTCAGAAAACCACATATATTTATGAGGTAGTTTATAGGCTAACCTATTCATATTAACCCATATATGCTTTCTTTATTTTGGCAGGCAGTCATGTTTCTCATATATCTCAGTGCAGTTCATATGAAAGAGTTGTTTGCAGGAGAACATTGTCCAGGACCCAGGAGTAAAGAGAGATTCTGTAGTAACAGATAAAATGAAAAGAATTGGTTTCTGGTGTAAAAAAAAAAAAAAAAAAAAAAAAAAAGTAATTCTTGTTCGAAAACTTAGTTATCTGCCTTGCTACTCTTCCTATGCAACATCCTAACTAACATTTCGGAGTGCTCTATCTGCATAGAAATTGTAATACACACAGGAGAATCAGCTCATATTGATGTATGTTAGCAAGTTGCTAAGCTAACACAACTATTCCCTGTCATGATCGCAAAGTAGCCTAGATTTCAAACACAAATCTTGGCCAAAGCAGGATTTTTTTTTTTTTTTTTTAGATCACAGCTTTTTAATCAACACTTTTTTGGGATTAAATGTATGCCTAAGCGGTATTCCTATGCGTAATCTTATTGAATATGTAACATCATGAACGTTTATGCCTCAGTGTCCGTGTGCTCCTACTCTATAGCGTACGGTAATGATATCAATCTGGGTGAACGATCCAATCCAAATGCGCTCTAACTGTTAAACAGTTGCTGATTGGTCCCTACATATCGTTCCCTCTCATTCTACCCTAGATCAAGTTCTTTTCTCAAATGATGTTTTCAACCATCATTGCGACGTGACCGGATCCCGGAAGTCACAGCTCTAGAGAATAGCATGTTTTAGCATTCGGTTAACTTTTTCACAAGAACTATAAATCGCTTTATATGGTGCATAGGCTCGTTTGAATTGAGATTAAATATCGACATGCGATTTACTATGCTTTACTTATGTTTCAATGTTCAATCTAAAACATTGCACAAAGCATACTGTTTACATCTTCGTACGTGGCACTGCACTGCCCTGCTTACTCGATACAGCCGCTGCAGTGCGCTGCTTAACTAGATGCTGCTGCTGCAGTGTCTCGCTTAATTTGATACTGCCGCTACAGTGCCCTGCTTATCTAGATGCTGCCGCTGCAGTGCCTCGCTTAATTTGATACCGCTGCTGCAGTGCCCTTCTTAACTAGATGCCGCCGCCGCTGCAGTGCCTCGCTTAATTTGATACCGCTGCTGCAGTGCCCTTCTTAACTAGATGCTGCCGCTGCAGTGCCTCGCTTAATTTGATACCGCTGCTGCAGTGCCCTTCTTAACTAGATGCCGCCGCCGCTGCAGTGCCTCGCTTAATTTGATACCGCTGCTGCAGTGCCCTTCTTAACTAGATGCCGCCGCTGCAGTGCCTCGCTTAATTTGATACCGCTGCTGCAGTGCCCTTCTTAACTAGATGCCGCCGCTGCAGTGCCTCGCTTAATTTGATACCGCTGCTGCAGTGCCCTTCTTAACTAGATGCCGCCGCTGCAGTGCCTCGCTTAATTTGATACCGCTGCTGCAGTGCCCTTCTTAACTAGATGCCGCCGCTGCAGTGCCTCGCTTAATTTGATACCGCTGCTGCAGTGCCCTTCTTAACTAGATGCCGCCGCTGCAGTGCCTCGCTTAATTTGATACCGCTGCTGCAGTGCCCTTCTTAACTAGATGCCGCCGCTGCAGTGCCTCGCTTAATTTGATACCGCTGCTGCAGTGCCCTTCTTAACTAGATGCCGCCGCTGCAGTGCCTCGCTTAATTTGATACCGCTGCTGCAGTGCCCTTCTTAACTAGATGCCGCCGCTGCAGTGCCTCGCTTAATTTGATACCGCTGCTGCAGTGCCCTTCTTAACTAGATGCCGCCGCTGCAGTGCCTCGCTTAATTTGATACCGCTGCTGCAGTGCCCTTCTTAACTAGATGCCGCCGCTGCAGTGCCTCGCTTAATTTGATACCGCTGCTGCAGTTCCCTTCTTAACTAGATGCTGCCGCCACAGTACCCTGCTCAATCTGATACTGTCTCTACAGTGCCATCTTTTTGGGGGCTTCTGAATGTTCGAATAATCTTTAGATTCCTCAGATGACATTTCCCTTTATTTCAGTAAATCTCACTTGCTGTCTGTTTGGCATGCATGTTTTGGGGGCTATCGGAGCTCAAGTAGAATAGTCTCTCTGAGCCCTCCATTGCAGACATCAAGCGAAATCTGTTTACCACTAATGCTAAGATTATATGGACACACGAACTCGTGAAGTGAAGTTATTAATGTAATTTCGGGAGGAGTACGCCCATCTGGTCTTCCAATTAATATCCACGTATAAAAATGGCCTCTTACCATTTCCGTTTTTAGTTTTTTCGGCATCCCTCCACCTCCCCATCTCCTCCTTTATGCATATTTATTTCATTTATCCTTCTGTCTATAGGGGGGCTATCGGAGCTCAAGTAGAATAGTCTCTCTGAGCCCTCCATTGCAGCCAATCAAGCTATATCCGTTTACCACTAATGCCAAGATTATATGGACACACAAACTCGTGAATTTCTCTATATTTACATTATTAAAGGAGTACACGCAGTAGGCCTACTTTCTTAAAATCTGGTCTAAATAAGTTGTTTTAGAAGGCAGTAAAATTACACCACTGCCTCAGAAACAGTGTTTACTTAGGGATTGTGCCTATTCTGCCCTAAAAACAGCCTAAATAGGCAGCTCTCCGGGTTCTGGAACAGAGCCACAGTGATTTTACCTTTGCTCATGAATTTTTTATTGGCACAGACATTTCTCATGTTGTTCGAAACAACTCATGATGGCAGCTGTTTTCTCTTATTCTCTCGCTCTCTCTCCCTCTGTCTCAAAAACAAACCCAGAGCAGATTCAATCGATGTTTAAGTATGATTCTCATTCTGTTAAACCACTGCACCAGCTTTCACTGCCCTCATGTGGCTCCTGCAATGCTGCCTAGATTATCCAGAATGATCAAAAGGACTGCAGTTCTCACATTTGGAGAGATCTGAGCTAAGCCCTTATTAATTCTTAAGACAGTCAATTTAAATAACCCATGTTATGCTCTAATAAAACTGCTATGAGAGAGGAGAATTTTATGAGGATGATTCAGGATTCTAAGTCCTAAAATAAAGAGAGACAATAGGTTGGTACCTCCAGGTGTAATTGTGATTTTGTAGTACTCCTTTTCCACCAGAAGAGGTGCCGGTGCCGGTGCCGGAGCCAGTTTATTGAACCATTTTGTACATTTCCACCAAATGTGCCATACATTATTTAATTACATTAAATTTGATTTATTTTATTTTTAAAGGGATAGTTCACCCAAAAAATGGAAATTATAATGTATGCTGTTCCAAACATTTCCTACACAATACACAGAATAAATGTTTTTCTTAACACAATAACAGTTAAAATCCAAAAGGACATGGGACCCAACTGACTTTGGAAGTCATCATTTGATTTTCAATTTAGAAAGGTAGACTGGTTCAGAATGAAATTGCCGGTTCCCCAGCCAAAAACCTAGCAATGTTTTATTCCTACAGTCTTAAAAATGTAGGTTCTTCATTGGCATATAACATACTGTATGGTACGTGAAGAACCTTTAACATGCATGAAAACTTTATTAAATAAAAGGTTCTTTGTAGTAAAAAAAAAATTCTTAAGATTATTCTTTAAAGTAAGAAAAAACATTTTAGAGTTGCTCACTGAAAGATTATTTGAGGAACGAAAAATGGTTATCGCATTTGTGCGAAAATTTCTTTTTGGAAGCATTGTTTTTTTTGTTTTTTTTTTAAAGAGTGTAACTGTCAATTGCTGAAAATCAAAGGATGTTGATCCCGGAACATATCCTATTTGGTGAAACCTATACAAGACCAGTTTGTACCCATGACTCCTTACTCACAATGCAGCAAAAGCCACTGTTTTTCTTCAGCCACAACCCTGTGCAGGTGTGTTGGTTGAACATGACCGGACAGTGATTGCTACATTTGTTTTTTTTTTGTTTTTTGTTGTTGTTTTTTTTCATTACCAAATTATATTATGTGGTGCATCACTGGTGTTTTTCCTCCAAAGCAGTTTTCTTGACAGTGAAGCAAACGGGAGGTGCAGTCTCAAAGCAAAGGAGAAAGAAAGCAAATTAAACCCAATCAGAGGCATGACAGAGCACTTCTGCGGACTGATGATAAGCCCACCTCATCCCTGCCAGAACCCTGGATGAACGGAGTGATTCGAGAGCCACCGACTCCCTCGCTGGCTGTTGTCGGCCACCTGTGTCCATCATCGTCCGAGACGAGCCAGGGTGATGCTCCTGTGGAGAGAGCCCAGTTTCCCCTGATGAATGGGCCGACAGGAAGAAAGGACAGATAAATACCCTGCAACGTTGGAGAGAAAAATAAGAGAACAGATGCTACGTGCAACACAGAATGGGAAAGCGGTGCAATTGCGTTGAGATTGCATAGCATCGAGACTATGGAGAGGATTTCAACATAACTTCAAAGAGAGTTTCTGATGTATGAAACCTTTGGAAAAGTAGCTCTAATGACTTTCAAAATACAATTTTTACCCTGAAAAGACTAGCTTAGATGAGTACGTGTCATATTCTATGCTAGTGCAGACTGCTTTAAGCCAGTTAGTCAGGATGTCAATAGCATCAGTACTTTGATATCAATTAAGTCAATATGGTATGCTTGAAAATACTTGGTCAAATTGGCCATTTTGTGACAAAAATGGAATATAAATATTGGATTTAGATATTAGGTCAGATATTAACTCATTCAATCATTCATTCTCAGAATTGTGAGATGATAACTTACAATTGCAAGAAAAGATGTCAGAATTGTGGGATGGGTCAAAGACGAGACGTCACCATTTTGGTGTCCGTATCAAATTGCAGTTACAAAAGTAATTTTAAATGCAGAAAAAAAAATGCAAGTAAATTGTGAATTAAACATATGAAGGAAATAATGTTCCAAAGTGTAAAATTCTCATTCAGCGCAATGGTCTGGACTTTGATTTTACCAATACATCTTTAAATAAACATATAAAATACCAAGTTAAAAATATATATTTGTTGTCTTGGCATTTTCTTTTTTTTTTAAAGTATTTAAATGGACAGGGGACTTTTGTCCTGAAAATGCAGTTTATCTGAGATCATTCAGTGCAACGTGAATAAGAAGTTATTCTGAAATCATATAAAAAATTGATAGTCATTCGGCAGTCTGTGACATCATTAAGTGGCACCTGGAAGACCGTGTGGTGTTGCAGAAAAGTGAGTTTATTGCTCTTAAATACTTGATAATTTCATCTTTTCATGGTGTGGTAACATAGGTTACAAAAAACACATGTCATTCAGTGAAATGCCAAAAAAAAACACTTTTAATGTTAGAGTTTTTTTTTTTTGTTTTTTGTTTTTTTAACAAGTAGATGTTGTGAATAATTGTGATTAACTTTACTGGTCAAGTTCACTGTTTGAAATAGGTGGCCATTTGATTGCCTGAAATATTAGCTGCTGTAGAAATTTCGTCATTCAGGGTAATGGTTTTGTCATTCAGTGTAATGCAAATTATCTGTTACACCACAGTGTCATCCATTACACTGAATGACAGTATCACTGTATAAATAAATACAAATAAAAAATAACATCTTATTTATATTGCAGATAACTGAGGAATGTTTAACATTGACAAATATGTGTTAAACTAAGTAAATATTAATATTTGAATGCATTTTGGTATTGTTTAATTTGATTGATTAATTATAGACACCCATGAATTTAGGGAGTCACTAGGCACTGTAAAAAGCCAAAAAGCTAAGAAACTAAGAGTGGACCCAGTAGCTTTGGTGGGACTCTTAAAGCCCGTTCACACCAAGAACAATAACTATAAAATAACTACAACAGTAACTATGTTAGCCTCCACACCGATAAACAATGGCACTGTTCATTCTAAGCATGTGCTGCAGATTTGTTGTCTGCCACTTTAAATGCTCAAGCTCTTTAAAGTTGAATTAATTCTAATTGGCTGTCAATGATTTTATCAGTCATCAGCTGAAAATAAAAAATAAAATAAATAATAAAATATTCCAACAATATAAAAGAGATTCCAACAATATTGTTTCTCTGTGCAGTTATCGTTAGTTGTACTGTGGAATCTGCTATTATTTTATACAGAAGGATGTTTTCACCACTTTTTATTTTTTATCTTTATCCTTACCGTACTTGGTGTGAACGTGCCTTTAGCCAGGAAAAGAGACGGGCGTTGAGGACTGTAATTGTTGGAATAACAGCTTGCCAATAATTCTGGGAAGAGAGACCCCCTCACTATAGCATGTCAGTAATTCAAGAGAGATCACTGAGGGGATTCTCCACCCCAAATACTCATCCTGATCAGAAAATATAAAAAAAAATATTACAGAAAGTATTAATAAATGTGGCTGCAAGCAGGACTTTTTGAGGCAGAGCAAGTCAGAAACAAAGTGACAAGCTAAGCAAGCATGGCAGGTGAGCATCAGGAAAATGCTTATATTTCAACATCTGTTTCTGCAGTCATTTACTCAGGATTATTATTAAAACTAAATTAATGACAGATTTATACTAAACAATATTTCAGTTATAGGAACAATGGCAATGTTATCTCTCTTTTTGGCAAATCGTCATTCAGAGTAACAAACTATGGTCATTCAGTGTAATGCATATATTAATGTAAAAATGAAGCAATATACTTATTCTGACCTGTACTTATTAAAATACACATACGAATATATGATCATACTATATTTTAATATATTTTAAATGATTTTCACTTCCTTACAAAAACTTCTTGCTGGCAAATTGGAAAACATAGTGGTTTGAAGGACATTAGCAAAGTAAAAAAAATTAAAGTTAATTGATATTTGAGGGCTGCACTGTGATGCTTCAATAGAGTCTTTTAATATGTCTTCAAATGATTCAAGTTTTAAATATACCAACCAAGATTTTTTTGGTATATAAATATTGTTACACTGAATAACATTTTAGTGTGTGTCTTCTGTCAAACATGGTAAAAAAAATGCATGATAATAGTTATTTTTTGTTCAGACAAATATAAACTTAAACAGGACACATTCATAATGTATGGGTTAAAAAAAAAAAAACTAAACTTGTATCGCACTTTTGTTTTTTGTTTTGTTTTTGGTGCTTGAAACACCCTTTTTGTCTTTGACCCGGGATATAAACTCGTAATTGCAAGAAATGAAGTCAAATGCGATTACATAAACTCACAATTCTTAGAAATAAAGTCTGAATTGCAAGATATAAAATTGCAGTTGTGAGAATTCTAAGGTTTTTTCTCAGTTGAGACAATAATTACTTTTTCTTGCAATTCTAAGAGAACTTATAAACTCTAATAAAACAGTCAGAATTGTGAGATATAAACTCACAGTTGTCAGAATTATGAGTTGTTTGATTGTTTTTTCACAATTGAGACTTTATATTTCTCAATTGTGACTTTTTTTCTAATAGAACTTCTCAGAATTGTGAGTAAAAACTTGCAATTGTGAGTTTCAAAGTCCAATTCTAAAACAGTAAAACATTCAGAATTGTGAGATAAAAACTCAGAATTCTGAGAATATAGAGAAAAAAAGTTTGAATTGCGAGGTCGCAATTACTCTTATTTTTTAATTCAGCGGCAGAAATGGGCTTTCATAGCTACATGACTTTTTTCCAATGTTTTTCCAAAATTTTAGTTACGATTGTGAATGGTATAGGTAGCTACTGAAAGTATAGTGTTATGGATCTACTGGTGCTAGTTTGGTGTTGGTTTTGTTGGTGGATCAGCAAGACTTTTTAACTAAAGTTGGTTAATCAAGCCCTGTATGAACACCAGCATCCAAACAAAACATGGTGATACAGTTCACACAAGTCTATTCTTTTAAAATAAATTATTTCCACGATAAGTACAAGTGCACAACCTTCAGAAATGAGTTATTTTGTAGTTTCTGCTCGGATCAAAAAAGAATGGCACAATATTTATAAAACATAAGTATTTATGTTTCAACTTCCTTTCAGATTTAAATAGTTTCTAATTTCAGCATATTTCAACTCACTCGTTTTCGCTCTTACTAAACCACTATCACTGACCATAATGGCATATAATTTGTAGATTGGTTCCATATGAGCGATGACAGGGGGAAGGGGGAAGGGGGGGGGGTGCATTTCTTTTCCCTGCAGAGCAACTAATTTTTACAAATAAATTTAATTGGACTAATTCATTTTTGTACAAAAGATGACTATCCCGAAACGTACAGCCATAGGTTGCATCCTATGCTCCCAATGAAATGGAAGCATATCACTGAGAGCAAGTATAAACTCAACAGAGGGTCTTTTTTTTTTTTTTTTTTTTTTTTGCTGACCTTGTAACAGTGCATTAAGGGATTGCCTTTTTTATGAAAAATACATGCTGCCATGTTGGCCAAGAAAGTATCTTAGAAATCAGAATAATTATTCTGTCCATCTTTTTCAACAGCCTTGGTGTAATGCCTTCAGATGTAAGCAGCCCAACTTGGTTTTGGAACAGAGCTGGTAAATTGCAAACATTTTTTCTTTATTGTTTTTTTTTTCCTCGCTCTCTCTTGGATTGCTTTCATTTAGCATTGTCTAAGTGGTTTATTGTATGCATTTTCTGAGAATCCTGACCTCATAGCTATTTTCATATACAGTACACTCAGTGGAAAGCATTCATGGTTCATGCTCAGAACTTTGCCATGTTTTCTTGGAGGAAAAGCAACAGATAATATGTTTGACTGAAATTGAATTTAGCATCTTTAAAAAGTTTTGAATGAAACAGATGTCATATGAGTTTCCAAAGTCATTTAAAAATTCTGAGCTTCTAAAAGCATTGTGCATGTGCTTCCTTATACACAGACAGTGAAAAGACTACATTTTATTCATCCGCAGCTTGAATATGAAAGCTGCTGAAAGATGCAAAAATTAACCATGCGCCAAACATTTTTTAATCAATCTGCATATTATTTGAATGCTCAAGCAACTACTTTGAACATTAGTGGTAGATGACTGAAAATCCCTGATATGAAAAAAATCCTCGAACTCAAGATGAGACTGCAGTATTTTGAGAATGTTTCAAAAGGGTAATAACGGAGAATCAAAAAGTTATTGATATTTACTCATATAAGAGGTACTCTGCAAAAAAAAAAAAAAAAAAAAAAAAACATATAGCAGGTTTCAAAACTAATTTCTACTCTTCTAAACCACTCTTTTGTAATACAAGTAATAATAGTACTTTTAAAAATATATACTGAAAATTAAGCAATTTCATGCTAAAAAAGACTATTGAGATCATTGTGGTTGTGTTGTTTCAATTTCTTCTACCTCAGGATCTGAGTCGAGCTCAGAAATATGCGGCTCTATCACAGTGTTTGCCATCTTGAGTATCAAAACACACAATATGCTTTAAAGGAGAGCTGCAATGAATTTAGTCAATTACAGAGGTGGGTGATTACTGGGCTGCCCCCTAATAGTCGACTAACCATTACTCAATGAGAAGAGGCTTGATTGACCAAAATTCTATTAGTCGCATAGTCGCAGAAGAAGAAGGAAAAAAAATAAGTCTACTTTCAAATGAACCAATTCAAATGGAAAACAAATATTCTCAGATTATGTAATCGGTATGAAACATATATACAGGCGCATTCACTACTGTGTCAGTGTCACCGACTCCATCTCTTAAGCCAAAAACAAAGAAAGCACCAGTTTATAAATGAATTATTAAAATGTTAATGCAGCCTCCTTGCTGTTTTTCCCTGACACATTCATTACTTCTTTATGCCTGCGCTTGAGCACTTATTAGGCTATGTAGGCAATTAAAGGCTCATTATTATGATTTAAATGGTTAATTAATAAATGTGCGATTAGTCGAATAATCGCTTAAAATTAACAACTAGTCCTAGTGTTTAGTGTTTCCATTTCTGCAAGAGCTAATACCACTTGACATTGAGTGTTTTTCACCGAGAGTGAAAATGAGGATAGACAATATTTTTTTTACAAATATTCTACTTTTTTTTTTTTTTTTTTTTTTTTTTTTTTGTGCCAAAAACTTTTTACATGCAGTGTTCAAACAATCCTTATGTAGGCTCCCTCTCCATAGCATGCCATAAGTATTGTAAGATATTTATTTTGGTAATGTTAGACAAAACTGTGGAGTGTGAAGACAAATCAGTCAGTATTTTTGAAGGAAGCTTAAGCTACTGTCACCTGTGGAGCTCAGAGTCACAGCTTTGCTTACACTTTGACACGCTCTCACCAAAATCAAACGCACTTCTGTCTCTACAGGAGGTCTACGGGTCCCTCTAATAAACAAGCTTTCAACAGCCATTAGACCTCTAAATATGTGCTGCTGTGACGCAGCAGCAACATCAAAGTAAATTCAGGATCTGAAAGAATTTGTGTGCAGTACAGTACAATGGGGTCCAAAATTTACACTTGCCAAGTGTGAGTAAAATTTATGTGCCAGACGGCCTGTTATTAACATAACATTTTTTTTTTTTTTTTTTTTTTTTACATTTCTTTATTTATCTGGATTTTTGCAGATATAGTTATGATGAATATATTATTCTTCATAGGTTTTGCATATAAAATATCAGCATGTTTTCTGTTCTATTTTTGCTTATTATTTTCCATTGTGATTTCGTATTGCGCTGGATTTGGTGTTAGTGTAATATACTTAAAATCTGTTGTAAACATCATTGCATCAATGTTATTCATCTTTATTCCCAAATGCCTCCGTGCTGTCAAATTTAATTTTCACACTTTAAAGTAGTCAATAATTAATTTCTGATGCGACTAATTTTGTAATTTCCTTACGAGTTATTGAGTAATCACAAAGTATCATCTTTGTAATGAAGGAAAAATAATGCTTTGCATTTGAGGTCTTCTGAATGAGTGTCAAATAACTCTGTTGGGATGCAGACACTTCATGTACAGTTTGATCTTTTTTGTAATTACATGCACCATCACCACCATCACTGTTTGTCTATACTTGCTGGTGAGTCACAGGTCTGTTCTTAAAGGACAATAATATACACAATTCAAAAGTGAAGAGTTCAGGACATTGTGAATAATCAGACTTATTTGACAGTAAGAGTAGTGTTTTTGTGTGTGTGTGTGTGTGTGTGTGTGTGTTTTGTTTTGAGAGAGAGTTCTGTTCTGTTTGTGTATGGGCTTCAATTGAAATTAATCTGAGATAATCCAAAAGCTCATAGGATCGTGTCCCTTATGAGCAAGTGAATTAGCAGCTGGTGAGATTATGCCACAGTCGGTGCAGAATACACAGACTCACCGCGGCCCATCTGTCTTTAACAATATGTGATGTCTGTGATGCTGTCCGCAGGTAATACATAAACTTCCAAACTCAGACATGAACCAGAGGTCAGTGTAAACATATAACCTATCCTTGGAAGAACAAAAATATTGCATCCAGTACATTTAGTTCATCTTTTAAAGCTACTGTGTTAAAATATTTCAACTATCTCAGTTTAATATGCAGAGACAACTATAACTAAGCCATTCGTAGGCTGATTTCCCCAAAGACTGTAAACACTACGGCTCTGAAGTGCTATCAAACCTCTGTTTGTTTTTAGCTAGGAGTCTGTGTAATTCCTGAAGAAAGCTAGCTGTTAGCATTCACATTCAGCTTTATACTGTAACAGTTGCTTGACTGGTGCAGATTTTGCAATAGAAATCTGCCATGTTTGGACATAGGCAATCAGTTCTGTTGTCAGGGTGTTGTTTTTTGAGCCAATAGGCTTTATGCTGAATGATGCATGAACAGGAAAACAGGTCTTATCACATCTGAATGTTGGCAATCTCTGGACTTTTAAGGTAACCAAGTAATATATTGAATTATTTTTATTGCTGGCATTTTTATTTTAATATCTGAATTTTAGCGAGAAGAAGAAAAAAATGAATGAATAAATGAATGAATAATTTTTACCCTGCTCTAAATTCCACAACTTCACATGATTTGAGAGAGCTAAATTTATTAGAAAAGCAACACAGAATTTTAATTAAGTTAAATTAAGATTTTTTTTAATTATTTAGTTTACTGGGGTACACTCTTTTGTTTTGTTTTGTTTTGTTTGTTTGTTTGTTTGTTTGTTTTTTTTTGCATGGGGGCACTATTTTGCTAAAATCACATTAGTAGTAGCAGCAGCAGCCAGCAGCATTAGTATTTTTTTTTATTTTTATTTATTTATTTATTTATTTTTAATGTGTTCTACTTTCTGGGATCAAACAGCTGTCAGGGGATTAAAAGCAATGTTAAACAACACACTTTTTGTTGTTTTTGCATTCAGGGGTAATTTTGTCACTTTTTTTCAGGCCTGGTAAGTTTGCAACCTTTAAGCACAAACTAGTTATTGGGCTTTTGTCCTCATCTTCTGTTAATTGCAGATGAGCATGGTATGTCTTGCAGCATCCAGTCAAGTCATTGATATTTATATTTTAAACCAGGGAGTTAGTTTTGAAACTTGCAATGTGTTTCTACAGCAGAGTAACCTTTCATATGTGTAAATATCAAGAACATTTTGATTTTCCATTTCATTACCCCTTTAAATGAGGTGAAAATTAGTGTGCAGTGATGTTACTCACAATAATAATAATACAATAGTCATGCATTTTATTTGATTGAGTCACATGCATGAATAATAAACAATAAAAAAGATAATATAGGAAAAAAATAAAAGTCTCCTATACCTACAGTATACAGGCAAAAGAGAAAAATAAGGGAGAGACTATAAAGTAGGAGATCTGTTTGATAGAAGCCTGTGACAGGACTGATGGAGAACTGTTGTACATCTCTGTCCTTCTAGGCCACAGTGCATCTAAGAGCAGATAAATGCATCTGGAAAAATCTATTTTTGAACCTGGACACACAACAGCTCACGATGACAGCACAGACACTGCCCTTCTGATTTGGTCTGACATGATTTTCATGCTGTCCAAGGCTTTTTATCTCTCTTTTTCTTGAAAACATGCCTCTGAGATGACAGGCATAATTCAGAACATTTTTTCATTCTCTCCATTCCTTTCTTTTGTTGCATTCGCTCTCATTTTGAGAGGAGAGAAAATGATGGCAAAGAAAGAAGGGAAGAAAAGACACCAACGGGCCACTAAATGAATACTCTCTACCTCAGGTTAAAGCACTTCATTTGAGGTCCATTTTTGCATGTTGTGCTTAATTTAACAGCCTGGTGGGCCTTGAGGGGAGTTTATCTGACATTTTGTTAATGCCAAACCCGGCACAGGAAGCTTACATTGTGATTATGAGAACACTTGCAGTGTGTTTATTAGAGAGACAAGAAATGAAGTGAGAGATGCAGGGCTAGAGAAGAAGCTAGATCAGCCTGCTAATGATGAGTTAAAGCCCAGGGATTTGACAGACAGGGTGGGGGAAGCTCAGATGGAGAGACTGCAGAGCCTTCCTCGCAAGACCAGAGAAATGGCACAGCTTTTAAAGGGGCGTTCACACTAGATTTTAAGCATGCACAGTTATATTGGACACCAATGTCAATGTGGATGTTCTTTGTTTATTGGCATTCATATTTAGTTATTGTATTTATTAATTCAGTAAATTAATTTCATGTATCATCTTTTGTATTTTAAGAAGCTTATTTAATAGAATAAAATTATAAAATAAAATTATAAAATAAATATAAATATAAACATTAAAAAACATTTATAAAGTAGTTTAAAATATTTAAAAAAGGTAACTATCTATCTATCTATCTATCTATCTATCTATCTATCTATCTATCTATCTATCTATCTATCTATCTATCTATCTATCTATCTATCTATCTATCTATCATCTATCTATCTATCTATCTATCTATCTATCTATCTGTCTATCTATCTATCTATCTATCTCAGAATTGAGAGAAAAATATTCAACACTGCAAGATATAAACTCAAACTTCTGACCAAAGAATTGTAAGATATAAACTCACAATTATCAATTTATACTTTGTACTTGTGAGATATAAACTTGCAGTTCGGAATGGGGGAAAAGTCTAAATTGTGAGATATAAACTCACAATTGTGAAAAAAGGCCAGACTGTGAGGAAAAAGTTGCAATTGTCTTTTTTTTTACTTTTACAGAAATAAGTCTATAGTATTTTGTATTTTTGTAAATAATAATATATTAATGTCAGTAATAATACTAAATAATCACCAATGTCAATAATACTCAATGTACATTTCATGACCATATTTATGAATGGCACATCATATTAAAACCATATGGACACCAATTTAATCATTACAAAAAATGTTTTGTTGATCAAAAAAATTAGCAACTTTGCGGTATTTGAGTACTTTGAAGTATATTTGCTATGACCTTCAACAACGTTCATTCAAAGCTAGCAGTGCTTGTTTTGCCTTGGTAACCAAACACTTTGTCATATTACAGTAAATAGCTTGAACTGGATGAAACAATCATAAGAAAAGCAAATAGACATATGCGTTTGGGACGACATTAAGGTGAGTAAAAGACAGAATTGTGATTATAAGGTGATTCCTTTAATGACTTCTGTTATCAGTTTGAGAGTGTTGCAGGGCATCACACGTTGCAGTCTAAATGATGACTCAATTTCTCAAAATCCAAGCTAAAATCTCTGGGATTTTCTATTATTTATCATGTTATTATTGGAATGAACGAGCATCCTTGGGGCTTTTTATATTCAGACTCAGCATCTGGCTTTACAGAATGTTCGATTGAAACTTTCTGGATGCTGCATTAATCTGTGATTCATGTTTTGATATTGATTGAAACGCCATTGATTATGTTCCCTCTAGACTGTGCTCTCTATAGCTCTGCAAAAGAAGGTCTGAAATGTTCTCCATCACAATGGAAAGAAACTTTATCACCCATTTAAAATTAGCTTTGCCAAATTAATATGTTGTTTAGAGAATATAAAACCATGCAAGAAACATATTTTAAGGATACTTGAGGATGTCTTTACAGCAATAATTGCAAATGAATGTCATGAAAATATGTAAAAACTGATGCATGGTCAAGTCTTGCACTCCACTGTTAAAGGCATAGTCCACCCAAAAATGAAAATATTTACTCATCCTCATGTTGTTCCAAACCTGTATGAATTTATTTTGTGGTCAAGACAATCTGCTGAAGATTAAACAAACATCAAAATGGGAAGAAATGTGATAATAGAACTATTTCAGAAACTGCTGATCTACTGGGATTTTCACACACAAGCATATATAGGGTTTGCAGAGGATGTTCCGAAAAAGAGAAAATGTCTAGTAAATGGTGGTTCTGTGAGAGAAAATGCCTTATTGATGCTGGAGGTCAGATGGCCAAACTTCTTCAAGCTTATAGAAAGCCAACTCAAAAAAACACTCATACAACCGAGGTACACATCAAACCTTGTAGCAGATTGCATCAGGTTCCTGTCAGCTAAGAACAGGAAACTGAAGCTGCAATTCACGCAGGTTCACCAAAATTGGACAATAGAAGACTGTACTAGAAGTTTCCTGGTCTGATGAGTCTCAATTCCTGCTGTGGCATTTGGATGATAGGCAGTGCTTGAAGTGGGCCGGTATGCACCGGTACACAGTACTGGCACCTCTGTATTTTAGTCTTTAGAGCACCTACACTTTTTTGTGCATACTGCCACTCCTGACATGTTGCCGGTACTCTGAGTAAAAGTGTCAGTGTCTGGGTAATTAGAAATGACACTATATAAATCACGCTACCCAGGCGGGGTCACCTCTCATCTCGACCAATCACGTGAATGAATTAAAGTGGATTATTTCTACCTCCACAGACAGCAAGCAGTGTCTGCCCAGATCCGGCCCACATCCGGCCCGCATGGATTTCACACAGGCCAGATGTAGGCTGGATCTGGGCCAAAACTATCTGTCTGGGTCATGTGTGGGGTACCAGAGCATGTCAGGGGAGGTGTGCAGAGTAGTAGAATAATAAGTAATTATTGATTACTAATTTGAATCAGTACTTTATAACAAAAATAATACCTTAAAAATGAAAAGAATCTGGCTTTTGCGATCACATCATTTTAAACTGGTAAACACCTGGAAAGTCCAAGGATCCAGTAAATGAATTCAGACAGTAAGTTCAAAACAGCGCTAATGCAGAAAAAACATGGCTGATTTCATCAGAGATTGCTGAGAGAATAGTGACTTACATCAAGATGTCATTAAATTATTCTTTTCAGCGTGTATTTGGCTTAAAAGCAAGAGAGGAAGTCAGAGGTTTTAGCGATTCTGAATGGATCCGTATAGTAGGTTTTAGTGGTCTTTGGCGTCTCTCTGTGGTCTTGTTTCACAGCTTGACTTGTGCTAATTTGTATTGAAAACTTTTATTTAATTATTGATTGATTGATTGTGGCACTATACATACATTGTCAATGATTAAAAAGTACTTATTTAAAAAAAAAAAAAAAAAATGGGGGTGGGGGGTGGGGGTGTACCGGCACTTTTTTTTTTTTCCAATTCAAGCACTGATGATAGAGTCAAAATTTAGCGTAAACAACATGAAAGCATGGATCCATCCTGCCTTAATGCCTCAGGCTGCTGGTGGTTGTTGTGTAATGGTGTGGGGATGTTTTCTTGGCACACTTTGAGCCCCTTAGTACCAACTGAGCATTGTTAAAATACCACAGCCTACCTGAGCATTGTTGTCCATCTCTTTATGGCCACAGTGTACCCATCTTGTGCTGGCTACTTCTAGCAGGATAATGCACCATGTCACAAAGCCTAAATGTCTTGAACATGACAATGATTTCACTATAATGGCCTACACAGTCACCAGATCTCAGTCCAATAGAGCACCTTTGGAATGTGGTGCAGTTGGAGATCTATCCATCTCTATTGCAAAAGAGTAATCAGTGTCATTGTAAATAAAAATAATCTGATCTTCACAATCTTGCATAACTACATACTAAATTTACCTTGGCAATCCAGTCCAGGCCCCTCTCGCACCCAGACCCAAGCCAAGAGGTCCAGTTTCCTCCTTATCAGCAGCCATGATCTCCTCTCCCCTCCATTTGACTCCTTTGTGGTATATAATGCCACTTTTCATTATCCAATAAATAAATCAAGTGCTGCACAACATTTTTTTAAATTGTTTTATTATTTTTTTTATTATTGAATATCTCATTTCACTTGCAGATGCATCTGATAACAAAGGAGAAAATGGCTTATGAACAGCATGTCATGTTGACCCTAGACCTGTTCATATTCATAAGAGCATACATTAAATGTTAAAGGAAGAGAAGCTGTTCTATAGCTTGAAACTGTTTACATTACAAGGTCGTGACTTCCTCTCTAAAGTTGGTTGTGTGGTGTTTTTCCCGCTTCAGTTCCTGAGGTCAATACGTATTAGCACAGTCCTCAAACACTACAACACGAGCAGAAGAAAGGACAGTGTAAACAGAATTAAAATATGCATTGTAGCAATCAGAAGTTTTAGAACTAATTATTGAGTCAATGCTGGCCAAAAAACTTTGCTGTTAAGTTATTTCAGACTTAAACTGACAATGAGAAGAGGAAATTAGACTCATCATGGCAGTGCATTTCTATAGATAGCTCCGCTAAACAAGCTGGTGATATGGCTGTAATGCTCTGAATTTAAATGATTCACATTATTACCCCTTATGAAATGCATTGCAATGCTCATATACACCAATGAGACTGAAAATAAAGGGATAGTTTAACCAAAAATGACAAGTTTGTCATTTACTTAGCCTCATGTCACTCCAAACCCATATGACTGTAATGCTTATGTGGAAATCAATAAACAGCATGTTTAAGCTGTTGTTTGTAATACAATGAAAGGGACAGATACCGTTGAATTTCAAAAATGATATAAGTATGCATACATACATACATAAATTAATTTTTATTTATTTGACCATGTTTTAAAAGAAAGTACTATTTCGGTATTTTTAAATTTCAGATTTGTGCCATTTCTGTGTAATTATTTGTCATAATATCTGAGTGAATATGTAGGGGATAATCAAAGGCTAGCTGTGTATGTTTGCTACGTCTTCGCCTCCACGTCGTGCATTCAAATCGTTTAATGCACAGCTAGCCATTGATTATCCTGTTTATGCCACGGCCATTTCCCAGCATTCACATATTAAAGATGTTAATAATATTTGCAATATTTGACTGGAACGATAAAAATGATGGTTATTTTCGTCTGTATTACTATTCAGCTGTAACTGTATGTTACTATGGTTTCCAATGTTTATAGGAAGCGCATTAATATAGAACGTGATTAAACTGACCTGGAACTACCTGTGCAGTTAAACAAATTTAATCAACACCTGCCAGCCAATCAGAATCGAGTATTTAGACAGATCATGGCATAAATATATATATATATATATATATATATATATGTATATATATATATATATATATATATATATATATATATATAATTTTTTTTTTTTTCAAAGTAAAAAGTAATAGACCCTTTTTTTCCCCCAGTGTACTTTATATTCTGTGCCATACAATAGCTTTGTGATTGTAATGTATGCAGTTTTTAACTGCAAATTTTCCTGTCTGCAGAGTAAAATCTTTATGAGCACACAATAATTTTTTTTTTAAGTAATCAGTGGGTTTCATGGTTTAGGATTATAAAGTTTTAGTGTCTATTGAATGGTCACCATGTTCCTATTGGTCTTGAAAACAACATGGGAAAATCATATCAGTCATGCTAATTATGGGTTACTTTGACAGCTACTATTTATATTTTGGCATTTTAATGGCGGCTTCCACATTTTCCTCATTTTATCGATAATTCATGGGGACAATACATAAGTAACTGCATGTGGGTTGGGTTGTACCATTTTGATGTCAGACATCTGAATTTGACATAGGAGGCATTATGGCAAACAACAGGCACTTTCTGTGGACTCCAACATGTCTGGGTTCACAAGGGAGAAAGCATGCCAAGAAACTCAAGCGCAGAGCTAAATAGACACTGACCACTCACTGTTGCATGCAGGAGAAACACTAAGTGCTCAGCACGTCCCCTGCGTCCTTCCGGAACGGTTCGTGGAATCTGTGTTATGCCTCGGCTGCCATCATGCTTCTCAACACAAGAGCCATTTGCCACTTAATTGCACATTTACAGGCTTCATGCTCACATTGGCTCGGGGTCCTTTGAGTTTTGCTCGCAGCTCGGCTTGCAGATGGCAAAAGTCACTTGGCAGTCACAATTGTCACCTTTTTATCCTCCTTGTCGGTTTAATGCAGCTTCCCGTTCAGGTATTTTTTTTTTGGATATAGGGTGTTATTTGAGGCGTCTTGCCATATGAGCACATTCTCAGGCTTTGTTGTCTGAGAGTGCAGTATCACATCACCTGCTATCTCATGTCTGTCGTGCATGTGGCTGACAGCTTTAACTTTTCAATCCATTTAGGTTCATGCATGCAGATTAATCTTTCAGCCTCATACATCCAATAACACATCCAGAGGCATCAAGCTGAAAAATAATTCATGCACAAGAGCACCTAAGAGTGTGCTAACTTATGCTATTTTTGAACGGTGAAGACTTTGATGTTATTGCATTAAAATTGAACAACAACAACAACATTAATAATAATAATAATAATAATAATAATAATAATAATAATTGATGATTTACAGGTCAGTATCAAAACATTTTGAAAGATGAAACATAAAAACAAAATGATAAAAACATTAATAAATGAAAAGCATAAAATTAAAAAGGAACTGGGGATAAGAAAAAAATCAGTGACCGAAGACACCTTTATTGAAATATTTTAAATGTACTTATAATTTTATAATAAATCATGTATATAATAATTTAAATACCGTACTGCATTTCAGTGAATTTAACTTGTGTTTAATTGTTGTTTATGAATAAAGAAGCAAGTTGTGTTTTTATTTATTTATTTTATTTTTTCCTCTGAAATTCTGTTTGGTTTCCTGTGGCCTGTGGCACGAAGAGAGATGAACAAACTCAGAGTTGCAGAGTAAGTTTTGGGTTGACAGAACCCGATAAAGCCATACTGGTTTAGATCAGGATCAGCAGGCTCACAAAGCTCGATATAAACATTCTCTGACAACTCAGAGTTTGAACCAGAGATTGTGATTAACTCTGGAGCGGGTGCACCTGAACATGTGACACATGCAGCAAACAGCCAATCACAGGGAACGTGGAGAGCATCAGCAAAGCATCAGCTCGATTCACTTCTCGCGAGAGTCAGCGCTATTCACTTTTCTGCTGAATATCATTAGAAACATTTAAATGCATTTACAAGGCAGGAATAAACACTTCTGCTGCAGCAAAAGTTTGAGAAGGAATCAACTAATTTAATTATTTATATACAGTTTCACACAGCTCAAAAAGAAAACATAAGTTTAGTCATTTTAAAAGTTGGATATATTAAAGCTTATCTATATGTATTTAATTCAAATTGGAAGCTTAAAATGAATTGTCACTTCATATAATAATTAAATTAGTATATTATATGAATTGTAAAACAATTACAATTAATAAAATATAAATATAATAAATAAGTAGTTGCAAAAGTCGGGCAATTGTGTCTCTAAAATTCTTTGACTTTAAACTGCTTTAATTTAGAGCGAGATATGGGAGAGTGGCTTCATTGCATCAGATATGTCACTTTGCTCACAGCTGATTGGTCCAGTTTGAGTTTGCGATCTCTAACCAAGAATAAAACCTGCTGTGGAGCAGGGTAGCCATGTAGTATAAGTTACCATGGGGACGGAACTAGCTCAAAACCAACCCACCTTCTTGAGCCCGAAAACTCAGAGTTTGCTCAAACTAAACATGAACTTACCTGGTAAAAAACCCAAAACCGGCTTTTCGCTACAGGCCACAGAACTGTCTATGAAAATCTAAAAGCTTTTCAGTTGGTAAAAGTATCCAGATTTGGGGGTCATTGTGTCTCTTATAGTTTATATTAAAGTCAAAAATCTGCATAAGAAGACCTCAAACTACTATTAAAATAGTTTAAGATAATCAGAAATATATGAATATGTTTTAAAATACAGTTAAATAATTATAAGAAAGAAAGAAAGAAAGAAAGAAAGAAAGAAAGAAAGAAAGAAAGAAAGAAAGAAAGAAAGAAAGAACGAACTCAATGCAAATAGTTGTAATGTGGCCACTCCTCTCTGATGCTCCAAGTTCTCTACAGCTGCAACATGCTCATCTTTGCATAAAGCTAGTGTTATTTTAATTGCTATTTTAAGTGCATGACTGATGCTAAATGCAAGGGCCAGCATTATAGAATCAAGTGTTATGACAACAGCACTAATGTGTATATTGTCTCTAGAGTAATCAGAAAACAACTCACCGTGGTGTTGTGCTGAATGCAGTGTGACCTGTCACAGTGGACAGATAAATATTTTACTCTAATAAATAATTCCATTTGTTCTGCTATCTCCGAGAGCCTGAATGAGACGCCACCATCCATACAGAGGGCAGCATGTATCTGTTAACGTCTCTTATTTTCTGTAAACATCAAAACGGCTTGACATGCTCGAATGCTCATCAAAACAAAGTGTTTGCAGACATCTTGCTGTTGTGTTTGTTGTTCTGTCATTAGTAGCAGTGAGGATCAATGTTCAACAAGGTTAGATCAAGTTTGTCTGGAATATACAAGTTAGTTGATAACTCCACTAAGTACAACATAAAAAAGATTCCTTTTCTCATGCCAGAGGAGCAGCATTATTCATTATTCATCTGACCTTCCCACGCTGAACTTTGTTTGGTTATATAATTCATGTTGAAGTACAGCAGAGTCTAGTAAATGCCTGTATGATCTGTGTTCTGTTATATATCATCTTCAATCATTCACATTTGACCCATGAATTTAATGAGCAGGACTAAGGATTAGACAGGATGTCCTGTGGATATTTGGGAACACTTTTAAGTGAAATTATGTCTTAATGTCATTATCTCTGCACATAAGATTAACATATAATAGGTTTAGTACTGCAAAGATTTTTAGTTGAAACCATTGTCCTAAGTGACTCATAAAATAATAAAGTATCGATAATAATGTTTGGTTTCTTGTACAGACCAATTGTTTTACTTCACCTCAATATATCTTCAATATATCTCCAGGAGGTATTCATTTTCTGTTGCCTATATATTCTTTCTTTCTTTCATAGTGACATTGGCTTACATTTTATGAATCACCAAGGACCACAGTTTCAGCAAAAAAATCTTCTTTACTGTTCTACTGAAGGAATAAATAATCTAAATCTTGGATGGCATACGTAAATAAATAGCAAGTCTCATATTGGGGTGATTTTTGGGTGACCTATCCTTTTAAGGCATGCTATAAAAAATAATAATTAAATAAATAAATCAAATAAAATAAAATCTCTGCAGAGCTGTAGGTGCTACGACAAAAAAGGTTTGGCAATCTTTATCACATTTTAATATTATTATTAGTCTGTCTGGTGCATAGAAATAATAGTATCTCTAAAGCTTTCTGCTTTTCAACTCTCTGTGAATAAGTGAGCAGACTTTTGAACAGAATAGGTGTAGCTGATGTGAGAATGTTGCAATCATGTGTTCTTTTGTCTGATGTGAGTCAGTTACATAAGCACAGAAGTCATATTTTATTTTAGTGTCAATAACTGGTGTTTTTGCACTGGAGAGATTTGAGTTCTGAAAGTTAAAGTATGTTTTCGTACTACAGTGAGCTCTTTTATCTCAAAAGATCAATGACAATTTCATTTAGCATGATATGACCCCTTTTAAAAGGACCACAGACAGTCTTAAATTAATTCACTAGCTTGAATTAAATGTCTAATATTCTTCTATCCACTTCAAATATCTTTGTTTTTGAAAAACATTAATCAGCTTGGAATATGTTTACAGACAGATCAGAAGAATAACATCAAAAATTTAAATTCCTCATAAATATTATTTCCGTATCATGCCCAAAATAGTAGTCTCACATTTGAATGTGTATTAGAAAGGGAATAGATCGCTTCTCAATTGCTTTTTATCCTCCCAGCTGGAATACTTGTGATCTTTCTACATTATGTTGTACTATATTATTTAATATTGAATATAGTATATTCCCTGATGGGGAACAAGGCCTGTGAGCAAGGCCTGTGACTATAAAGGAGCTGCTTACACATGAAATTATGTTGTGAGTCTTCAGGAATAGAATTCATTTCCCAAAGCACAGATTCTATCTCACTTATCAGACTTCCAATCAAATATCCCTCCACATAAACAGAAGGCACTGGGAGCTCTTGACAGACTCCTCCTGCAATACCAATCCTGATGCAAACATTCGCGGTAACACTGTTATCTTCGGTGCATCTCATAACAAATATTTGTCATTTTACAGGCCAATAATATCTCACAGAAACAAGGAAATATGCCTTGCAAATATCTTTTCACACACTGCATGGTCTGAATAAAAGCAATCATAAAGGGGTCACATCTTGAGAAATCAAATGTTCCTTGATCTTTGGAGGTAAAATATTTTGGGGTACTTTGAAAACATTCTGTAACTTTGTAAAAAGTTCACATATTAAAAGGCAAAGTCAACCCAAATATGAAAATGTTTCATCTTTTACTTTATTTATTTTGAGACATTTTGAGAATGTTGGTAACCAGACAGTTTAAATTCCCATTGACTTACACTGTATTTATTTATTTATTTGTTTGTTTGTTTGTCTTTTGTCTTTATAATGGAAATCAATGGGAGACGAAACTGTTTGGTTATCAACATTCTTCAAAATATCCCATTTTGTGTTCCACAGGTTTGTAACAACATGGGAGCGCTCAAATGGATAACTTTTTGACATTATTGACTACAATTGGTTCATTTGAGAAAAAAATAAAAAATAAATAAATAAAAAAATAATATATATATATATATATATATATATATATATATATATATATTTATTTATTTATTTATTGTTAATATTTAGCTAGGCTACCCCTCAGCAGAAATATGCAGAAATTGAAAAAAGTTATCAAACACTAAATTATAAACTAAATACAGATAAATACTTACAGCTATATAAAAGTTATTGATTTCCTCTTTTTTTTTATTTTTTTTTTTTTATTCTTGATTAACAGACATCACAGCAGCTGGTTATTAGGTTGTTGTTGGCTGCTATTTCTTTAAGAGCTGCCGCTGCTAAACATGATGCAGATCTGACTCTATTCTGACCCATTTCAGGTCAGACCCATTTTAGTCTCTACTAATTAGCTGACGAGTTGAATCGAGTGTGTTAAATGAGGGAGACAGTGCTGGGCTGCTCCAGGACAATTTTGAAAACCATTTCAGAGACATGTTCTTAATGTAATTCATATATAACATATTAAATGCATGCACCGTTTTAAGGCAAGCTATTATGCAAAGTTAATATTACACTATTAGGCTACTTTGCCTATCGCCCATTATAGATCAACTAACATAATCTATAAAGGTGCAAAATGCATTTACTTACACATATTTGAGAATCGAGATGATATATTTTGGGAATATTTTGAATAAAAAAATAATAATACATAAGCCTATATCAGTTATACAGTGGTATTGTGGCTGCTGTGTGCCATATGACAAGCATGAGAGTCCCCCTCCACCTTCACTCGTGCCCCCTCAAAAATGATGCCCCTGACATACAAAATTGTCAAAATAAATGAAACATGATGAAATATAAATTGTAGTTGAAATTGTTATAGATTACTTCTAGAGATTGCAATGACACATGACATGGTGAAACATGACTGAATGAATAATACTTAAAATCTCTGGATTGATGTGCTCGTAAAGACGTTCTGCGACTGAATAAATGTGCTTCTTGTCAAGAAAAAACAGACAGAAACAGCAGTTATGAGTGGGTTGGCCAACCCTAGGCTCCACCCCTGCATTAACGGCGTTAAATATTTTTAACGCGTTAAACTGAAAAAAATTAATCGCATGCGTTGACGCGCTATTTTGACAGCACTAATATATATATATATATATATATATATATATATATATATATATATATATATATATATATATATATATATATATATATTCGTTTTAGATTTTTCTTCTTCAAATAAATGTTTAGTGAATTTTTGTTATTCATTTATTTATTTTTATTTTTTCAACTGTGTCGATTGAAATTATTTTTTTATTGCCATGATGTGACTTCTCCATCCATGCCACTGTTGACAAAATCAACTATCCCTACCAAAGCGCCATACATGCTGCCCCTTCCAGTGTCCTGTGCAAGCCACCTGCACCCCCTCTTTTGACGTAAGCCGGGGCTCGCCACAAGAAGACCAGTCACTGTTGTCGTAGCACTACCCACTCCGTGAGATTGGATAATGTTGGATAATCTAGAGGAGTAGCTCTAGATTCACAACTTAAATTTGACAAACATATAAAAAGGGCTTTCAAAAATAGTTCAAATTATTTTAAACTCATTAGGCATTATATTACGAATGAGGCAGCTCATATGTTTCTGCATACAATGATTTTGTCCCCTATCTCATATTGAATTACAGTTTGGTCTCAAACTAGTAATTAGAAAAATTGAGATGCTGTATAATCAGGCTTTAAAAATAATGGATAAAAAAACAAGTCAAAGGCATCATTGTCATATTTTAAAGAAATGGCATATACTTAATTTTACAAATTAAACAAAAAAAAGATCATGTTAAATTGATTTTTAAATGTTTGCATAATAAGGCACCTTCTGTTTTATGTAATTTAGTAAAGAGATACAGTGACACAGGCCGAACAACTAGGAGTACAGAGGTTGGAAACTGTAGGACTGTGTTTTGCAGAACATCACAAGGGCAAAGAGCTTTCTCTGTAAAGGAATTTACATTTATCTAAATTTTTATATGGTTCCGTACTAGTTATTTATTAGGATTGGAAGAGATTATAAAACTAGGTGTGTCAGACTTTTGTTCTTGTCTTCTCCCCTGCTTGATGTGTGTTACCTCTGGATTATGTCATTAAAAGAAATGTTGATTATTCTCCTCGTCTCCTCAATTCTTGCTCCCAGTACATTGTGACAAGGTGCATGTGTTTGTTTTGTATTCTGTTTGTAATAGGTGAGGTTTTTATATATGAAGAGTTTGTTACATTATTTTATTTTATTTATTTTTATTTTATTTTATTTTATTTTATTTTTTGGTGCAGATAGTTATTTTATTATAATTATTTTGGTTATTTATACATGTAATGATTTATTTATTTTTTTTAAGTCTTTCTAGGGACATGAGATGCAAATTAGCACCTGCTATAATCTCTGTGTGCAGTGCGTTTTTTCCAGCCTTTGACTGGAATCATGTTTATTGTACTGTTCCTATCTAAAGAAACGGAAATAAATAAATAACATTGGGAAAACGTACCCGTTCCACTTAGAGCTGGAACGTTGCAGAAGCTCCATCCTTCCCGAAGGAGGTTTCAGAAGCACTTACACATATGAACTACTGTTTAGGTGCATATGGGAAATTATAGGTGTATTGTACCTTTGGTAAGTGGCAGAAAGCCTGTTGGGGAAACACGGACTCTGACGCTATACTGTGGACTTCACACATATGGGATCCACTTAGATCTCTACATATGGAACCCAGCCCTCTACCGGCTATCACGGATTCGAGTGAGGGCCTGGCCCCGGATGTACTGCCCCGTCTGGCTGCCGAGGGGATGGAGGAGCTCGACAGGGTCTACAGTACGGACTCTCTGGAGCGGTTTTAGCAAGCCAACACTAAAGCCTCTCAGTGCTTCTACCCATTTGAGGTGAGAACACAGGAGGATACCGGCTCCACACGAAGGCTATAGAATCTAGTGAACGTGTTGGGGGTCGCCCAGCCCGTAGCTCTACAAATATCTGTCAGCGAGGCGCCACGAGCCAACGCCAGGAGGATGCGACACTTCTAGTAGAGTGAGCTCACAACCTGAGCAGGCAGGGCACGCCCTGTGCCTGATAAGCCAGGGTGATGGCATCCACTATCCAGTGGGCCATCCTCTACTTGGAGACAGCATTCCCCTTCTGCCGGCCTCCGTAACAGACAAAGAGCTGATCTGAGGTCCTGAAGCTTTGTGTCCGGTCTACGTACCATCTCAAGGCTCGGGCGGGACAAAGCAAAGCTAGGACTAGGTTTGCCTCCTCCGGGGGCAGTACTTGCAGGCTCACCACCTGATCCCTGAAGGGAGTAGTGGGAACCTTGTGCACATAGCCGGGGCGGGGTCTCAGGATTACCTGGGAGTTAGCTGGCCCAAACTCTAGGCACGATTCGTCGAGAATGTGTGCAGGTCCCCTACCCTCTTGATGGAGGCCAGTGCAAGCAGGAGCAGAGTTTTCATTGATAGAAACTTTAGCTCAACTGACTGCAAAGGCTCAAATGGGCCTGCTATAGTGCTTCGTGGAGGGAGTGGAGGGAGACAGCCTTTCCTCCAACCCTTGCTGCAAAACGTACAGCACGACTCTGATCTGGCATCTTCGGGGGTCTTCTTGGTAAGAAGAACACCAATCGACGAACAGGTTCCACTTCAAAGCATAAGTGTGTTTTGTAGATGGTGCTCTCGCCGAAGTGATGGTGACAACTACCTCCTGGGGTAGGTCACCTAGAACCTCCACGTCCCGTCCAGGGACCAGACATGAAGTTTCCAGAAGTCTGGATGCGGGAACCACAGGGTGTCCCGTCTCTGAGTCAGTAGATCCTTCCTCAGAGGAATCTGCCAAGGAGGGGCTGTCACGAGGAGCATCAGTTCCCGGGAACCAGGTCCAAGTGGGCCAGTAAGGCGCCACAAGCATGATCTTGCACAGGGCCCAACTGGCTGAGGCACGAGGCTGAGTGCAAGTTCATGTGTCGCACAACTGATTCTGAGACTGAGCTATTATGAGCCAGTCATTGAGGTAGTTGAGAATGAAAACACCCTGCTCTCTCAGGGGAACAAGGGCTGCCTCTGCAACTTTTGTGAAAACACGGGGTGACAGGGACAGCCCAAAGGGCAGGACCTTGTACTGATATGTTTGTCCTTTGAACACGAACCGCAAGAATGGCCTGTGGTGTGGAAGGATCGAAACATGAAAGTACGAGTCCTTCAGGTCGAACACTGCAAACCAATATTGAGTACGGATGTACTGAGTTAAACCTTAGCTGTCTTGAAATCTCTTTCCTCATCAGGCCAGAGACTCAGAACGTCGTATCTGCTACTATCTCTCTGGATGTATCAGAGACTCAGAACTTTGGTGTTTCTGTTAGTGTCTCTCTAGATGAAAGACTCAGAAACGGGGAGTGTGCCTGTTGCTGCCTTCCCGGTAACAGGACTCAGACTCAGAACAAGGAGTGTCTTTTGGGAATGTGATTGGCAGCTTGAGTCCAAGGTGGCCATGATGTTGCCCGCCCTAGTGTGGAACTCATTTGCATACAGTGGAGTACAAAGTTAAACAGTGTCTTTAACATTTCACCCATACAATATTTATTTACCAAACCTCTTTCAAACTATTATCAGCATCATAAGGAGCAAAAAGAGTCCAAACATGATAGGACACTGTTGAACTATCACTTATTCATACCATAATATGTTAATAGGCCTGCTTCCGTGAGCTGTTGTGTTAACAGTCAATGGCCATCAACATAAACTGTACTTCATCTGAGGATGAAGTGATCCCTTGCAGTTTGCATCCATTTAAGGTCTCCAAACATGGGTATGAATGGATATGGATAGATCTGTGTGGCCTTTCTTTGTTTCAGCCACTGCTGTTGCATCCAGAGATCTGGAGGAATTTTTATGGTAGTCATTTCCTAAACCTTAGAATTGGGTGTGATGGTGTGGGTCAACCCCCGTAGTCCAATGAGAAGTCCTCTCTTAGGTGGTCATGGATGCAGAAGGTCTCCCTTCCTGTCCTGTTGAAGGTGTCTGGCAGTTGACTTGGCATCTTATCTGATGGTTCTGAAGATATTTTTATGTTCCTCCACCACGATCCAATCACAGTGGGGCACATCTCCCTCCACGCCGGCAGTTAGAGAGGGGCCCTGCCATAAACTGGTCCTTGGAATGCCAGTTTGACTGTTGTTCACTACAATGTAATTAAATTACTTATCCACTGAAAAAGTAAAGTAAGGGATTACTGCTCATTTTTAGGTAATTTAATTACAGTTACTTATAAAGTACTTGCGTTACGTACAGTAAATAATTTCAACAGTTCTAACATCAATATTGAATTTGAAATCTAAATTTACCGTCTAAAGATAAAATTGAATGCAGTGTCTTTAACCCTCTGCGCGCCAACGCTTTCACTTTCAGTTTTTCCTGATTCACAGAGAAACCTTAACCCTCTGGGGTCTGAGGTCATTTTGGTGTCCTTGAGATGTTTTGACATGCCCTGATATTTGTGCTTATTTCAGCTACTTAAAACATACTATTGACCTACATGTATTTTTTTTTTTTGTATTCAGCACAAACTGTGCTACAATAATATGTGACCAAGATGGATGTACATGTTTGCATTTTTTAGAAAAAAAATATATATATTATGCATGGTTAGTAAGTTTTGGGAAAAAAATGTAGCTGAAATAAGGCCTTAAAACCCACACTAAATAGTCCTGAACAAGACTTTTGAGTAATCGGTCTTGTAGGCTAGAATATTTACTTCAAAATTATGTGAAAATCATTCTGCTTACTCATTCACAGAAAACAATATATTGATTTAAAATTTGCAAGACATGTTTTGTGATCGAGGGTCTATATGCGAGGGAGTGGCAATGGCCATGAATATTAAGTGAGTCTCACCTGAGAGACAAAGGGCCCTCCCCTAATGGCCCCTAATGGCCCATTAGTGTGACTGTGACTGTGAGGCAGGTAAGAGAGAATGTGAGGAGATTGAAAAAAAGGGTTTTTTGAATTATTTGTATTTTATTTACAACACAGTATAATCAAAACATACATAATGAAGATCAAAGACACATTATTATGCACACTGATCTAACCACAGAGATGTGAACAGACTTTGAGTCATTCCTGCAACAGATTCTGTTCAACAAGTGAAACAAGTAAATCATACCTGATATTTACCTGTGTTATTTAAGTGTTTTTACTTCTTTCCATGGATTCAAGAAGAAAAAAACATAATCAGTAGAAAAGGAGCTTGTTTTAACATATAATATCAGTGTAGTGGAACATCTGATGTTGGTTCAGCGCTCTCAGAGGAAAACAGTTTGAAGAGACATCAGGATACATCTGGTGCTGGTATCTGATTCAATAAAATACAAACAAAAAAACATTTGTGAGCATGTTAATATCAGGAACATCTGTATGTATATATATATATATATATATATATATATATATATATATATATATATATGTTTTGTAGCCATAGACTCACACATGCTTTGTACTATCATAAAAAAGAGAAAGAAATCTTATATCTGAGAAACTAATTATTATTGTTTAGCACGCTATTAAAATCTATTTCTGAACAGAGTATTAATAATAAACATGGTCTAAACATTCTTAGAGGCATAGCATTCATCATGTTGTCGTTTGGGAAAAACGCAACTGTTAGTAAATCAGTTCAAGTTTATGTCACAATAAAACGTTAACTAACGCAAAAACGAAACATCTCCTCTGCTGGATGAAATCGTGTTCTTCCTTCGAGGGAAATCCTGCTTTTACTCGGCACGTCTTCCAGAAACGAACAGTAGCCGCGATGAGTATCTCTTCTTTGTTTGTGTTGGGCGTTTGCACGTGCGCACGTCCCACGTGGCTATTTACATATGAACAGCGCGAGCTGTGCGAGGGCGGGATCACATTAGAGATAATGAGTCAGACGGGAAAGATTGAACATCGTGTTGGTTTCACACAGATTACTTTATCACAGAATGTTAATTTCAAAGTCTACTTTCAAAGTCTACTTTCAAAGTAGACACTTCAAGCTTTCTATAGATATATTTATCATGTCTCTGTGTGAAGTATTTGCTGAGTTACAGTTCATTTTAGTGACACGTTTCTAAAAACAGTTCGCGGAGACGGAGAAGACAGAGAGCACACCCTGTTTGTTTTCTTTATTCTTCAAAAGCACAAAGTTGAGTTGTTATTATGAGTGTATACAAATAAAAGTAGACCCCTTACAGATTTGAATGGTGTATTGCTCTTATCTGTACGATCAAAAATGTCAGAGTAATTCAAGCTCATTTAGGCCTTATCAGGAAAATCTGCCTCAAACCGCATATATGCGTTTGTTGACCCCAGAGGGTTAAATACTCAGATACAGATAAGACTAAAATCAGTCGAATCTAAGAAGGGCCTACTTTTATTTGTGTACACTGACAATAACAACAAAACATTGTGCTTTTGCAAAATAATCAAAACAAACAGGGTGCACTTTCTGCCATCTAGGTCTCCGTGAGCAACTTTCTACACATCACAAACTCAGTGAATTTTTGACACAGAGACATGAGAAATATGTCTATAGAAAGCTTGTGTTTCTACTTTTAAAAGAACTAATTCAAATCGAAAACGAATATTCTCTGATTATGTAATCCATATGAAACTGAAACTAAAGTAATAGTGATATTACGCAGTGCCTGAAAGTAGTGCCCGGTAGCTGGGGACTACTTTCAGGTGCTGCGTAATATCACTGCGCCTGCTGCGGCCATGTTACGGCAGCAAAGTTCCTTGATTATTACGCCGGAATGAGAGTAGTTCCTAATCATATCAGCCTAGAAAATCGCAACTTTTCATTTTCTGCCGATCTTAGTACACAATATAACTACAGAAGAGTCAAGTTTTAAATAGGACAAATATCGAAACTCTTTGATCGTTTTTGAACGCGATGCTACTGGTCGAATTGGATTCAATGATCTATGCTAAGCTATGCTAAAAGTGCTCTCGCCAGATCCGGAGATCGGCTGAATGGATTCAAAAACGGTAAAACTCAACTTATTAACTCTGGGGGAGTTGGAGAATGAGCCTATTTCCAAAAAAAGTGGAGTGTTCCTTTAATAAACTGTATACCGAATTTTGTCCATTAATTAAGCTTTTTCTTTCTATAGGGTATACGCTTAACATTAATTTTATCAGGTTACATTCATATTCTGCTTGTTTGTATGCTTTATTAAGGTGTGTACTGAATTTAGTCCTCCATTAAGCATTTTAGAATGTCCCAAAACCATGCCTTGATAAGCATGCACTGACTACTTCATCCTAGTTCAAAATAAAACTATAAACTGCTCCATTGTGAACTATTATGGAGCTGTATCTACAAGCTGTAAAGTAAACGGGAAGTGTTTTTCTGAACTCAACTGGTTTTGCTAGAGAACACAAAATATATTCACAAACCCCAAATTTTTCACTCACTCTGATTTTTTTCCACCACCATGGTCCCTTTAGGGGCTCCGTAGAGAACAGCCTAGCAAGTTTTTTTTTTTTTGTTGTTGTTGTTGTTTTTTTTCCACAGGCAAACACCTCAACTTTTTTTTTTTTTTTTAATTTACAAATTGTTGTATTTACTACGGTGACAGGAAGGTGATGTGTTCGGTTCACTTAGTTTTGTCGTGGCCACAACATATTAACTGATGGGAACATGATAATATGTCGTGGCCATAGTAATTCATGGGAACGTCATATTAACTCGTGGAAACATGATATTATGTTGTGGCTACAAGATCATTTTGTTGAGGTAACAACATCCTTATGTCATGGCCACGTGATGCTATGTTGAGGGAACTACATATTTTTTTCTTGTGGCCACGAGTTTAATGCCTAAACAAACCTGCGGGACCATAGCAACCCGGGATTATCAGAGATGGATTTATTAATATTTTATTTTGAATTAAGAAATTATTATTGTCATTCCTCTGTCCTGTGTGTCATTTGTTCCCGTCTCTTGTTTCCTTATTTGGTCATGTTCCTGTCCATGTTAAGTGTGATTATTAGTTAATATTGTACAGCTGTGTTTGTTTTATTATCAGTAATTATCATGTGTATTTAGTTCATGCCTGTTTAGTTAGTTTTCGTCTCCTTATTCCCCGGTGTTCCTGTCTGTGTCAACCTTGTCTTGTCTTGCTCTGCCGTGTTTGGATTAATTAAAGACTGTTATTTGAGTTATCCTCGTCTCCTCGTACCTCTATGGAATGATTTTCCGGACTATTTTCAAAAGCAATTGCAAATTGAATTTTCAATTGCGTTTTCCACGTGTGGGCGCATAATGGGACATAATCCAAATGCAATTGCAAATCTTGCATTACCGTTTGCATTTTCTGTTTCAAAATGCACAGTGACTGCCACATATCAAATGAAAAAGCAATGTCCATTTGCAACTGTATTTCCCATGCCTTAAGAGTTATGAGCCTGTCATATTTAAATAGCAATATTAATTACCACATTTGTTTGTTCACTTTCTCTGCGTCGCGCATGTAACCTGCCAAAACTCAAATGGAATCGCAATTCCTTTTGCAATTGAATTTCCGAGGTCTACATGGAAAGCTGTTAATCATTGTGACGAGGCGGGACTATAATTTAACAGGGGATTATTGCTGCATTTGGGGTAAAAAAGACAGAATTATGTATTGTGCCAAGAAGGTTGTCTGTTCGTTCACATAGGCACGAACTGATTGACAGCTGCCTTTAGCGGAGCCTTCACCGATTACCTCCATTAATCAAAGCGTTCAGCACGGTCATCTGTGAGTGACGTCACCTCCCAATACAAACACGCCCCCTAGTATAATCCCGCCCCCTCACAATGATTGACAGCTTTCCGTGTAGACCTCGGGAATTCAAATTGAATTGTTAATATTATTAAAATATTAATAATGTTAATACAAATATTTTATTCATCTCTGATAATCCCAGGTTGCTATGGTCACTCAGGTTTGTTTACGCATTAAACTTGTGGCCACGAGAAAAATATGTTACTCCCTCAATATAGAATAATGTGGCCGTGACATGGATGTTGTTATCTCAACAAAATTATTTCATGGCCACGACATAATATGACATTCCCACGAGTTAATATGAACATGAACAAGTGAACCGAACATGTCACCTCCTGGTCACTGTAATTTACACCTCCATAAAACACACTTCTCATATACCAGGGGTGTATTCCAGAAAGCAGGGTCCTGTTTCATAAAACAAGTTTACCAAATAAGCCTGGCTTATTTCAGGTAGTCTGACTTTGAACAAAATCCACCTAACTGAAATAAACCTGGCTTATTTGGTAAACTTGTTTTATGAAACAGGCCCCAGGTTTTGTTTGAAACTCAGTTTGTTAACCCCAGAAAAGACAAACTCAGGGTTTTTGGTTCCAATAAAAGACTAATCTAAACCTCTCTGTAAGTTACCATAGCAAACTAACCTGGGGTGTGTTTCTCAAAAGCATCGTTAGCTAACTATGGTCATTAGTTCCATTGAACTCTATTGATAACGACGGAACTTGCGACCATAGTCATTTTTGGGAAACGCATCCCTGGTTGGGATTTTTTTTTTTTCCTAGATTAGAGTTTGTTGAACCTCCTTTCTGGAACACCCCAGGTGAAAAATAAATATATTTAAATTTTGCTTTTTCAGACACACTTAATATATTTATATTATACTATACTAAGTGCATATTAAATGTATTATTTTGAAACAAATTTAAGTATATTAAGTGTATTTCAAGATATGTTTACAGGGCTCGCAAAATTTCAAAATCCCTGGTAGCCCTTCGGGCAGGTACTCTTCAGATTTTGGTAGCCTGAAAATAATTTAACTAGCCCGAATTAAAAAATTACCATTTTATTTTATTTTATTTTTATATTTTTTTAAATATAGAAAATCAGATAGGAGTTTAAATGTTAATCAGGAATATTTTCAATACACAAATATCAACAAATATGAAGGAAGGAATTTTATTTCACTATTTACAGGGTATCTGCAGAATTTTTTTAAATACATTTAAGGCAATTTATGACCCATTTTAAGAGCTGCACAAGTAAAATGAACACACAATGAGCAGGGTTGGACAATGCCTATGGTAACATACAGTTTTGAGCCATAAAATTGCATGATTTACAGATACAGTTTTTCACAAAAACAAAAATCTTATACAACAGCGTTTCAGGCTATAGACCGTTTTTATGAAAAGGGACAAATCAAGCATAAATATTATTATGTTAATTTAAAACATATAAATATTTCTGTCTTAATTGTTTAGATTTTTAGAAGGCACATCAACTTCTTTTTCATTTACAACTCTATGTGTTTGCTGTGTAAAAACATGATTTGATATTTGCATTGATCTGACCATAAACAGCAAGAAAGGCTTATTGGAAATACAAATTCATTCTCTGCCATGAGGTGGCGCTTTAGGAGCGCTGAAATATTGCAGTTTCCCCGGAAACGCTGTACACAAGGCTGCTTTATCAGGAATTATAGGTAAAATTAAATTAAAATACCAACGACACGTTTCTGAGGACAGTCGGTTCCCTTCAGATACATTCACATAAAGATATCCGCGCCGCGTTTTGACTTGAAACGGGCAGAGCTCATATTTATTCAATGACATCATTTCCTTTTGAAGTTTAATCCAGCTGTATCGCGACTCTTGTCTTTCCGTCCCCAACTGTAAGACCTCTTGAAATTATAATTAAGACATTTCTTATACCATTTAACCTATTTAAAACTTTTTATGGACTTAATTTTGATACAACTCACTTTGACCCGCGGGAGATCTGTATTTAAGGAGCCCTTCGGGCAGGGCAGTGATACATTTTGATAGCCCGACTGGAAAACACAATAGCCCCGGGATGTAGGGCTAGCTATTTTGTGAGCCCTGGTTTAAATTCTATTGTAATCTATTTGTAATATATTTAATACATTAAAAATTGTGTTAAATTAGAACCACTTTAAGTATATTTAGTGCAATTTAAGTGTATTTCTTAAAATACATTTAAAATGTACTTTTAATACTTCATGAACTACGGGTAGAGTATATTTGAAGCATCGTTTCAATGTGCTTCAAGTTCATTTCAATTGTATTTCAGCTCATTAGAAATTAATTAGCATTACACTACTAGTATATTATATTATATTATATTTATTAGTATTACATTTTTCAGTATATACACGTACACGCTTTGATATCTAGAAAAATGTAATGTATTATATATTGTTGTGTACATTACAAATATTCATATTTAAAAATGTACAGCAGCATATATACTTTGGTGAAAAACAAAAAAAAAACATACTATTAAATGTATTAAAAATGCACTTGAAATACAAGTATGTTTATAGTATATTTGTATTACTACAAACATACTCAAGTACATTTTAAAACATTATACAAAAAAAAATATTATAATAAATGAAAAAAGACTGAAATGCTATGCAAGAGCTATCTTATCCATTTGTAGAACATTTCAGTTATACCTGTATCACTGAAAAGTAAAAAAAAAAATACATCAATGAATAAATAAAAATGACAATGCAATTTTCTGAAGAAAAAAAATACATAAAAATTTACTGAAAAACAAAGTGCAGAAGTGAATAGATATGTGTGCAAAGACTGAAGATGAAGATGATAAAGTTCAAGCAAAAGGGTAGGGAGGGATGGAGGAGGGGTTTGGAGGTGGACGAGGAGATGCCGTAGGGATGGTGAGAGGCAAAGGTGCGGGATGATGGCAGGATGTGGTGAAGGGATGGTGATGGGAGGATGACGATGATGCCCTGGCGGCTTAGATGGTTTTTGGACATGGTACAGACCCAGAGCATCCCAGTGCTGACAACACGGCAGAGCCGAGGGAGGGAGGGGCCAAGATGTAGTTGGTGTGACTGCCGACATCTGGGGGCCGACCGATGGAGACAGAGCTGGTGGATCTGAAGGCGCAGATGGAGGGCTGATGGAGCTGAGCGTCGTCGCAGGTTCCGGAGACCTGGGCACAGCCTAGTCGTCCTGGCATACAATATTTTGCACAAGTGCCTTGCAGCTTTAGAAAAAAATAAAATAAAATAAATAAATAAATAAATAAATAAATAAGATAACAGATTTTTACATGAATGATTGAAAAAAAGCTCAAATTAGTCCCCTGGAATGGACACAATACTAAACATTTTTCTTCCCAGATTGAACGAATCACATTAATCAGTCAGGTTTAGTCTGTGTTGTTTGAATTTAAACACAAGTAAACGAAGGGTAAATTTTGTTTGTTTTTTCATTTCAGATATGATGTTGAAATCCTTGTGGGAATTTCAAAAATATATATATTAAAAAATAAAGGCGTCAAGCTTGAACAAATTTATAAACACCTAGCTTATTACAATTAATGTATCATGTAATGAACAACAGCCTAGTCAACCAAAGTAGCATAACCCATATTAAACAAAATATTTTAAATATTAATAATATTTGACAAAGGTTTGTACATTGTAAATGTTAAAAATGTTTTTCAAAATATCATACTTTTCCAAATATTAAAATTATAAATACATAAATATTTAAAATATAACCATGTGTAGACCTACTGCAATATAAAGTACATTAAAAACCCACTAAAAGTGTAATCATTTTATGTTCTTACACAAAGTGCCCATGAAATATACTTTAAGTAAGGGTAACATAAGTATGGTTTCTGTAAATACACTAAAACGTCACTAAAAGTATGCTTGTGTTTAGTATATTCCTTAAAAGTGTAACTAAAAATATATTTAATTAACATAGTATTTCTACTATACTTTTTAGAAATATAGTAATAGTGCACTTGTTTTTAGCATATTTCTTAGAAGTATAACTAAGCATATATTTAATATAAGTACTTCTAGTATACTTTTTAGAAATATATTAAAATACAATTCAATATATTTTTAATGCACTTCAAATAAGCATGTTGGGAATACAAATGTATTATAAACATACTACTTGAATTTCAAGTATATTTTTAATACTACGTCTTTTTCACCTGGGACACCCCAGATGCTGAAGGCTATAATGAGATGTCTGTTGACAGCTGAGCTCTGTTTTTGACAAAGCCTGAAAAATCTGAAGGTTCCAACCTAATTATCACAGTGGATTTCCCAAAAGGACTAATCAATATTCATAACACAACATCCTCTATTCACGTACACGTGGTGTGTATTTTGTTTATCAGATAAACAGGCATATTGAAACAGAAGCTATATGTATTACCCTCTAACCTGCTCCAGACCAAAGCCACAGTTGCCCCCTGCCTTTGTGCCAGACGGTGTTTGTGACCGGTGTGATATCAAGCTGATTGGTAAACATTCTGTTGTCTGTTATGATGACCCTTAATCTGTTCCGGCTCCCCTGGCTGCACGGGGACACACCTGAGACTGGGCTCTGCAAACCTGCTGATAAGAGTGTGTGAAATTGTGTCTGTTTGCATCAGTAATAAAGGCCTTTCTGTGTATTACACAGATGGGGAAAGAGAGCATCCGAGCGTGACTGTACAATGAGTCTGCTAATTACTTCATTCCTGAGGAGGAGGAGGGGACGTCCGTGTGATCAACAAGAGCTGCTGTATTAGCAGTCGGGGGAATCGAGACACATGGATCCAGTCAGATGAAAATAACAAGCAGGGTACGTTATCGATATTACGACCATCGGCTCTATGCATTAAATGAACACAGGACTGACAGTTGACTTGAATTCTGATTACGGGAGAAGTTAACTGTGTTCTGACTTGATTAACAATAGAGGTAAACACTCAGGGGATATGGAATGCCAAAGTTGCCATACACAAAGGAAATATATATATATATATAAATAAATGTGGCATTGTGCAACAAAAACAGTGGAGGGACGACTACGCCACCCTAGGACTTAAACCCAGGAAAATACTGCGCACCCTCAGGTGCTACTCAAGGAAACACAGGTCCGATTCTACTGAATGAGCAAGAGACGTGACTTACAAAAATAAAACATTTATTTGACACAAAAATCATTAATCCTCATACAGATCAATTGAACAATAGTCTTAAAAACACTCAGAGGGGCCACGGTCCAACACAGTGATGGCCACACAGTCAGTTGCATGCACAGGACAATGAAACCATAAGATCAGGCAATATACGAAAGCAGCTGTATGAACAGCCATAGATGAAACTGGTATAGGAAACAGCCATAGATACAGGGTTATGAAACAACAGCTAGCGCTCTCAGGCCGCACCTAAAATACAAACATAAAAACACGAATAGATATCTACTTTAAACAATTTACGGCCCACAAGATGGGAACCCAGAGCGGAATGACCATGCCACACTTCAACTTGCTTCTTATGAAGCCTCTGAGCCTCCACTAAAACGCACCTCAATGATTAAGCCGCCAGGTGTGATCAATGACAAAAATTGCCACTCAACGCCAGTGGGCGTGTCTTCCCAGCTGAAATACGCAAAGATTAAAATGGAAACTGATTCTAATGAATTCACAAACCATAATAAAACTCATCCTTTCACACACACACACACACATATATATATACACACACACACACACACACACATATATATATATATATATATATATATATATATATATATATATATTAGGGGTGGCACGGTACACAGATGTCACGGTTCGGTACGTACCTCGGTTCGGGGGTCACGGTTCGGTACGATTTCGGTACAACAGGGAAAAAAAATCTGCTATGCTCAGTTTCTTTTCATTTATTTTGAACAGTAGTGTAAATTAAAGAAAATTCCTTCACCAGTCGGGGCTTTATGGCAGAGTGGCCCAACGGAAGCCTCTCCTCAGTGCAAGACACATGAAAGCCCGCATGGAGGACTCCAAGATGGTGAGAAATAAGATTCTCTGGTCCAATGAGACCAAGATAGAACTTTTTGGCCTTAATTCTAAGCGGTATGTGTGGAGAAAACCAGGCACTGCTCATCACCTGTCCAATACAGTCCCAACAGTGAAGCATGGTGGTGGCAGCATCATGCTGTGGGAGTGTTTTTCAGCTGCAGGGACAGGACGACTGGTTGCAATCGAGGGAAAGATGAATGCGGCCAAGTACAGGGATATCCTGGACGAAAACCTTCTCCAGAGTGCTCAGGACCTCAGACTGGGTCAAAGGTTTACCTTCCAACAAAACAATGACCCTAAGCACACAGCTAAAATAACGAAGGAGTGGCTTCACAACAACTCTGTGACTCTTCTTGAATGGCCCAGCCAGAGCCCTGACTTAAACCCAATTGAGCATCTCTGGAGAGACCTAAAAATGGCTGTCCACCAACGTTTACCATCCAACCTGACAGAACTGGAGAGGATCTGCAAGGAGGAATGGCAGAGGATCCCCAAATCCAGGTGTGAAAAACTTGTTACATCTTTCCCAAAAAGACTCATGGCTGTATTAGATCAAAAGGGTGCTTCTACTAAATACTGAGCAAAGGTCTGAATACTTAGGACCATGTGATATTTCAGTTTTTCTTTTTTAATAAATCTGCAAAAATGTCAACAATTATGTGTCTTTCTGTCAATATGGGGTGCTGTGTGTACATTAATGAGGAAAAAAATGAACATAAATGATTTTAGCAAATGGCTGCAATATAACAAAAAGTGAAAAATTTAAGGGAATCTGAATACTTTCCGTACCCACTGTGTATATGTGTGTATATATATATATATATATATATATATTTATGCCATGGTCTGTCTGAATACTCGATTCTGATTGGCTGGTGTTGATTAAATTCGTTTAACTGCACAGGTAGTTCCAGGTCAGTTTAATCACATTCTATATTAATGAGCTTCCTATAAACATTGGTAACCATAGTAACATACAGTTACAGTTGAATAGTAATACAGACGAAAATAACCGTCATTTTTATCGTTCCGATCAAATATTGCAGCGCAAATATTATTCACATCTTTAATATGTGAATGCTGGCAAATGACCATGGCATAAACAGGATAATCAACGGCCAGCTGTGCATTAAACGATTTGAATGCATGACATGGAGGCGAAGAAGTACCCTCCGCTGCACGTCGGGTGGTGCTTCACCTCCACGTCGTGGATTCAAATCGTTTAATGCACAGCTAGCCATTGATTATCCCTTACACACACACACACACACACACACACACACACACATATATATATATATATATATATATATATATATATATATATATATATACACATATTAGTGTTGTCTTTCAATTTAAAAATAATTAATTAATTGCACGTCTTTCTGAAATTAATTGTGATTCAATTCACATTCAATCTTCAAATTAATGTAAAAAAAAAACGAAAAAAACAAAACAAAGACAGTATCTTTTTAATATTTGTTTAATGGTTTTATGACTAAATGCGAGTATCACCGATGCCAATACTACTGGTGTTTCTAGGAAATTGTTATTTTTTTTCCTTATATTTAATGAGTGAATATATATATAATGTTAACTATATTAACATTAAAAAAATAACAACTACTTTAAGTGAACTTAAAATAATCTTCACATAATTATAATAAATGTCATATTTGCCTGTGCCCTTCAGCAAGTAGGAAATATACAGAAACTGAATAAAGTTATTAAACACTAAATTCTAAATTAAATGTAGATGAATTCTTAAAGCTACAAAAGTTTTTGATTTCCTTTTTTCTTTTGTTCTTTGATTAACAGACATCACAGCAGCTGGGTTATTAGGATATTTGGCTGCTATTACTTTAAGAGCTGCCGCTGCTGAACATGATGTGGTTTTGACACACATGCTCGTAGTTTCATTCGCGCTTTAATGTGCAATGACACAGGCTACAGTGTGTGGCAGAACCTGATTTTACCAAGTGCAACATGTTCCTGAATCAACATCTTTGTTGACCCTGGAACAACATTGCGATTAAGCAATCAGATTTGAAGAACCAGCTTATAGTTTTTGTGAGGTTTAGGCTTACAGTCAGTGTTTGGTGATTGCGCATCAGTGTCATTCATCTATCATTTCCTCTGATTTTAGAGATTACTCATGGTTAAGGTCAGAGGTGGGTAGAGAACCCAAAAACTGTACTCAAGTAAAAGTAAAAGTACGTGAAGAAATATTTACTCAAGTAAAAGTAAAAGTAATAGTCTGAATAGTTACTTGAGTAAGAGTAAAAAAGTATCAGATAAAAAAAAAAAAAATACTCAAGTAGTTAGTTACTAGTTACTTTGGATCATATACTGAATATAGTCTATTTTCATTATATATATATATATATTTATTTAGATAAAATGTGTGTGTATATATATAATATATACACCCCCCCCCCCCCCCACACACACACACACACTGCCATTCAAAATACATTTAATGGTTGTTTTTAATGTAATTTATTTCAGTGATACAAATCATTTTTATCAGCCTGATTTATTAACAATGCTGTTCTTTTTTAGCTTTCTATTCATAAAATAATCCTAAACAAAATGTCACAGGTTCCAAAAAATATTAAGCAGCAAAACTGTTCCCTGTTGAAAAAAAACAGCATATGCTGGTAAGCAGGGCCGGATTTACGCACACGCATTCTATGCACGTGCCTATGCTCGCTCATCCGGGGGGGCGGGGGGTGGGGGTTGGGGCAAACACAATGAAGACATAATATGTTTTTGTTATACTATGGGCTATCTACAACAGTAAAAGAACCAAAACACCAGAAGACATTGAGCAAATAAATATAACAAACAATAGGACTTGTTTGAAAACTATTTCCTTGTTTTCCACCTTTTTTATGTACGGAAATCACAATTTCTCCCATTCTCTCTGACAGACGCACACACAGTACAGACACGCACTCGCGCACACACGTGGAGATGCGAGCAAAAACTTGTCATCAGCGCTGCCCCACGAATTTATCAGTAAAATAGTTTCACAGCTGAAAAGCTACATGACATTTCTCAGTAGCGAGGTTCTCAAACAAATTAAGACATTCGATTTTATTGACTGAAAGCAAGTGTTTATTGCGATAGAAAACACTGTAACATTTTCCACTGCTACAAAATATTTTTGTTTGCTGGGGTGGTAATATTGTATAAGCCTATTAATGAGGAAGGGAGGCCCAAGAAATTGTTTTGCCTATGTCACGATAAGAGGTAAATCCGGCCCTGCTGGTAAGGTATGTTTTGAAGCATGGGATGCTGGTTTGAGCTGATTTAAGCTGGTCCTTTGCTGGTTTATGCTGGTCCTTAGTTGGTTTAAGCTGGCCATGTACTGGTCCTAAACTGATCCGGCCAGCTTAAGACCAGCACATGACCAGCTAAGGACCAGCTTAAACAACACTGGTAATAAATCAATATATTTGAATGATTTCTGAAGGATCATATGACTCTGAAAACTGGAGTAACAGCTGATAAAAAAAAAAAAAATTCTGATTTGCATCACTGAATTAAATTAAATAATATTTTAAAGTATATTAATTATGTATTATAAATGTATATATGTATATAACTTCTGACACGGAGAAGAGTGAAAACTCTTCTTCCGTCTGTTCTGCAAAATGTAGCCTTTATTTCTGCAAGCGTAAATATTGTGAAAATATTAATTGTGTCTAGGCAAAGGCATTCCTTCTGGAACTAACACGGGTTTGGCAGGTGTTCATTTCATACTCTGTGACGGCTTATTTAATGAATAAATTATACATTGTATTTAACGTATAAGGTACATGTACAACAAACTGGTAATGTCATAGTGGTATCGTGTACTGTAGCCTAACTGAATCTATACCTGTGGAACCAATAGCACACATGGTGTTCATCTTATAAAGATCTTCATAGCTAGCAAACCATAGCCTTTGCAGATTTGCTTTCAACTGACGGTTGATCCAAAGCCATGTTACAACTTTGAGTGAGAGCCGCTTCAGACAACTCGGTGCATGCGGCAGGGAACTGAACGAATCATTCAAACTGATTCGCAAACCAATTCACTGGTTTGCCAACAGGTTTGATCAAGCCTTCGAACAGAATTGACTCAAAATAATGAATAATTTGTGAATGGGCATCACTCATTGCCCAGAAAAAAAAGTAGATGGCAGGTTTGGAATAAATTAGTAAAAGGATTTTTAACTTGTATTGCATTAAGATAAAGTAACAAGAGGAGCATCGCCCACAGTAACATAGTAAAAGTACTGTTTTTTCACTAAAAATGTACTTGAGTAAGAGTAAAAGTACCCATTTTTAAATATACTCTATTAGATACTCAAGTAAATGTAACAAAGTAAATTTAACTCGTTACTACCCACCTCTGGTTAAGGTTAGGTTTAGGTGTAGGGATATAGTCAAGACTAAATTTTTGGATTAAAATGTTGTTCCAGGGTCAACAAAATATGTTGACCTAGGAACACATCTAACTCAGCAAAAGCAATACGTGCATAGTGTGTGCCGCCATATTTGTGTGTGCAATTGAACAGCACATAATGGCTGACAGGACAGGGAAATTCACTTTTACTGACATATGGCCAGACAACATCTCATCTGACCGCAGTTCCCCGATGTTCTACTGAAGCTACCTAAATATTTTTTTTATATATATATTATTTCTGGGCCCACATAGAGCGCTATGGACATCAATGATATCTTAAATCTTGCGGCTTGTGCAAATAATAATAACAATAATAATTCATTACAGTTATTCTGCTTTTCTAAGCACTCAAAGCACTTTACATTGTGACGGGGAATCTCGTTAACCACTACCAATGTGCAGCATCTACCTGGATGATGCGATGGCAGCCATTGTACCAGAACGCCCACCACACACCAGCTTATTGGTAGAGAGGAGACAGAGTGATGAAGCCAATCAGCAGATATGGGGATTGTTAGGAGGCCATGATGATCAGAGGCCAATGGGCAAATTTGGCCAGGATGCAGAGGTCACATCTCTACTCTTTTCAAAAGACATCCTGGGATTTTTAATGACCACAGAGAGTCAGGACCTCGGTTTAACGTCTCCTCCGAAGGACAGTGCTTGTTGACAGTATAGTGTCCCCGTCACTAACACCTCTTCCAGCAACAATCTAGTTTTCTCAGGAAGTCTCCCATCCAGGTACTGACCAGACTCAACCCTGCTTAGCTTCAGTGGGCAAACAGTTTTGGGCTGCAGGGTGATATGGCTATATATGAAGAGTTTATTTGCAAGAACATTTTCAAAAATCATGTTTTTTGTTATGTTTTTATTGTGTCTTATTGTGTTCGTTAGCTGTTTTTTTAGTTATTTTTTAACCTAGTCAAGAAAATGACTAGAAAAAAAACCTAGTGTGTTTCATTGAGATTAATTGGAATGCACAATGAAAAAACATGATTTTTGAGAATTGTTAAAAACGGAGTTATATGTTTTTGCAAACAAACTCTTCATATACATACATGCATGTAACGATGTATAAGCAACAGCCTAAAAAAATATCCTAACTACTCACAACACACCTTGACAACTGCAGAGCAACACCCTAGCAACTGCCCTATACACCCTATCAATGTCACTAAAACCACCCAGGGCTGCGTTTCTCGATAACGATTGATCTTAGCGCTTAAGAGCATTTTCTACGAGTAATTTTACGAATGTTCGTTATTGTTTCACGTGCGTTTCCCAAAAATGCACTTAACACAATCGCACGTAGCCGTGCTTTAAGTGCTACTTAGGAGTCGCTATCCGTTGGTCAAGTGCTGAAATGTCAATTTATAGAATGGCTTGTATTTGTAGTACACGCTCGTTTATTGAAATGTTAACCTAATGCTGCGTTCCAGACAGCTCAGATAATATAATATAATATAATATACATTTAGTCATTTAGCAGGCGCTTTTATCCAAAACGACTTACAAATGAGGACAATAGAAGCAATCAAAACCAACAAAAGAGCAACAACATGCAAGTGCTATGACAAGTCTCGTTTAGCCTAACACAGCACACGTAGCAATGTTTTATTTATTTATTTTTTTTTAAAGAAAAGGAGTAGATAGAATATAGAAAAAAAAGTAGCCTAGTGTTTTTTTTTTTAATTGTTTTTTATTTATTTATAAGAAACAAGCAGATAGAATAGAAAAAAGAAAGAAAGCTAGTGTTAGTTTTTCAAGAAAAGCTAGCAGAATAAATATGCAATTGATAGAGGGTCAAGTGTCTCTGTGTGTGTGTGTGTGTGTGTGTGTGTGTGTGTGTGTGTGTGTGTGTGTGTGTGTGTGTGTGTGTGTGTGTGTGTGTGTGTGTGTGTGTGTGTGTGTGTGTGTGTGTGTGTGTGTGTTGTTTTTTTATATATATAAAAAGAAGACATAGATAAAATAGAATATTTTAAAAAATAAAAAAATATATTATATTTGTACATTAATATTATTCTATATAGTATATAATATCTGTAGAGACATTATTTATGGGTCCAATACATGGCTGATTTTCGTCATTGACAGAATTATTATTATTATTATTATTTTTATTTATGTATTTTTTTTTTTTTGTTTATCCCTATTTTTCCCAGTCTTTAAAGCATGTTTCCTACATTATTTATTTTATTTGGGGTTTTTTCCCAGTCATTTAATTTAAATGTCTATTTTTTGTTTTCTGCCATTTTTAATTATTTAATTTATAAATTCATAAATAAATAAAAAACAAGTAATAAAGTGTACGGTAAAGTACAATAAAAAGCTTTAATTATAATCACATTTGCACTTGAATAAAGTTACAGGTGTAATCTGCCAACTGTCCTGCAGGTGACCTCATAATTCTGTCTTCTTACGATGCACGTACGGCTTTACGATTACTCCAGAGTACTCGTAGATCTACGATGATTTTCAAGTGCTACTTAAGTTATGATGCTTTTGGGAAACAGACCGTAATATTAAGATCAGTCGTACGATCGTTTTTACGAACTTCTTAGGCTTACGATGCTTTTGGGAAACGCAGCCTAGAACATTTTCTGCAAAAAAATGGGAAAGTTGTCATTCCACCTCCAACATCATTTTTGCATGAGCAAACACCACTCACAATTGCATCATAAAATGTACAAATCTAGCTTTACAGTTTAAACAATATTTGTCATGTCAGAAAAGCACATTGAATTGAAAATTGGAGAAATGCAAACAGAGTGAGAAAATACATTTATTGGCCATAGTATTGTCCCTGAAAACTGAATAAGGCTTTCCATATTATAGTTTGATGAAAGACTGGAAAACCACAGCTCTTGTTTGTAAAGTAGCTCTGCCCATTGATGGTCAGCAGTCAAGACAAAGCCCAGTGGAAATATACAGCTCGTTTGGCGTCCTAATACCCGGTCAGCCTTTAAGCAATTACTTTGCTTTGTTCCGTCACCCTCAAATGAGTTTCCTTTGCCTTGCTGCTTTGAGTATTATTAACTCCTTCACAAAGAATTATTTAGTCACCTTGAGCATCTGGAAAGTAGCGCTCAAAGTAATTATCAAATGGGGTCCACTTAATTTTTAATTGACTCTCTTGGTTCATTGCCCCAACTTTGGTACGCTTGTCAAAAGTACCTCTGTTCTTTGTGACCCTTCCTGTCAAAGTAGAGCTTGTCGACTTCCAAGAGATTCCATTCCCTGTGGTGAGAAGGAAAGGTAAGGGAGCAGCAGAAAGAGAGAGAGAGAGAGAGAGAGAGAGAGAGAGAGGACAATAAGAATAATTATTTTCTACTGGTGCCATTTCAAGTGACTATCAGCACATGCCATATCCTACCCTGTGTGCGATCTCACCTCTCACTGTGATAAAAAAGCTGTGATGTTTCTCATGAGAACTCATTTCTTTCTCACAAGACAAGTAAATAAAGAAAGAAGATGTGGGGTTATCTTCTGTTCTGTGGCTGCAGTAGGTAACTTTACCTTCATTCAAGCAGCACAACTGTTTCAACACTGATAATAATTCAACACATTAGAATGATTTCTGAAGGATCATCTTACACTGAAGACTAGAGTAATGATAACGAAAATTTAGCATTGCTTCACATAAATAAATTATATTTTAAAGTATATTAAAATAGGAAACCAATATTAGAAATTGTGATAATATTTCACAATATTATTGTTTTGTTTTTTCTGTATTTTTGATCAAATAAATACAGCCTTGATGAGCAGAAGAGACTCCATTAAAAACAAGGCCAATTATTTATTAGGTTTATAATGTCAAAACAAACTGAAGCATTTAAACTGATAGAATGGAAAATAAAAAAAAAATTAAGCATTTAAACTGAGATCTGTAAAATATATAAAAAAAAAAAACGTTAAGATGTGAATTATTATATAGCTATCTAAACATCCATACGAAGTACAGTTTGCACAATACACTTGTGTGTGACAGTAAATGTCTCTGAGTTTTGTTACCGTTCTGTGCCCATCATCCACTATTTCCACCACTTAATCAAGCCACTCTTCTTTAATACATGATGACGTTTTATTTCACGTCATTGCGTTTGCGTTGGCTCTTGTATTGAGCTATTTCGTCCACATCTATTGAAGTATTTGGTTTGTACAGTGACTCGTTTTACTCATTGACTGGTTCTAACTCTACAGTGATATATAGCGGTTTGCAATTAAGTCAGCCCCCCACCCCATCCCCCGAAGTAAAAGAACAGATCAAGTAATCATGCATGCTTATTACAATTCACAATTTAACATGAGTTGTTGTAAACAGCCAGATACACAAAGGATGTTTGCCATGTACTCAAACAACCTCAACAGATATCAGATTTGAATATATAAATCCCAGCAAGGAGGAGTTGGGGATGGAGGAGGGAGTTAAAAGTGGCATGCAGCCAAGCAATAGAAAAGAGGCTGAATGAATGGGATTTAAATAGACCACTGTAATAGGCTTTCCCAACTCATTTTTGCATGTGCGCGGCACATTATTGCTTCTGCGTGGCTGCGGTTAAAGTAGTGTGCGGCCATTGGTTCTCAGTATGTTGCAATGTGGTTGTTAAAGTTTTCTGAGTTGTTGTTAGCATGTTGCTTTGTGCGGTTGCAAGTATCCTGAATGATTGTTAGCACATTGCTAGGTGATTGCCAAAGGTGTTTGAAGATATTCACTGTGTCCTGACTGTATAGTATACGATAAAAAAGTAAGCCAAAAGAGTAGTATGTCCAGATTCATAGTATTCGAAATTTAGTAGATGAAAAGTACCTGAATGACCTACTATTTCTGTCGGGATATTGAAGTGCACATTTAATAGACACTTAACTATCCCATGTGGTCACGGGACAGGATTTATGAATGGCAGCGAAGCAACACAACTGACATTGAGTGTGTTTACATGCACCCTCTTAATGCGATTATAATGATATTTTGGCAATACTGCGATTTAATCTTTACCTCATGTAAACGCAATACTTCGATCTAAATAATGCGATTAAGCTTATAATCGTAGCAAGCATAATCGTATTAACATAGGTGGCGTACGCCGATTTTAATCGAAATATACAGGCATGTAAACACCTTAGGTTTCACTTTATTTTGATGGTCCCTTTAACACATTCTATTGACTATAAGTAATGTTGCACCTACATTTCTACTGACTCTCATTAGAGTGTTAGTAGTGTATTAGTTGACTGGTAGGGTTAGGGTTTGATTAAGTTGACACGTTCTTGCAAAGTTACTTATAGTCAGTAGAATATCTGTTGGGAGACCAACACAATAAGGAGGGAGTAGATATGAAACATACAGTCTACTAATACTCTTATGAGAGTTTGTTGACATGTAGTTGCAACATTACTTAGTGTTAACAGATTGTTCAAAAGGGACCATCAAAATAAAGTGTTACCACACCTTAATCGCAGTATTGCCGCTCTGACCAAAGTGCGCATGCGCTTGTGACATATATGAATAACGTGACACGCACCTGTAATAATACGGAGATTAGAAATGATGGAGGGAAAGAAAGCATCGCATTCTGAGGAAAACACAACAAGCTGCCAGCAGTCTCTGTTCCTTACCCTTCATCCAGAAACGGCAAGTAGAATGCGACGGTAGCATATAGGCGAACATGTTCCATCATATTTCTATGGCACCGAAAAAGCGTGGAATACAGCCATACAAAATCATTATGCATTAGAGTAAATAAATTAAAACAGCGACCAGTAACACTGCTCTTTCTGAGTCCATCATTTGTGCTGTCCAGTGGGGTATGTGAATAATGGCAGTAAAAAAATTAACTACAATTCTTAGCGAATAATATGAATAATGAAAATTGCATGTAAACAGGAGTAAGAGCATTGCTCTTGACATGTAAATATTATAATTCGATTAAGTCCTTACTCTGATTATTGGAAATAATCGCAATATTCGTGCACATGTAAACGTAGTCATTGATAGATCTTGTGACTGTGGTGGATGTAGTACATCCAAATTCCATTCATTCTATCCATATTCAAACCACATAGAGCATACTTTTTAACAGTTGTGATAAAAGTACAAATTCAAATGCAGTTCAGAGTGGTTGTTAGCGTGTTCAAAATGTTCTCCTACCAGAACTGTTTTCTTCTCTCGTGCCAACAGAAATGGATGAGTATGGAATGGAATTCACTGTACTTCTGACAGGTAGAATGAGCTCACATGATATGCAAAACAAATTATGCTATCCCAGTACTGATTTACAATGTAGAAAATAAGGAAAACAGAACAGCTGACTAATTGTGAAAAGTCAGTTCCAAATATTTAGATTTGAAAAAAAAAAAAAAAACAACATGGAGAAAAAAATAAATAAATAAATAAATAAAAATAAAAAAATGTGCAGCCTGAACAAAGCCTTAGGAGTCATTTTGAAACCTCTATTTAAATAAGGATTTGTAATTCTCACTTTTTTTCCCCCTTACCAATAGTAAGCAATGCTTTTGTCTGTTTTATTTCTAGAGGGGAAAAAATATATAAAATTAAATTTCTTCTTGAGTTCCATGTATATCCATGCATCAAATTAGATGTTGGCAATGGGTTGATTCAAACCGGTTTATAATAATAAAATGATAGATATATTTCTTTTTCTAGAGGGTGAATTTAAAACTATGCAAATTAAACTATGCAAATCATTTCCCTCTGCATATTTTAGCCTTATCTCGTTTAGCAAACACGGCTAATAAACTCGCAGCATAAATAACAATTGGTCCTGCAAGGAAGGTTAAACAGAGAGGCCAAGCCCTCTCCATTAACACCTCACATGCATTCTGAGAGAGAGAAAGAGAGAGAGATGATAGTTGAGTAGTTCGAAGTACATTTATACATTTGGCAGACATTTTTATCCAAATCAACTAACAGTGGATTCAAGGTATACATATTATTAATTGCACTCCCTGGGAATCGAACCCTTGACCTTATGGTTGCTAACAGTATACTCTACTGTTACAGTGGTGAATTTCATAGAAAACATATTTTAAATAAGCCTTTATAAGGCTAGTAGGAATTTACCTAGAAATTACCCAGAATACCCTAGCAACCAGCAAACTAGAATTGTGTTGGCAAGTATTGCAAGGAAAACACTTTTTTTTATTCGGAAAAAAGTAAAATCTTCCTATCAGTGTAATATATGAGCTGGACTGGAATTGAATTGTGGAAGGTCTCAACAGACTTGATGAGCTGTAGGGCCCCAGCATAGCTGATGATGTATTGCACAGGTGCCGCCACATTTGCCAACAGGAAACAGAAGATAGATGGCTGTATACTCTGCATATGCTATAGCTACATACAGCATTTCACCAACAAAATTGATCAATCTCACATTTTCAGTTTACTGAGTTATTATGTCTTGCTGTAAAGATACTGTTGTTTTAGTAATTTACCTTTCTGGAGCTTTGCAATATTTTTAGAGTAGCAATATGAATTTTATCATATACACAGATCAAACATTTTGATCCAGGTACATAATTTAATTTCAGTAGCTGACATTTAAATCCTCTTGGACCCAGTGCAGCATTTTTTTTTTTTTTTTGGTTGGATTTGAAGGATCAAGATGGGAAAAAAGGAGATAAATCCTTGTCTTCGACTTCTTTATTAGGTGAGAGAGTGAGATTATATAGAAAATTTCTCCTGGTTAGTGTGATGTGAGTGAGCACAGCTGGCAATTCCTGTTGGAAAGAATCAATCGATCAATCAGTCAATGTGTAATAGTTTAATTTCTATCAAAGTTTAACAGACTTTTAGAAGTATGTTCAAGGCAGGGACGGGCTGGGAGTAAAAAAATCCTGGATTTTCCACCACAACTACAAACAGCTGCTACTATCTCACAATATTACAGCAATCAATGTATTGCATTTATGGCTAATAACTTCACAAAACCCATGGTGACCCTGCTGAAAAAAAACAATAGAAACCATCACAGCAATTCTACTGGTTTCCACTACAAATACCATTACAAACATTACACAAACCATCAACTTTTAAGCATTAAAACCATTAAATAATGGTTTCCTGTAGTGTGTTTTGAGACATGTTCCATTAGGATTAAGTGGTTTTAACAATAAAATTTAACATTTTTGCAGGATGCACCCTTGCCAGGATTTCTATATTGCCTAAAATATCCAGGTTTTGGCAGTTTGCACTGTGCAGATTGATCGTTGTATGACATTATTTATGTTATATACCTCATGTAAACATTCTTAAAAGTACATTCAGTAGCTTTTATTTGCCTTTAACAGGTGAAGACAAAAATATTATTACATCAATTAATTTAACAATGTGTTTTAGTTTTAAACAGCACCAGGCAGAAAAAAGAAAACATAAGCAGCTACTTGTACAATATTGGTGTTGCACCAAATAGTGGTCACAAAGATAAACTTCACTGTGAAACAGTCAAGATTCAAAACATTTTCAGATACATGGGAAAATGTTAATACAAAGACAGGGCTGTCATTAATAACAATTGCTACAGACTTCTAGTCAATAGTCAAGTGAAATGTTATTTAAAAGGACAGTTTTGGATTCTCACAGTTTTGGACAGTTTTGGATACATGGATTCTCGAAGTTGTTCATACATGAGTCTTGGAAGCATAGGTTCCCTTCATCTGAACCATCGACCCTCGTTCAGGATTTCTTCACAGGAAGACTGGAAATGACAAGAAATGAAATGAATGAAAGTGAAGTATAGAGTAACGTGCAGAACAGGTTGAGATTGAATTATCAAGGTCCAGTTCAAACATTGTTCAAACTTGCATTTCCAGTGGTCTCCAATTGTATCCATCATGTGATCTTGTCAACAATGTTTTATGATATACTTAAAGGGTTACTCTACCCCAAAATGAAAATTCTGTCATTAATCACTTTTCCTCATGTCGTTCCAAACCTGTAATAGCTTTGTTCGTCTTCAGAACACAATTTAAGATATTTTAGTCCAGAAAAGTATTAAAAGTATCGTCAAAATAGTGCATCTGTCATCAGTGGTTCAATCTGAAGTTTATGAAGTGATGAGAATACTTTTTGTACACAAAGAAAATAAAAATAACGACTTTATTCAACAATTTGTCGCATCTGTGTCACAGTAGCGCCATTTTGGAGAATATCCGCTGAACGCAAACTGCGTACGCTGTTCTGTGTCAGCCGCACCACACAGATACGCTGTTTTTGTTCAGTAACGACTTGAATAAAGTTATTTGGTAACACTTTATTTTGATGGTCCCTTTTGAACATTCTGTTGACACTAAGTAATGTTGCAACTACATGTCAACAAACTCTCATAAGAGTATTAGTAGACTGTCTGCTTCATATCTACTAACTTCTTATAGTGTTGGTCTTCCAACAGATATTCTACTGACTATAAGTAATTTTGCAAGAACGTGTCAACTTAATCTAACCCTAACCCTACCAGTCAACTAATACACTACTAACACTCTAATGAGAGTTAGTAGAAATGTAGGTGCAACATTACTTATAGTCAATAGAATGTGTTAAAGGGACCATCAAAATAAAGTGAAACCAGTTATTTTTATTTTCTTTGCGTACAAAAAGTATTCTCATCACTTCATAAAGTTCAGATTGAACCACTGATGGCAGATGGACTGTTTTAACGATGTCCTTATACTACGTTTCTGTGCCTTGACCGTGTAAGGACCCTTGCTGTCTATGGAGGGTCAGAAAGCTCTCAGACTTCATCAAAAATATCGTAATTTGTGTTCTGAAGATGAAGGAAGGTCTTACAGGTTTCAAATGACATGAGGGTGAGTAATTAATGACAGAATTTTCATTTTTGAGTGAACTAACCCCTTTGATTATTTTCAACTAAACAGCAACACAACAAAATGCTTTATACACAGTTTCCTTACACATGTTCCTTATATTTGTATGAATTCCAACGTAGGTTCCATCTCCTCTGGATGTTTTATGTTTAAAATAAAATGAAGAGAATGTGTAGCTCAGCCACAATGGGGGAGGAAATGATAAGTTCTTGAATGACAGCAATCTGGAATCTCCAATAACAATAAAAAAAATAAGAAATTATAAACAACACATTGTAAATTCAGAAAGCCACTCCAAACATTGTTTAAATCTTTCTTACACAAAGAACTTCAATAACAAAGTCAACTGAATAAACGACTCAATTACTAATTTTTGTCAGTATTGAACATCCCTAAAGGTAAATAAAAATGTAAGCATATGGGTAGCAAAATTCAATACAATTGCAATACATAAAATGGCAATGTAGTTCTGTATTTATATTTACATTTTGCCACACGTGTCCAAAATTTAGTGTAAAATGAAAATTCCGTTATATAATTTACATTTGCCATTTTCTAGTCTAGTTTTAATATGCAAATTAAAAACATATTTTAACACTTTAAGTTAATTATTCACAATATTAAGTTAATTAAAACAAAAATTATTACCCAAATTGATTAGATGTGTTTAACATGTCCAAGCAAAAACAGCAATTAAATGATAATTTTACTACAGTCTTGGCTTGGACATATTAAACATATCTAATCAATTTGTGTAATACATTTTCATTTTGCAACTTATAAAGCCCTAAAATATGATTTTATTTTGCATATTAAAACTAGTGTAGGAAATGGCAAACATAAATTATATAATTGAATTTTCATTTTGCACTAAATATTGCACATATGTATTGTTTATTTATTTATTGCATTTTTATAAAAGCTGTTTTAGTATCCTAATTTAAGGCCTAGTTCTGGCTTAAGCTAAGCCCTGTCTGTGAATCCGTGCCCATGTTTTGAAGTCACCACCAAGTTTTTTTTTGTTTTGTTTTTTTTAAAGAATCACATGTTTTACTTGAATATAATGTTATTTCCTGTTCAAATAGTGTGGGGGCAAAAATAAATATTTTTGCATGTAAACTGACTGATATTAATTGCCATATTAATTGCAGTCCTGAATGTTCTCTGATTTAAAGGAGTAAAAAGCAGGATTGATTTGATAATGTTTCTATGTTGATTCAATGTTAAATAAGTGATTTAATTTACGTTGAAGAAATGTTTATTTTATGACCATCTTGATCGATTTTTGATTGATTTTTCATCGTTGAAATAACATTATTTCAGGGTGCAAACCTGATGAAAAATCAATGATAAACTTCAACATTGATTCAATGATAATTTGATTGATGCTTCAACATTGATTCAATGTTGATTCAGTGTTGGTCTGCTATCTGGGAGGCGCTGAATTAAAGTGACAGCGCTTTGTTCACGGTAAAAAATTAACATGGATTGACATGGAAATGTAGTAATTTCACAAAAAAAAAAAAAAAAAAAAGATATAATTAAAGTCTACTGTGTTTCACAGGCATTTTGGCTAGGTTTAAAACAAAGACAAGTGCACTTTTAGATAAACAAGGCAACATATGCACTTGTGTATTGTGGAGGTAGAAAAACAAAGTTCCTTAAGACCCACGTGACTGTTTGTAATAAAGATTTAAATGCAAAAGGCAGGAGAGCCAACTGTTTCTTTCAGTGGTAAGTTTTAATTAAAAATATTTGTGAAAAGTAGGCTATATGCAGTGTTTAAATGTGTTTCCACTTGCTTGAGCAACTTAATGTACAAATCTAGAAGCCAAATGCATTGAATACGTTGTTTATATTAATTGAGTTTAAATGTGAATATGTCTATGAAAGATTTTGTAACTGTACTGTGATAAAAGTACACTACAAAGGGAAAAAGCACTTTCAGTAGGCTAACAACGTTTGGATTTGAAATCAAAATAAATGTTGTGATAAATGTTTTGTTGCCGTGGATCAGGAGTGGACTGCAAACGCGACCTGTGTGAAAGCACAATGAGTCCGTGCTGCTTCTGCACCGAATAATTAATGCACATAGACCGCATACACACTGCAGACAGAGCATGTGTGAAACAGGCGTTACTCTTTGCTGAGCAAAACTCTGCACTTGAACAGTCAATAGCAAATATTTCAACTAATAACAAAACATACTTACAGTCGCTGATTCAGAAGTGCCAGATTTTCATAGCAAAGTTTTTCTTTTTAGAAATAGCCTTTGTGCACAGCCAGTCTTGTACTCTCCTAGGTTCACAAAATTTTCGTCCATAAAATGCATTGCAAAAATTCGAACATTTGGGTTGTGCTGTTCTGTTGTAAATAAATCTTAAGCAATGATTCCTAATTGCATCTACTTTCGGAAGGCCAAATAAAGTGCTTTTGCTTTCGCATAGAAACACACAGCATCTTCCTGACATGGCTGCATCAACACTACTGCGGTTACTGAAACCACACCTTCATTCTTTGCATGAACATTTGGGCATTATGCAAATATTTCCACATTGTGACGTAGACATGTAGGGGCATGTTTGAATGAGGTGTTTTAGCTCAGTCTAGATCAGCCTTATCTTTTAGATAGAATAAATCCTTTTGTGGGAGACTTTGAGCTTTGTAACTCTGCAGATCTTATACATGCACAAACAGTTACATAACACACTAAAGAAAAGGAAAACAAGAAATCGCATCATATGACCCCTTCAAACTTTTAAAAAGTTTCTTGAATAACAGATATACAATGTGACCATACTGAGCACCACTGTATGTGTGTGTGTGTGTGTGTGTGTGTGTGTGTGTGTGTGACAAGTCCAATGCATTAAAACTGCTCAGTTTAATCACCATTCTATATGAATGTGCTGCTTTAATTGACGTGCGCACATACACACACATACACACTCATACCACTTGCACACAGAGATTGGAGATCACGCTGTGCAAAACGTAACATTCAGAAGCTCATAAACTTGTTGTCAGCGCTGCCACACGACTTTTATTAATCAATACCGAATCGCTACATTATATTTCTCAGCAACGAGGGGTGTAAAATTGCTGTTTTAACTAAACACAGCTTCATTGTGACCAGGAAGCTATTAAACCAGATGTGGTAGAGACATCCAGGTCCCATGGAGGAACATGAGGTCGTACAGGAGGTCTCACCCTCAGTGCACCACAGAGGAAACGTGTAACCAGGGGGTGTCTTCCCACAGACTGGCCACCAAGAGGGGTGTGGTAAGAAGTTATAGCCACAACGTACACCTTCAAGGTGGAGTGGGTCAACCCTGCAGAGAATCGAGGCGGCAAAAACTCCAGCACTGAACCGACAGGGCAGTTAACTGGGTAAAGCTGGTGATCTCTACACCAGGAAGTGAAGAGTTTCCACTTCAGGGCATACAGTTTCCTTGTAGAGGGAGCTCTGGATTGGAGGATGGTCTCAACAACCTCAGATGAGGGACCTGAAGCTACAGTGTCCTCCGCTAATATTGGCACCCTTGATAAATATGAGCAAAGGCGGCTGTGAAATAAATCTGCATTGTTTATCCTTTTGATCTTTCACAAAAAAAAAAAAAAATAGGAAATTATAGATAGGAAATTCTGTCCTATCATTGAAGTAAAACAATTGAAAGTGGGAAGAAAATCTTGTTTTTTTGCCAATGAATGTTGGCCAGAATTATTGGCACCCCTAGAAATTCTTATGAGTAAAATATCTCTGAAGTATATTCCCATTTGTATTTACATTTTACAAGGAGTAAAACCTAAGAATATAGTTCTAATGTGCAGAACAAGATTGTTGAGCATCACAAAATAGAAAGTGGCTGTAAGAAAAGACTTAAAGCATTGAAAATCCCCATTTCCACCATCAGGATAATAATTAAAAGGTTCCAATCAACTAAAGATGTTAAAAATCTTCCTGGAAGAGGACGTGTGTCTATATCATTCTAATGCATGGTGAGGAGGAGAGTTTGAGTGGCCAAAGACTCTCCAAGTCTCACAGCTGGAGAATTGTAGAGATTATTTGAGTCTTGGGGTCAGAAACCTAAAAAAATATATATCAAACATCCCCTACATCACTACATGTTGTTCGGGAGGGTTTCAAGGAAAATTCTCCTCACTCATCCAAAAACAAACTCCAGCAAATTCAGTTGTCAGACACAACTGGAACTTCAAATGGCATTGGCTTCTATGGTCAGATGAAACTGAGAAAAAAAAGAGCGTTCTGGCTGCAAACCCACTAGATGAGTTTAGTACAAACAGGGATAAAAAATAAATAAATACCCCATGTCCACTGTTAAATATACTGCTGGATGTTGTAGGCCTGTTTTTCTGCCAGAGGTCCTGAACATCTTTTTCAGATGCATGGCATCATGGATTCTATCAAATACCAACAGATAAAAAAAAAAAAAAAAACCTGACTGCCTCTGTTAGAAATCTTATAATGGGTCATGTTTGGATCTTCCACCAGGACAACAATCCAAAACAAACATCAAAATAAACACAAAAATGGGTCACTGAACACAAAATGAATCTTTTACCATGGCTGTCCCTGTCCTCTGACCTGAACCCTTCAGAAAATGAGTGGGGTGAACTGCAGAGAAGAAGTACTAATATGGAGCTGTGAATCTGAAGGATCTGGAGAGATTTTGTATGAAGAAAATGGTCTCTGATCTCTTATCAGGTGTTCTCCAAACTCTTCAGGCATTATAGGAGAAAACTCAGAGCTGTTACCCTGGGAAAAGGACGCTACAATAATTGGGAGCCAAAAATTGTGGCCAACATGAACTAGAGCATTTATTTCACACTGAGATTTTCCCCCCACTTTCAATTGTTTTACTTCAATGATAGGTTGGAATTTTGTGAATTTTTGAATGAAAGATAAAAAGGATAAACAATGCAGATTTATTTTCACAGCAGCCTTTGCTCATATTTACCAAGGGTGCCAATAATAGTGGAGGGCACTGTACGAGTTGTGCCCCCTCAGAGGCCACACCCACAGCTTCCACAACTCCGGGCAGGGGTGGAAGACCATACCCTCCGCCTGTGAGAGGAGATCCCTCCTGACGGGAATATCCCATGGAGAGCCGTCGAGAAGGGAAATCAGGTCCGAGAACCATACTCGGCCCGGCAAGAACAGAGCTACTAACAGCAGATGGACCCCGTCCCGGCGCTACCGCTGTGTTGTCGGTGCGCACTAACACATGGCAATCTCTTAGGTCTGGGAGAAAGTGTTTTAATGCTCGAAACACAGACAGCATCTCCAGAGAGTTGATGTGCCACGTGAGATGGTGGCAACTCCACAGACCTTGGACAGGGTGGCCGCATGACCGCACCCCAACTGGTGAGGGACACATCTGTCGTTAACGTTATGCAACGACAAGGAACTCCCAACACTGGCCCCTGTGACAAGAACCCAGGTTTTCTCCACATGTCTTAAGGCACAAAAGCATCGCCAGAGCAGCATCCACACACTTCGTGAAAGTTTGGGGTGAGAGTGCAAATCCAAACGGAAGAACCCGATATTGGTAAGCTTCCACCCCGAAAGCAAACCTCAGGAACTTCCTGTGTTGAGGAAGAATGGATACATGGAAATATGCATCTTTTAGATCTATCGTGACAAACCAATCCCCGGACCTGATCTGAGACACGACCTGTTTGATAGTGAGCATCCTGAACTTCAGTCACATGACTGAGCGGTTCAACTGACGCAGATCTAAAATCGAACCCAACCCCCCATCCTTCTTCGGAACAATGAATTACCGGCTATAGAATCTGAGATTCTCTGTTGAGAGGGGGAGCCACCTCGATGGCCTCCTTTCTCAGAAGAGTATTTACTTCTTGTTCTAACACCGGAGCCTGCTCAGGACCCACCAAAGTGGAAATGATCCCGTTGAAACGAGGTGGAGGAGAACCAAACTGAATTCTGTAACCTCTTTCTACAGTCTGCAGAACCCATCGTGAGACATTTGGCAGAAGCTTCCATGCTGCCAGAAAATCTACTATGGGAATCAGACTCTCGAGACTGACTTCCGGTGTAATAGGAGAGCTCCTCAGAGGCAGTGAGCCCCCCAGAGCCACTACGTTTCCAGGCGGACACTGGGACGTGCACTCGCTGGAGACTGCTGTGCCCTGAAGCACCGGCGGTGGCAGGGTTAACAGCTAGGTCTCCTGAGGGCACTGAGGAGAGATGGGCACCGTGTAATGAGGTATACACCACCCTTCCCCAGCGGGGGCTGCCCTCAGAAGCCCTGGAACATAAATATCAAGGATTCTTGGCCAAAGACTTTTTAGCCAGAAGGATGGTCCTCAGATTGGCCTTCGGGCTTCAAAGCCTTTGACCGCTCAGCTTCTGCGCCTCTCTGTAAACGCGCTTGCTTATTCCTGTGACATTGCTGTAGTCAAATGAGAGAAGGACTAAAGAGGCGGACAGAGTATGGTCTCACCCATGATCTCGACACCTCAGTGTAGAGGTCAGGGAAAAACGGCAAGATCCGGCTTGGAGGGAGCGGCTTAGATCTCAAAAAAATGCTCATCTAACTTGTTCTTTGATGGTTCATCCTGCTTGTCGGTGGACCATTGAAGATTTAATTTGGCCACAGCGCAAGTTATAACCTCCACAAGTTCCTCGTATTGTGCAGACTGGGGTGGTTGGTTGCCGCTGTCTCCACCGCATGTATTTTATAGCTTCCTGGTCACATGTCACCCCATCTGTGACGTCGCGCCCATCCATTGGTCTGATTACACACGTTTCAGAGCGTGGTCACGTTGAAGGTGTTCCCAAAGTGCAGCTCGAGTTCCCAAAGGGGAATGGGACATTTCTACATTTTTGAAAAATTTCTAAACAATGTTCCAATGATTTTATACAACCCGAATTCCAGAAATGTTGGGACATTTTTATTTATTTATTTTTTTTTTATTTGAAATAAAATGAAAACTAAAATACTTTCAAATCACATGAGCCAATATTTTATTCACAACAGAACACAGAGAAGATAACAGATGTTTAGACTGAGAAATTTTATACTGTTATCCAGTTAATGAGCTCATTTCAAATGTGATGCCTGCTACAAGTCACAAAAAAGTTAGCACGGGGGCAACAAAGGGGCTGAAAAAGCAAGAAATTTTGAAAAGATTCAGCTGGGAGAACAACTAGCACCTAATGTTAATTGACATCAGGTCTGTAACATGATTAGCTATAAAAGGGATGTCTTAGAAAGGCAGAGTCTCTCAGAAGTAAAGACGGGCAGAGGCTGTCCAATCTGTGAAAGAGTGCATAAAAAGATTGTGAAATACTTTTAAAACAACATTGCTCAACGTCAAATTGTAAAGGCTTTGCAAATATCATCATTTTCAGTGCATAAAAACATATCTGTGTGCAAGGGACAAGGCCGAAGACCTTTGCTGGATGCCTGTGATCTTCGGACCCTCAGACGACAATGCATCACTCATCGGCATGTTTCTGTCATTGACATTACTCAGTGGGCCTAGGACTACTTCCAGAAACCACTGTTGGTAAACACAATCTGCCGTGGCATCTGCAGATACCAACTAAAGCCATATGTGAGCATGGTCCAGAAGCGCCGTTGTGTCATGTGGGCCAAAATTAAAATGGACTGTTTCAAAGTGGAAAAGTGTTCTATGGTCAGATGAGTCCAAATTTGACATTCTTGTTGGAAATCACGGACGCCGTGTCCTCTAGGGTAAAGAGGAGGGAGACCTTCCAGCGTGTTATCAGCAATCAGTTCAAAAGCCAGCATCTCTGATGGTATGGGAGTGCATAAGTGCATACGGTATGGGCAGCTTGCATGTTTTGGAAGGCATTATGAATGCTGAAAGGTATATAAAGAATTTAGAGCAACATATGCTCCCCTCCAGACAACGTCTATTTCAGGGAAGGCCTTGTGTATTTCAGCAGGACAATGCAAAACTACATACTGCAGCTATTACAACAGCATGGTTTCGTGGTAGAAGAGTCCGGGTGCTGAACTGGCCTGCCTGCAGTCCAGATCTTTCACTTATAGAGAACATTTGGTGCATCATTAAACTAAAAATACGTCAAAGATGACCACAAACTCTTCAGCAGCTGGAAACCTATATCGGGCAAGAATGGGACCAAATTCCAACACCAAAACTCCGGAAACAACCTCAATGCCTTGATGCTACACCATGGTAAACATGCCCCCGTCCCAACTATTTTGAGACCTGTACCAGGCATTAACTTTGAAATGAGCTCATTTTGTGCATAAAATTGTACAATTTCTCAATTTAAACATTTGTTATTTTATCCATGTTATATTGTGAATAAAATATTGGCTCATGTGATTTGAAATTATTTTAGTTTTCATTTTATTCAAATTAAAAAAAAAAAAAGAAAAAAAGGTCCCAACATTTCCGGGAATTCAGTTTGTAAGCTAAATCTGTTACCTGGGTAAATGCCCCATGGGTCCAGTTCAGAAATTAAATAAAATCAGGCCACAGATAGTCTGCACTGTGATCAGGCTGCCACAGAGGATGAATGTTGTTTTTGTGCCCTCTGTATTTATTTTGCCCTGACTCCTAGACATTTAGACATATGTCATTTAAGTCAGTGTGGGTAAGCTGAAAACTACAGGGGTCTTTCTCTCAACTTTCCTCAAAATCCCACAGCAAGATTACGAGGTCGAAGTATCAGTTGCTTTGCTTTAGATAAAGTGCAATTCCACTGTCATCTAGTGCTGTTGCTACTGATTGCCTGTATTATTGACAACCCAATTTGTTTATTGTAGTTGTCACATAGGATATATATATATATTCAAATTATCTTATTTTCCTCTGTTTCATGTGTGCATTTGTATCAAAGCAATGCCTTTGTTAGTGGCTCTTCTAGTACCTTATTTTACAAAATAAGCACGTTCTTAATGTGAAGGCAGATTATTTATGTATTACTTCTATGCAGTATAAATATTTTTTTTTTCTTTTTGAAAATGCAAACCTGACTGTCCATAGGCAGGTATACAAAAATGTGGAAGTTTACTCTGTAATTTTAACAAAAGCCCTGGAGCTGTCAAAAGGCTGCTGGATGATACAAAACACATAATTTCACAAAACGTATCATTTAACAACATGCTAATAACAGATTCTATTGAAATTAATTGTAAAGCCTCCTGTGTGCTTTGTATGATGCACAGAATTGCTACATATGCCCTAAATCATTAATTTATCATGTTCCGTTAAAGCTAGGATGTTGCCTTAAATGGCAATTGTGTATGTAGGCAGCAAGCAATTTACTAGGTTTTGGAATAGAGCCACTGTGTGTAAAGCCAAACCTGTTTACTAACCCTAAACATATGTAGATGCACTTGATCAGGGCTTTATGTGTTGATATCTCAGCACAGGTGGTGATGCGTTGGCTCTTGTGTGTGTGTCGCTCTGAATAGAACAGTAAATAGCAAAAATCAACTCAATTCGTTGGGGATTACAAATGTTGTTGCCATGACAAAAGCTGGGTTGACCTCATTAAATGCCATATACAGTACAGTGTGCTTAAAATTCCAGTCGACAGCGTCTTACCTGATGCACTTACAAATGAATCCAACTTGAGACTTCCCAGCAGACTTGGCTTGACTTCAGCATCTGCAGAGCTCTCAGTGCTAAGCATAGATCCTTCCCCTGTAATGACAAAAGCCTGCATCTCACAGGGCCTATATTATTAAGATATTTGCCACTGTGTCAGTGTGTGTTGCTCAGATTGAGTGCGCAGTTCTCTGACATGACAAGGGAGATTTTACAGGCCGTTTGCCAAGTGCAACACTTTGGAAAATCCAGAAATGCTTTTCACTTCCTCGGAAAGCACAAGGAGATGTTATCGCTTCATAATCCTAAACTTACATGTACCACTGTGCAGGTTTCCAGAAATTTATTCGAGCCTAACTTGCTGAAAGTACATTCACATTTCCACATAATGAATGCTGAGAGGTGTGCTATTACTTTGGGATTTTTCAAAGGATAAAAACGAGTAATAAAATCCCAGAAGGGATCAGAGCCAGTTTGCTAGTTAGTAGACACCCCATAGCAATAACCTGAAAGAAAAAAAAAAAAAAAAAACTACATTAAGCAAAAAATACTACACCAAAAGAGTAATATGTCCAAATTCATGGTGCTCAAAAAAACAGTAGATGGACAATACCCAGATGACTTACTGCTTCCACCAGGATTCTGAAGTGCGTATTCGAAGTACACTTTACTATCCCATGAGGCAACGGGAGAGGATTTATGAATGGCATTGAAGCGACGCAACTGACACTGGTAGGTCACATGATGTAGTGACAACATGGCGGACAGGGTACATTTGAATTTCATTCATACTACCCATCTTCATACTATATAGAACATACTTTTTTTAACGGTTGTGAAGTAAGTTAAAATTCAAATGTTCTACCTCAGTACGTGATTTTGGATGCATTGACTGTGTTTTGCTCTGGCAAACAACACTTACATTTTCTTCAAAACAGTTTGGATATTGTACTTTATTTGATATTGTTGTATTTGTATTGATGCCTGCTTATTTCGAAACCATGGAAGGAAAAGCTCCCTATTGTTTTGTTAGCTGATGTTAATAAAAAAACCTGTGGGTCATACTTATTACCCAAGTCGCCTGTTCTAAAAATAAAATGTGTGTAATGTATTTCAGCACTCACCATATGTTCAGAGTTAACAGGGTTCTGCTGAATCACTGTGGTCTGTTCAATATACACTATTTGGATCTGTATGTGATACAGGTGCATCTCAATAAATTAGAATGTCGTGGAAAAGTTAATTTATTTCAGTAATTCAACTCAAATTGTGAAACTTGTGTATTAAATAAATGCAATGCACACATACTTAAGTAGTTTAAGTCTTTGGTTATTTTAATTGTTATGATTTTGGCTCACATTTAACAAAAACCCACCAATTCATTATCTCAACAAATTAGAAAATGGTGACATGCCAAAGAGCTAATCAACTCAAAACACCTGCAAAGGTTTCCTGAGCCTTCAAAATGGTCTCTCAGTTTGGTTCACTAGGCTACACAATCATGGGGAAGACTGCTGATCTGACAGTTGTCCAGAAGACAATCATTGACACCCTTCACAAGGAGGGTAAGCCACAAACATTCATTGGCAAAGAAGCTGGCTTATCACAGAGTGCTGTATCCAAGCATGTTAACAGAAAGCTGAGTGGAAGGAAAACGTGTGGAAGAAAAAGATGCACAACCAACCAAGAGAACCGCAGCCTTATGAGGATTGTCAAGCAAAATCGATCGACTGAGGGTGGGGTCAAGGCATCAAGAGCCACCACACACAGACGTGTCATGGAATTTGGCTACAGTTGTCATATTCCTCTTGTTAAGCCACTCCTGAACCACAGACAACGGCAGATGCGTCTTACCTGGGCTAAGGAGAAGAGGAACTGGACTGTTGCCCAGTGGTCCAAAGGCCTCTTTTCAGATGAGAGCAAGTTTTGTATTTCATTTGGAAACCAAGGTCCTAGAGTCTGGAGGAAGGGTGGAGAAGCTCATAGCCCAAGTTGCTTGAAGTCCAGTGTTAAGTTTCCACAGTTTGTGATTATTTGGGTCCAATGCCATCTGCTGGTGTTGGTCCATTGTGTTTTTTGAAAACCAAAGTCACTGCACCCATTTACCAAGAAATTTTGGAGCTTGTGCTTCCTTCTGCTGACCAGCTTTTTAAAGATGCTGATTTCATTTTCCAGCAGGATTTGGCACCTGCCCACACTGCCAAAGCACCAAAAGTTGGTTAAATGACCATGGTGTTGGTGTGCTTGACTGGCCAGCAAACTCACCAGACCTGAACCCCATAGAGAATCTATAGGGTATTGTCAAGAGGAAAATGAGAAACAAGACCAAAAAATGCAGATGAGCAGAAGGCAACTGTCAAAAAAACCTGGGCTTCCATACCACCTCAGCAGTGCCACAAACTGATCACCTCCATGCCACGCTGAATTGAGGCAGTAATTAAAGCAAAAGGAGCCCCTACCAAGTATTGAGTACATGTACAATAAATTAACATATTTTCCAGAAGGCCAGCAATTCACTAAAAATGTTGTTGTTGTGTGTTTTTTTATGTTTGTTTGTTTGTTTGTTTGTTTTTTTTTAATTATTATTATTATTATTATTATTATTATTGGTCTTATGAAGTATTCTAATTTGTTGAGATAGTGAATTTGTGGGTTTTTGTTAAGCCAAAATGTGAGCCAAAATCATCACAATTAAAAGAACCAAAGACTTAAACTACTTCAGTCTGTGTGCATTGAATTTATTTAATACACAAGTTTCACAATTTGAGTTGAATTACTGAAATAAATTAAATTTTCCACAACATTCTAATTTATTGAGATGCACCTGTATACATTTATGGCATGAACTATGCAAATGAAGTATGATTTTTGGAAATGTAGTTATTGTAACAATTTACGTTCGTTTCTGTGAATTGTGGGGACTTTCTATAGACTTCTATTACTTTTATACTTACCAAATAATATTTTTTTTATGCCCTAACTCAACCCTAACCCTAAACCCACCCCCTAAAATTTGGTCCCCACAATGTAATATAAAGAAGTACACATACACACTTCAAATCAAACTCCAAAAGGACAAAAAAAAAAAAAAGAAAAGTCCTGTTTCAAATTACTTGGTTAAAATAAGCTAAATAAATAATTATTGATCATTCTAGCTTGTTTTCCTTGTTTTCCTTACACACAATTAACTTATAAGAAAACGTTTTCTTAATTTAATGACCAAATTTTTTTTATTTATTTTTTTTCCCCCAGTTTGCTTTTGAGTGTGTGCGTGTGCATGTGCAGAGATGACAAATTATATGTGGTCTCTGTATGATATTATGACAAGCAAATTAATTTATAAATATTACAGATATATTATAGTCTATAATAATCAGATTTTAATTTTCATATTCTTTGACCTCTTCAGATGTGGCCACACTAAAAAGCTCGCTACACTTCATTAGTTATCAAATTGCATAGTTTTCATAAAGACAGATTCTGTTTTGAGAAATAAGCATCAAGAACTCTCTAATTAGCATATGTAATGAACTCATCAAGGTGATGAAAACTCGAAGCTGATTTATTTATTTTGCTGTCTTTTTAAAAAATAAATAAGTTAAAAAAAAATATATATATATATATTCTGCACTTCTCAGACATTAAGGGAAAAAGTGTCTCTTTTATGGTTAAAATAAGTATAACATACCTCTGCATGGAAAAATTGAATTTCAAATCAAATAAACCTTAATCTCTGCAAAGCCTTCATGTGTTAATGTTAATTTACAAAGACATATCCCCTCATCTTATCCCCATATCCCCTCATCTGAACTAATTACAAATAACAAACTGGATGAGCATATGGTGACTTAGCAGCAAAAATGTCACAGGTGCGTAATGGCAAGTTTATATACGTGGCGACCTGCAGCAATTCAGCATTAATAGACTGCAGGGAATGAGACCTGTATGTGTCCCTCAGGAATGAAGTCATTTGGATTAAAGCAAGACGGTTTAATTGAACAGCTTCATTTCTGAGGGGGCATGTCACGAGGCTAAAGTAGCACTTCCAGTTGGCTGTCTCTCTCTTCTGGCCCTGTCTGTTGTCAGGCCATGTTAAAGGCCTTATATGGAAATGAGGCATTTGTATGGTCTTCTGCTATCTAATGAGCCTGTTAACATTCAGTTGTTCGTTATAATTGCTTCATATGCTAACAGGACGGAGGAGCAGGACTTCTAATAATTACTCTCTTTATGAGACTATGGCTAATGAATTTAAGTGAGGCGTATTAGCTACCCTGGTGCCTTGTCGGCAGCTATTGCAATATAAAGGAAACTCTGTCGTCCACTTTCAGAGCGCCTGTCTGAATTTCCTGTCAGACTGTCCTCCCACAACTGCTTCTAGAAAATTGTCATAAAATGGCTTGAATTGCAACAGAAAGAAAACCTCTTTCCTGTTTTGCTGGAAATAAAATCCCTGGCAAAATGTACTTCTCTTTTATAGAAAATGATATCAGCTAAGTGTTTCACATTATGGCTCCGTTCCAAAACTTCGTCAGCTGTCTTGCTGTCTGCTGTCTGTGTAAGCAACAACCGAACCATCGAAAATTACTGATTTATAACATTGTACATTGACAACAGTTCGACTCACTCAATTTATTTCAGAAATTAGGCATTAGCACACATAAATACTGCACTATAAATAAAAACTTTAATGGATAAAGACTTTAAAAATGCTACTGTAACCCCCCCCCCCCCCCTAATTATTCAAATAAGCATATGATGAAAAATATGATCTTACTGTAAAGTAAAAATGTGTTTTAGAAGTGAAATGTTTGACTGGCCTTATAAATAATAATTTTATTACACTAAAATGATTTTCACTCAGAAAGTAAGAGTACATTTCACACAAACACACACACACATATATATAATATATATATATATATATATATATATATATATATATTAGGGGTGGCACGGTACGAAGATGTCACGGTTCAGTACGTACCTCGGTTCAGGGGTCACGGTTAGATACAATTTCATTACAACAGGAAACAAAAAAAAAATCTACTATATGCTCGGTTTCTTTTCATTTATTTTGAACAGACAGTAGTACAAATTACTATTTTTTCCACCTAGATGTGAAAATACTAAATATTATTGCATTATGTTATATATTTAAAATCTGCAGTAAGCTACATATATATGTATACACACAAGGAATACATTCTTTAAAGGTAAACAAGGGGGAAAAACAGTGCGACAACGACATGTAACAGCCTATATATGCTGAGGTTCAGTTCATTTTTGTGACACGCTTAATTTGTTCACAGAAAGGAAACTCAAATGGCAGAAAGCGACATCATATTTGTTTTCTTTTTTCGTTTTCATTGTGAGTGTACACAAATAAAAGCAGACCTTTATACAGTGATGCATTATTAATAAGACAATATGTGTTTAAAGTTGATTCTGCTGGTATAAGGAAACACGCACACGCACACACTCACACACACACACACACACACACACACACAAAACACATCAGTTCCAGCATTGCTAACTTGACAGCACAGTTGGTACTTTATCAAAATAAAATACAGTGAACCAAACATCAGCGTGCCATCCTCTGTGTCACCGTTGGAATGCGACTGAAGTACAAAGCCTATCATTTACATAATAAATAATAGTTTCGCATTCAGATACGTCACATCGCAAATATGGAAATATTACGGAATATTTGGATTTGTGCCGAATGAGAGAGTTAGGATACACAAGCACAAAGCTCCATTTCGCAAACAGTTGAGTGTGCAAGCCTTTAAAGTATACTCCCTTGTCAGTGAGAGATGCATTCAGAATCAGCACATGGTCACTGTCTAGGGAGCTTTGTTTTCAAGTGCGCAACTCGGCATTCACTGTTCTTCTGCTGGCGGTTATCAAACAGCGTTGCATTACTACAGGCGCCCAATTCTGGATTGGGGTGAATTTCCTGTATTCGTTGTAAGGCCTCATGCACCGAACCAAGATGTCCGTATCATGACGGTTTGGTACGAATACATGTATCGTGCCACCCCTAATGTGTATATATATATATATATATATATATATATATATATATACAACCCGAATTTCGGAAATGTTGGGACGTTTTTCTTTTACATTTGAATAAAATGAAAACTAAAAGAATTTAAAATAACATGAGCCAATATTTTATTCACAATAGAACATAGATAACATAACAAATGTTTAAATTGAGAAATTTTGCAATTTTATACACAAAATTAGCTCGTTTCAAATTTGATGCCTGCTAGGTCTCAAAATAGTTGGGACGGGGGCATGTTTACCATGGTGTAGCATCTCCTCTTCTTTTCAAAACAGTTTGAAGATGGCTGGGCATCGAGGTTATGAGTTTCTGGAGTTTTGGTGTTGGAATTTGGTCCCATTCTTGCCTGATATAGGTTTCCAGCTGCTGAAGAGTTTGTGGTCATCGTTGGTGTATTTTTTGTTTAATGATGTGCCAAATGTTCTCTATAGGTGAAAGATCTGGACTGCAGGCAGGCCAATTCAGCACTCAGACTCTTCTACTACGAAGCCATGCTGTTGTAATAGCTGCAGTATGTGGTTTTGCATTGTCCTGCTGAAATACACAAGGCCTTCCCTGAAATAGACGTCATCTGGAGGGGAGCAAATGTTGCTCTAAAACCTTTATATACCTTTCAGCATTCATAGTGTCTTCCAAAACATGCAAGCTGCCCATACCGTATGCACTTATGCACCCCCATACCATCAGAGATGCTGGCTGTTGAACTGAATGCTGATATCACACTGGAAGGTCTTCCTCCTCTTTAGCCCGGAGAACACGGCGTCCATGATTTCCAACAAGAATGTCAAATTTGGACACTTTTCCACTTTGAAACAGTCCATTGAATTAAATGAAGCCATTAAATGAGCCTTGACCCACAGGACACGACGGCGCTTCTGCACCATGTTCACATATGGCTTCATTTTTGCATGATAGAGCTTTAGTTGGCATCTGCAGATGGCACGGAGGATTGTGTTTACCGACAGTGGTTTGTGGATGTATTCCTGGGCCCATTTAGTAATGTCAATGACAGAAACATGCTGATAAAAGTGTAAAATTTATCTGTTTAAACATTTGTTATGTTCTCTATGTCCTATTGTGAATAAAATATTGGCTCATGTGATTTGAAAGTCTTTTAGCTTTCATTTTATTCAAATTAAAAGAAAAAAAAAATATATATATATATATATATATATATATATATATATATATATATATGGACTTAGGGGAGTGCTCCTAATCTATAGTGTAAATATATAGAGTGGGGGGGAGGAATATTTGATTCCCTGCTGATTTTGTAAGTTTGTCCCCTAACAAAGAGATGATCAGTCTATAATTTTAATAGTAGGTTTATTTGAACAGTGAGAGACAGAATAACAACAACAACAACAACAACAATCCAGAAAAACCCATTTTAAAAAAGTTATAAATTGATTTGCATTTTAATGAGTAAAATAAGTATTTTATCCCCTATCAGTCAGCAAGATTTCTGGCTCCCAGGTGTCTTTTAGATTAGGAGCACTCTCTTAAAGGGAGTGCTCCTAATCTCAGTTTGTCACCTGTATAAAAGACACCTGTCCACAGGTGCAATCAATCAATAATATTCCAAACTCTCCACCATGGCCAAAACCAAAGAGCTGTCCAAGGATGTCAGGGACAAGATTGTAGACCTACACAAGGCTGGAATGGGCTACAAGACCATCGCCAAGCAGCTTGGTGAGAAGGTGACAACAGTTGGTGAGATTATTCGCAAATGGAAGAAACACAAAATAACTGTCAATCTTCCTCAGTCTGGGGCTCCATGCAAGATCTCACCTCGTGGAGTTTTCATGAGAACGGTGAGGAATCAGCCCAGAACTACATGGGAGGATCTTGTCAATGATCTCAAGGCAACTGGGACAATAGTCACCAAGAAAACATTTGGTAACACACTACGCTGTGAAGGTCTGAAATCCTGCAGCGCCCACAAGGTCCCCCTGCTCAAGAAAGCACATGTACAGGCCCGTCTGAAGTTTGTCAATGACAGAGGTGGACAGTAACGAAGTAAATTTACTTGAGTATTGTACTTAAGTACACTTTTTGAGTATCTGTACTTTACTCGAGTATTATTTTTTCTGGAAACTTGCGACTTTAACTTCACTACATTTGAAAGACAAATATCGTACTTTTTACTCAACTACATTTATATCAAGGTCCCCAAGTAGAAAGTCGTTATATGTAGCAGTTTTTAACAATGAGTGCATTTTCAGATTCACTGAACCCTTTTTTTCTGCGAAAATCCAGACCTTCCTGTGTTGCCAAGTCTTACAGTATTTCTAAGCCTGCAGTTTTCCACCTAGCTTTGAATGGACATTTAGCTGATATTTTTTACGCAAATCTGGCAACCTCGGGTTCTTCCCTACTAAACTAATGTAAACGTCCGCGCTACTGCACTCTAAAAGCGCTCTAAAAAGGCATGTGTTAACTCATTAAAGCCCTTTGGAAAATTAACCATGTTTTTACTATTGTATCCATAACCATGGTATTTGCAGTAAAATCACAGTATCCACAAATTTACTATTATCTCACTACAGTAACCTATAGTTTGTTTTCTTTTCAATGTTTGCTTTGTTTGCCTAAAATGAACCATATCATAGACTTCAATATCTCTTTGAAAAAGAACTTTGTAACTTTTAAACAAGTATTAAAATGAGTTCAATGTAGCTGTAGGAGTGTTAGATAAAAAATAAAGATGATTATCTTCATTCAGTTGTTCCCTTTTAATATGTTTTGTAACATAAAAGCTCTTAATTCCAAAGATATTACAAGCTAATCGGTGTATTCAGTAGGTTGCATTAGTGGCATATGGTATAAATATACAACAATACGACAATGCATTTACTTTTTACTTTTGATACTTAAGTACTTTTAAAAACATGTACTTCCGTACTTTCACTTAAGTAAAAATCTGTCTTTACAACTTTCACTTGTAGTGGAGTAGTATTTGACCAGTAGTATCTGTACTTTCACTCAAGTAAGGAAGTTGTGTACTTTGTCAGCCTCTGGTCAATGAACATCTGAATGATTCAGAGGAGAACTGGGTGAAAGTTTTGGGGGTCATAGGCAGCATTCCTCCTCCTCCAAACACGGCAAGTTGAGTTGATTCCAAAGTACTCGATGTTGGTCTCATCTGATCACAAGAACACCATCCCCACTGTCAAAACCGGAGGTGGAAACATTATGCTTTGGGGGTATTTTTTTCTGCTAAGGGGACAGGACAACTGCACCGCATCAAAGGGACAATGGACGGGGCCATGTACCGTCAGAGCCAGGGCATTGAAAATGGGTCGTGGATGGGTATTCCAGCATGACATTGACCCAAAACACATGGTCAAGGCAAAAAAGGAGTAGTTGAAGAATAAGCACATTAAGGTCCTGGAGTGGCCTAGCCAGTCTCCAGACCTTTATCCCATAGAAAATATGTGGAGGGAGCTGAAGGTTCGAGTTGTCAAACATCATCCTCGAAACCTTAATGACTTGGAAAGGATCTGAAAAGAGGAGTGGGACAAAATCCCACCTGAGATGTGTGCAAACCTGGTGGCCAACTATAAGAAACGTCTAACCTCTGTGATTGCCAACAAGGGTTTTGCCACCAAGTACAAAGTCATGTTTTGCAAAGAGGTCAAATACTTATTTCACTCATTAAAATGCAAATCAATTTATAACTTTTTTTAAATGTGTTTTTCTGGATTTTTTGTTGTTGTTGTTATTCTGTCTCTCACTCTTCAAATAAACCTACCATTAAAAAATTACAAAACCAGCAGGGGATCTGTTTTTTTGTTTTGTTTTGTTTTGTTTTTTCCCCACTGTATATAATGTTGTTTTACAATGTAGAGAGTACATGTAATGTACAGTAATATATTGTTAAAATGATAAGTAAAATATACCAGACAGATATGTATTGCTGCAATAGGTTTCTATATATTAACATTGCATAGTTTCATAGTATTTCTATAAAATTATAAACCTATAAAAACTCAGTTTTAGAACTATAAAATATATAATAAATATAAATATAAATGACAAAATATGTAATATAATTTTGGTATTAAATTAAATATGCATTCCTGTAACTCAAAGAGTGTAAGTCACTGCAGCATACACTGCTTTGGATATATTTGGATATATTTATAATCAAAGTTCCTTTTAGGTCTTCTACCATCTTGAATGAGCGAGACACAGTGTAATCTGGGATTTCCTTTTCCAACAATTCAAGTTTTCAATTCAAGTTTATTTGTATAGCACTTTTCACGATACAAATCACTGCAAAGCAGCTTTACGGGAAATTAAGTTTCTACAATATATTTAGTAGTTGTTTATCAGTGGTGACTATGTCAAGACTATGTCAAGTTTAATATGGCAGAAATGTACGGTAAAATCAGTTAACAACAATCTTAAATAAGAGCACTAGTAGATATGTGATCATTTAGCTACGAGTTTTTTTATCAACAGAGCGCAACAAATCATTTGGACCCTCCAAAAGCCTTGATCAAACATCGCTTTTCTTCGTCTTGTATAATTAAATGTAATGCCATTCATGAAAAGAGCTAATGCAATAGGCCTACGTTTTTACAGTTGGATTTCGAAAAGGTTTGAAATAAGGACCGTTTTTAGGATATTTTTGTCGAGTTGATATAACTCCAGGCAAAGCTCTGATTTCTGAGAGACGCACAGACACCAACGCGGATATTGATTTGTGCTCATTTCATTCATATACTGTAGGCTATAATTTACACTCATTAATTTTACACATCCAGGCCAGGTCCAGACCTCCGTAAATGTTTCATGTTCAAAAATAAAATTTGAAAACATGAAAAATTATTTAAAATCATGTCGCTGAATAAATTCATGTGGCTGACTCACAGCAGCAGCGGAACGCAGGAGTGAAAGAGCTTGGCGCAAGCCTCTGCTCCGCCATGTTGCCAGATCTAGTTATTCAAAGCGTCGCTGGACTTGTTTTAATACTTAATGTAACATAGTTAATAAAGTAATTAGGTCATTAATAAAGTGGAAAGATGTAGGTTGAGGTTAGAGATTGTGTATGCTATATACATTTTTCAGGAGATCGGTTGTGTTTGTTTTTTGTAGCAATATCTGGCAACACTGCTTCACCAGCACTGACAGCAGCAATAAAAAAAGGAGCGTGTGGATAGTTTATTGCTGAGGAAACCTCATTGGTTAGACAAACACAATGATCACCATGATATTATATGTACGAAACTGTGTCAAACGCTGTCAAAGCAGTACTAGCCATTATTATTGCACAAATCTTAACAACCGCAGACCTCACTAATGTAGTGCTGTTCCAGCAAACATGTGATTGTGTCTGCCGAATATTTTTTTTCTGTTATTCGGATAAATCCATTATTCGTTTTGAAGCCATTATCTATGCCTTTACGAATAAGGTATTCGGCTTCGGGCACATCCCTAATTAACAGCAATGATTATATGTTGCAATCAAACTTCTAGCAAAATTTGGGGTTGCACTTTATTTTGATAGTCCACTTTAGACATTCTACTAACTATAAGTAACTAGCTTGTTTATTGAAGATGCAGGACAACCAGCTAGCAGTGCATTACAATAGTCCAGTCTAGAGCTCATGAATACATGAACTAGCTTTTCTGCATCAAAAGCAGGTAGCATGTTTCGAAGCTTGGCAATGTTTCTAAGGTGGAAGAATGCTGTTTTTGTGACATATGATTTTCAAAAGACAAGTTGCTGTCTAATATAATACCCAGATTTTTGACTGTAGAGGAAGTAACAGTACATCCGTCTAGTTTCAAATTGTAATCCAAGAGATTCTGTTTACTGTTTTTTGGTCCAATAAGTAATATCTCTGTCTTATCTGAATTTAATAGGAGAAAATTATTGGTCATCCAATTTTTAAAATTTTTAACACACTCTGTTAGCTTAGATAATTTAGAAGTTTCATCTGGTCTTGTTGAGATATATAGTTGAGTATCATTAGCATAACAATGAAAACTAATCCCGTATTTTCTAATAATATTACCAAGGGGCAACATGTATATTGAAAATAGCAGAGGACCTAGGACAGATCCTTGTGGCACTCCATTATTTACTTTTGATCATTTAGATGATTCCCCGTTTAAATAAACACAGTGTAGGACAGGTAGGATCTAAACCATCTTAACGCCTGCCCTTGAGTACCCGTATAGTTTTGTAATCGATCTATGAGCATGTCATGATCTATAGTGTCAAACGCAGCACTAAGATTAAGTAAAACTAGCAATGAGATACAGCCTTGGTCTAACACAAGAAGCAAGTCATTTGTAATTTTAACAAGTGCAGTTTCTGTGCTATGGTGGGGCCTGAAACCTGATATCTTCAAAGAGATATTTTTTTGCAAGAAGGAGCACACTTGAGCTGACACAACTTTTTCTAAAATTTTAGACATAAATAGAAGATTTGAAATGAGTCTGTAATTTGTCAGTTCACTAGGTTCTAGTTGTGGTTTCTTAATAAGAGGCGTAATAACCACCAGCTTGAATGGTTTTTGGACGTGACCTAAAGATAACGATGAGTTATTAATATGAAGCGGTTCTTCTGCTACAGGTAACAACTCTTTCAGTAGTTTAATGGGTACAGAATCTAATAAACATGTTGTTGGTTTAGATGCACTGATAAGTTTATTTAGCTCTTCCTGTCCTATAGTTGTAAAGCACTGCAGTTTTTCTTTGGGTGTGATGAATGAAGCTGAAGTACTAGACCCAGTAGGATCTACATGTGTTATTGTATTTCTGATGTTATCTATTTTATCAGTGAATAAATTCATGAAGTCATTACTATCAAACTGCGAGTGAATATTTAGATCGGGTGGCATCTGGTTATTTGTTAATCTAGCCACTGTGCTAAATAAAAACCTTGGATTAGTTTAGTTATTTTCTATGAGTTTGCGGATATGCTCTGCCCTGGCAGCTTTTAGAGCCTGTCTGTACCTGGACATACTGTTTTTCCACGCAATTCTAAAAACTTCCAAGTTAGTTTTTCTCAATTTGCACTCAAGATTACGAGTTTCTTTCTTGAGAGAATGGGTATTACTGTTGTACCATGGCACAGTATGTTTTTCTCTAATCTTTTTCAATTCAGTGCAGGCAACAGCTTCTACTGTATTAGAGAAGATAGTGTCCATGTTGCTAGTCATTTCTTCTAGTTCACGTGTATTTATGGGTACACAGAGCAATTGAGATAAATCAGGCAGGTTATTTGTGAATCTGTCTTTGGTAGCTGGAACAATAGTTCTGCCCGGACAATAATGCGGAGCCATATAGTTAACATCAGTAATAGGCAGCATGCATGATACAAGTTAGTTGTCAGTAACATCCTCACTTTGAGGTACGATATCTATATCAGTAAGGTCAGTTCCATGCAATATAATTAAATCTAGCATATGATTAAAATGATGAGTGGGCCCGGTGACGTTTTGCTTGACTCCAAAAGAGTTTATTAGGTCAGTAAACACAAGTCCTAACGCATCATTTGTATTATCAACGTGAATGTTAAAATCTCCGACAATTAGCGCTTTATCAACATTAGCCAATAGGTCTGAGAGGAAATCTGCAAATTATTTTAGGAAATCTGTATATGGCCCTGGCGGTCTATACACAGTAGCCAGAGCAAGAGATAGGAGAGATTTATTTTGCATATCTGAAAGTGTAACATTAAGCAGAAGTATTTTAAATGAGTTAAACCTGTATCCTGTTTTCTGGGTAACATTGAGAATGTCACTATATATTGTTGCAACATCGCCACCACGACCAATCTGACGGGGCTCATGCTTATAACAGTAGCTTGGTGGAGTAGACTCATTTAGACCAATATAATCATTTGGTTTGAGCCAGGTTTTAGTCAAGCAGAGTACATCAAAACTATTTTTATAGATTGGACAATGCAAGTACTTCTATCATTTAAGTGGGTAGGACAAAAGCCATCATAGCAGTTATTTGAGAATTGGCTTACTAGTCGTATGAAGCGTAGCATCCTGGATATGTTGTCCGACAGGAGTTCTGCTCCGACTCTGCTGGGGTGCAGGCCATCAGCACTGAAAAGCCTAGGTCGCTCCCAGAAAAGATTCCAGTTATTAACAAAGAGCAGTTTCTGTTCTTAACACCATAACAATAACCATTCATTTAAATGTCCCGATACATGCGAAGTGGTCCTGACACCATAATCGTTATCACAGGCGATGTGCTGCGTACCGTCTCGATCAGGCTCCTGAAGTCCCTCTTCAGAGTCTCCGTCTGCCTCAGCTTGGTATTGTTAACCCCCGTGTGCAACACAACAGTGCCGATGCTCTCGTCCTCTTGGGAGAGGTCCTTGTGTGGGGTCTGGCTCGCGTCTTCCACTGCTGGTGCACCCAGGGACCCAGAAACATACATGCAATGGTGCCTTAAACTTGGGCCAAAAGATTTTAGAAGGCAAGGCAGCATCATGTCATTGCCTGTTGTTTGGAACAGCCGTAGTGTCATGAGTGTACCTATATGTTACTTTAAAATGCTGCCTACATAGGCAGTTATGATTTGGAACAGAGCCCACAGTACTGCTAATCTCTTTAGTGGTCCGTGCTTCAGCTCGGTGAGGTTGTTGAAGCTCTCTTGCTCCCTGATGGCAGGCGGCCCAAAGACACAGATGCAAAAAAATATCTAACTGTTGTATTGTATTATCTAAGTGTTGTATTATGAAGCAAAATCGGTCACACTTTATATTAGGTGGCCTTAACTGCTATGTACTTACATTTATTAATCATTTGGTACAATGCACTTGTACTTATATTTTTAAAAATACCTATATGTGATTACATCTGTAATTAATTTCTGTAATTACATTTATAATTACACTGTTGACACATCCCTTACACCTTAACCCACCCTTAAACCTACCCATACCACCAAACCTGTCCCTAACCTTACCCGTATCCCACCTCAATAGCAGCAATAGTGTTTTGCAATACAGTATGAACACAATAAGTACATTGTACTTATTTTTTGATGTAAGTACATAGTAGTTAAGGCCACCTAATATAAAGTGTGACCCAATTACATATCTAAATGTGTCAAATATCCAAATAGTTTTAATATAAATTTAATTGAAAAAGCTTTTCAGACACACAAAAGAAACTGACATTAGTTTCACTGGCCTGTTAATACATGATGACATGAACGCACATGCCTTTCTCATTATTTTTAATTATACCAGTCCACTCAGTACTTATTTTTTTTATGTAAGTACATAATAGTTAAGGCCACCTAATTCAAAATGTGACCGCAAAATCTTCCCATATTCATGTCTTTGTCTCAAATGTTGATTTAAATGGCAAACTGAGCTTTCCACAGTTCTTGCTATTCATATGTTGGTGTTGTTGTTTAAAATCTGCTGTCTAGACTGAGTCTTACTTGTTTTCTAGGAAAGTAAAGTTGTGGGTGTGAGATTAAGCTCTGTCTAAAATCTATGATTTGAGTTGTTTGGGGAGTGAGACTATATTATTATTCATTATTTTTGTTTGTAACACAAAGCTGCTGTATTTTAAAGGTTCCTTGAATAAAAGGATTTGTAATGTCAAACCATCTGCCTGAATCTGTGACTGCAATGCATAATTATTTAATACTCTGAAACCTTATGAAAATAGACTTTTTTTTCTATAAAAACTAACTTCCGTGGGAGAAAATAGCTCACCACCATATGTGTCACGAATCCTGTCCATGCTCTTCCGTTCACTCACCACCAGGGGTCACTCGTTCACCACATTGACTCTTGCACCACACTAACTGTTGCATGTCAATCCGAATTACAATTCTCATCATCCATCGCACTGATGACACACACACACACACACACACACACACACACACACACAGCTGATTGCACTGATCACGCAGCTGATGGCTCTGATCACACAGCTTACTTAAGCCATGGACTTCCTCAGTCAGATCGCCAAGTATTGTATAGTGCATATCACTCTCCCAGTGATAGCTACTCTGCCGAGCCCACTTAGTTGTCATAGTCTTGCCTTGCCTTGCCTTGCCTTGCCTGTTTCCTCATGTTTTGATTCCTGCCCAAGTTTCCTGGATTAACCCTTTGCCTTGCCGTTCGGACTCTGTTTGCACCTCGCTTGGACTATTGCTCGTGTACCTGGATTATCTCTCTGCCTTGCCCTGTTGGATATTGTTCGCTGATCGAAGACCCACACTTGTCCTAGGATTACTCTTTGTCTTGTCTATATTGTACCTGTTTGCCATTGCATGAACCTTGCTTGTTTTGTGACCACGTCCCTAATAAAAGCCTTGCAAATGAATCCGCATGCCTCACATCTTGTTGGCTCCGTAACAGAATACTCGGCCTGCCCTGTCACGGCTATGGAGGCCGTCTGTGAATTCTCGTCCTGCCCTGTCGCTGCTATAGAGGCCATCTGTGAATTCTTGCCTTGCTTTGAACTGGTCACGGAGGCCAATAATGAACCTTCCTTTGTTCATGTCACGGCCTATGAACAGTTTTCCAGCCCTGAGTCAGCCGAGGAGGCTGGTTGTGAACTATTGTCCTGTCCTGACTCAGCCAAAGAGGCTGCCTTTGAACTACCAGTCCCGTCAGTCATAACTGAGGAGGTTATGGGTGAACTTCCTGACTGTTGCGTTGCGCCTCTAGGGGCTGTTCGTGAACACTTAACCCTGCCTGTCATGAACTCAGGAACTATAAATGCACTTTATGTCTATCCCGTTACCCCTGTCATTGCCAAAGAGACCATTAATGAACTGGGTACCCATCCTGTCTCAGTCAAGGAGTCTAAGTTTAAACCATATACCTGTCTCGTTTCGACCAAAGAGTCTGTTTTTAAACTGTCTGTCTTGCCAGTTTCTGTCAATGAACTGTCTGCTTCAGTCTCTGTTAATACCCCCGATTTTGAGCTATCTATCAGCCCTGTTCCAGCCAATGCATTTGATTATGAACTGTCTGTTGGTCCATTTCCAGTTACTGAAATGTCTGTCAGTCCAGTTGCCCTCAATGAGTCTGTTTTTAAACTGTCTGTCTTGCCAGTTTCTGTCACTGAACTGTCTGCTTCAGTCTCTGTCTATGCCCCAGATTTTGAGCTATCTGTCAGTCCTGTTCCAGCCAATGCATTAGATTATGAACTGTCTGTTGGTCCAGTTACATTCAATGAGCCTGATTATGAACTATTGGCCCGCTCAGTGGTCATCAGTGAGACTGTCAATGAACTTAGTGAACTTAGTAGTGTTCTCTGCCTCGTCCCTTGGGTCCATAAATGCTCTGTCAGTCTTGTGTGTCTCAGTGTTCCCTAGGTCCCAGTCTCTGCCATGGTCTATAGTTCCTCCTGCTCTGGTCTGGTGGTCTTCTGCTCGGCTATGGAGGTCTTCTGCCCTGTCTACTCTGCACTGCTGGACTCCTGTTCTGTCTGCTCCGCTGTGGAGGTCTTCAGCCCCATCTGCTCCGCCCTGGTGGGTTCCAGTCCTGTCTGCTCCATCCTGGTGTGCTCCAATTCTGTCTGCTCCACCCTGGTGGGCTCCAGTTCCATCTTCTCCATACTGATGGACTCTTGTTCCGTCGGCTCCGCTCTGGCTTCCTGCTCTGCTGGTTCTGCCCTGGTTCCCTGCTCCGCCTTGGTGCCCTGTTCTGCCGGCTCTGCCTCGTTCCCCGATCACTCCACTTCCACGTGGACCTGTCCCTCCGTCCCTCCCCTTGTTCTGCCTCCGCTCCACCGCCCTCCTGGATTGTATAGTAGCGTCTGGAAGCCGGGGGGTTGGGGGGGGGGGGGGGGGCTATGTCATGAATCCTGTCCATGCACGTCTGTTCACTCACCACCAGAGGTCACTCATTCGCCACATCGCCACTCTTGCACAACACTAACTGTTGCATGTCAATCTGGACTACAATTCCCATCATCCATTGCACTGATGACACACACACACACACAGCTGATTGCACTGATCACACAGCTTACTTAAGCCATGGACTTCCTCAGTCAGATCGCAGAGTATTGTATAGCGTATATCACTCTCCTAGCGATAGCTACTCTACAAAGCCCACTTAGTTGTCATAGTCTTGCCTTGCCTTACCTTGCCTTGCCTGTTTCCTCGTATTTTCGATTTTGATTTCCTGGATTAACCCTTTGCCTTGCCGTTCAGACTCTGTTTGCACCTCGTTTGGACTATTGCTCATGTACCTGGATTATCTCTCTGCCTTGCCTTGTTGGATATTGTTCGCCGATCGAAGACCCATGCTTGCCTTAGGATTACTCTTTGTCTTGTCTATATTGTACCTGTTTGCCATTGAATGAACCTTGCTTGTTTTGTGATCACGTTCCTAATAAAAGCCTTGCAAATGGATCTGCACGCCTCACGTCTCGTCGGTTCCGTAACAATATGTCTATTTTGACGCAATAATTAGCTATAATTAATATAAAGAATGTAATTATTTGCATTTGTTTTCATTGTTTTCATTCTTCACCATCTCCATAAGTATTTAGGGTGGACTGGTATAATTAAAAATAATGAGAAAGGCATGTGCGTTCGTGTCATCATGTATTAACAGGCCAGTGAAACTAATGTCAGTTTCTTTTGTGTGTCTGAAAAGCTTTTTCAATTAAATTTATATTAAAACTATTTGGATATTTGACACATTTAGATATGTAATTGGGTCACACTTTATATTAGGTGGCCTTAACTACTATGTACTTACATCAAAAAATAAGTACAATGTACTTATTGTGTTCATATTGTTTTGCAAAACACATTTTCTGCTATTGAGGTGGGATACGGGTAAGGTTAGGGACAAGTTTGGTAGTATGGGTAGGTTTAAGGGTGGGTTAAGATGTAAGGGATGGGTCAACAGTGTAATTATAAATGTAATTACAGAAATTAATTACAGATGCTATTACATATAGGTATTTTAAAAATATAAGTACAATGTAAACATATGTATGTACACAAAAAGTGCATTGTACCAAATGATTAATTTAAATGTATGTACATAGTAGTTAAGCCCACCTAATATAAAGTGGGACCTGTAATTGACTAGAATTAATAAAATAACCTAAACACTGGACATTTTCAAGGACATGAGTGTCTGTTGCTTTTATTCTTTAAAACATTCCATTAAACAATAAATTAATATTAATATTAATTTACATTTTAGACACAATATTGACAGTTACTTTGTCTGTTTTTATCTGCCAACAAAATAGTTCCAAATGCCATAATTGAATTAATAATTGAAACAGTGCTGTTATTGAATAAGTCAGCATTTCGTACAAATCAATTGAATGATTCAGTTGCTCACTCATAAAGACAGTCACTTGATTTGTTCCTGAATAAATTATGATTTAGAATGAATCAAAACATTGAATGATCTTAAAAATGTTGGGTTGTTTACTTTTGAATTATGAACCAAAGTGATATTCCAGATATTCCAGAATATTTAGAAGCCACTTGGTTCTGTGTGAATTAAACAGGTTAAATTACATATTTCAAAACGGTACAATTTACCAAATGATGACAATATTTGTTTCTACAATTTTCAGGGAATTTATCAAATGCATTTTTTAGTTGCAAAAATCATTTGCTCCAAATCCATGTAATCTATTGCTGTTTTGTTCATTTTATTTGTCTTCTCTGAGAACACAGGGAATTACTGTAATTACTGCTGAAAACATACACCTTGCACTTCATACACATATTATCTGTATATTTTCACAGATGTCGTTAGACATTAAATGAACTGAAGTACAAGCGTAGCAAACCATATGGGTAGTTATATTTATTTTTAATTGTATGGGAGTTTTTGCACCCCTAATAGCTACACAGCTGGATGTGGAGTGAGGTGTAACCGTTCGCGCTTTGTCTTACATTGATTGATGGTAGCCGCTCTCCTGCCTGCATCCAGAGATGTAGAGAGTATTTTTTAACAGCCATGATGTGACAGAAACAGGATCACTGCATTCGCTCACCAATGCAAATATACTCCAACACAGCAGGCTGCTGATCCCAGTAAATCTCCCAGACTCCTTCAGTAATCAGCCCACGTGCTCAGTTATTATTGCGTGCGATGATTTGCCTCTCCCACCTATCCACTGGCCCCTCACAGGACACTGTCAATGCAGCAATGATCAACTATCAAAGTCTCACTGAAACCTTCAGCCAATTACTGTGCCTCTTCGAGAGATACTGACATGAAAATAGGTTGTTGGGGGTGGTGATAATGACAGCGTGTGACTCAGAAGCTGGTAACCACCACCGCTGATGGTCGGGCCCACACAGTATCTGTACCCACAAATGTTGACAGATTTCCACAGTATTGAAATGGCCTTCGTTCACAAGTTTAATGTGACTTTTGGGATCAAAAGATGTTTAAATATTTCATCACTTGTTCATGCTTTCAGCTGCTTTTTTTTCCCAGGGATTTTAAAAAGTCTTTGTTAAAGCATTAACATGATGAACAAAGCCAACCAGCTGCAAAGTGAATCGCTTTTTATTTTAAGAAAAATGCTTCAGTGAGGGAAAGAACTACAATCCCACAAAGCACTGCAAATGACATAATCAAATTAAATCAATGGTGAAATTGTTGATTATATCTATAGAAACTATATATATATATATATATATATATATATATATTTTTTAACAATATATATATATATATATATATATATATATATATATATATATATATATATATATATATATATATATATTTTTTTTTTTTTTTTTTTTTTTTTTTTTTAATTATTATTATTATTATTATTTATTTATTTATTTATTTATTTTTTCAAAATATGCATATTTTTATAGAGGACATTTGCTGCAACCTCTTTTGGCATGATTTGCTGGCCGCAGCTCTCATTGGTGGAATTTTCTGAACAGCATCATGGGTAATGTAGTTTTTCATCAATAATTCCACTGTTTGAGACAATTATTTTAAAAATAAGTTGAAATGTGAACAGATAGCTTCATCAAATCATACACTATCAATTAACAACCTCTGAACTCGCAACAGGTCTGTCTTCTGGGGGGGGGGGGGGGGGGGGGTTGATGCACTTACTTCCAGAAACCGATTGTTGCATTCTATGGAGGTGGGGTGAAATATAACATTGCTGGGACTTTCAAGGTAGCAACAGCAGTCAACACTGATTGAAAAGCATTAGAGGGCATACACTGTGCACAGCAGGTGAACCATTCTTCTTTTAAAAAATATCTAGAGCAAGCACAACTGAATAAAACTGAATGCAGAGGTCTTGAGTTATGGTTTTGAAAGCTGAACCATTTTTACCTTGACTGGCTGTTTTTGATGGGATAGTTAACCCCAAAAATAGCATTCTCGTCATTTTCACCCTCATCTTGTTATAATCCCATATGACTTTATTTCTTCCATGTAACAGAGTTTGAAGAATCTAAGAGTATGAAGTCATGCATTAAGAATTAATTCCCAAAACATATTTGTTTGCTATCATTTTGATGTGTTCACTGTTTACTTTAACTAAAACTCATATTTGTGTTACCAAACAAACCAAAGTTTTAAAATGAAAAAAATTGAATACAAAAATAAATAAATAAATAAACTACAGTAGTCAACATTTGAAGTGGATCAAAACCTTTCATCAAAAACTTTCCTCAAAGTTGTCCTAAAACTAAAACAACACCTGTTCTTGTCTTAGGACAATTTTGATTAACTTTTTTGATCCACTTCAAATGTTGACTACTGTATACATGCAATTCACTGCAGTTTCCAGCTGAAATAAACACTAGTAGAAGTAAAATGCCAACACATTTTAATCCATTTCACACAAAGTATGATTACAAGGGCGAATTATTGATTAATAATCAAGTTAACAAAAAGTTACTTTCAAGTGGTTCTTTACAAAATACTATGTTGTGACCTCAAAACAATTTTACCATAGTGCATAATTTGTAAGCAAATACATTTTGATGTGTGCACCACAACCAGCTTCATATGTATGGCTTTTCTGAGTCAGTAAACTTGCTCGTTAACTCAGCTGGTACAGCGTTGCACTTGCAAATCAGAGCGCTGAGGTACGACTCATGTGAAACACAAGTCATAATAAAAGATCTCAAATACAAAGAAACAATGTAAAATGGCATGGTCAATGCATTTTTATGCTAAGTTTGCTTCTGTATCTATTGGTTATGTTTAGGTGTAGTCTTTACACCACGTTACTTTAAAAAAAGTAATTAGTTATAGTTACTAGTTACTTCTCACAAATAGTAACTGAGATAGTAATTGAGTTACATCATTATAAAAGTAACTAATTACCAGGGAAAGTAACTATTGCATTACTTTTTTTAAAAATTTCAAATGTCAAATAACATGTCAAATAATAAATTTGGATGCCCCCAATATTAAATATGTTAAATTAATGAAATTGACACTTAATTATTATTCTAAAACATTGTACATTAATCTACACTATTTATCTACTGACACTTAGTATCAGTCGGTCAAGCATTATAATATAATATTATGATAATTTAATATTATATGATAGAACTTTAGGGTTTCACTTTATTTTGATGGTCCCTTTAACACATTCTATTGACTAAAAGTAATGTTGCACCTACATTTCTACCAACTCTCATTAGAGTGTTAGTAGTGTATTAGTTGACTGGTAGGATTAGGGTTAGATTAAGTTGACACGTTCTTGCAAAGTTACTTATGGTCAGTAGAATATCTGTTGGGAGACCAACACAATAAAGAGTTAGTAGATATGAAGCAGACAGTCTAATAATGAGAGTTTTATGAGAGTTTGTTGACATGTTGACTGCTGGGTTCATGAATATTAATCACGTTGTCTGCGTTTGCTCGAATTGATTTGCTGAAATCTAAACAGGGAGGATAATAGGTGAGCGCCAGCCAATAAGACTGTCGTTTGCGCATTAGTTCCGCCCACTACCAGAGAAACCAGCAGTCCTTAAAAGCTGAAGAATTCCAGAGGAACTGTTATTTTGACAGGAAAATACAACAAAGAATGTCGTTTACATGTAGCACGTCAATTCTGAATGTTATGAAAGACTCTCTTGCTCTGTATCTTTCTTTGCATGCGTGAGAGAAAGCAATGGCGAGTCGTGCGCATTCGCACTAGAGTTTATGGTAAGTCAAATACAGCTACACTGCGCATCCAGTAGTCCCCGGTAGCTGGGGACTACTTTCAGGCGCTGCGTAATATCACTGCGCCTGCTGCGGCCATGTTATGGCAGCAAAGTTCCTTGATTATTACGCCGGAATGAGAGTAGTTCCTAATCATATCAGCCTAGAAAATCGCAACTTTTCATTTTCCGCCGATCTTAGTACACGATATAACTACAGAAGAGTCAAGTTTTAAATAGGACAAATATCGAAACTCTTTGATCGTTTTTAAACGCAAGGCTACTGGTCTAATTGGATTCAATGATCTATGCTAAGCTATGCTAAAAGTGCTATCGCCAGACCCGGAGATCGGCTGAATGGATTCAAAAACGGTAAAACTCAACTTATTAACTCTGGGGAGTTAATAAGAGAATGAGCCTATTTCCAAAAAAAGTGGAGTGTTCCTTTAACTACTATGTACTTACATCAAAAAATAAGTACAATGTACTTATTGTGTTCATATTGTATTGCAAAACACTATTGCTGCTATTGAGGTGGGATACGGGTAAGGTTAGGGACAGGATTGGTGGTATGGGTAGGCTTAAGGGTGAGTTTAGGTGCAAGGGATGGGTCAACAGTGTAATTATAAATGTAATGAGCGCACGTACTGCCGCTACATTTTAACAGGGTTGTGATCAAGAGTGGCACGGATACCCTGAAATATGATTGCCACCCCCACTGGATCCCCCAACATCACTGGGCTAGAGGACTGTCTTTCTGACGATGCCTGTATGACATTGGATCAGAGCACAGTCATTGGATTGATCAGAGCGCAGTCAATCCAAAAGTTTGCATTTGGATTTGGAGCCCTCAACAATGCCATTAGATCAATGGGTTCTGTCAGTGTTTTGGCAAGGAAAGGCTTTTTTTGCCGTGCAAGTTCAAAGGCCAATTTAAAATATCGGTAGGCTGCATAAAAAGTGCACAAAATCAATATTTTGTTTAGGCAGTATTTGTGGCAGTCGAGAAATCATGTTTCATGTGAAACTGGTCTAAAAGGTGTGCGTTTTCGCGCCAATGCAAAGGTTCAGTGTGTCATGCAAAATTCCCATATAAAACTTTTACAGTCAATTAAAATCAATACAATTAAGATCAATACATACTTTATTAAACTGCTTTGTCAAATTTAACGCATCCTGACGGAAGTGTCAAAATGCTGAATCAATTAAATCGCTTCCAAAAAAATTACAAAAAATAATAATTTGCTTCCTATGGAATGCCAATCCTACTATAATTAGAAATAAATAAATAAATAAATAAATAAATGTACAAAGAAATGTAAAAAAGCAAAAATAAATATATAAATAAATGTACAAAGAAAAGCAAAAATAAATAGTTAGTTATAATTTTATTTCCTTATTTATATTTTTTTTTCATTTTTTTCCACATTTATTTATTTATGTATTTATTTATTTATTTAGACATTTATTTATTTACACTTTTATTTATTTCCACATTTATATATTTCCACATTTATGTATTTATACATTTATTTATTTATACATTTCTTTGTCAGTAGGGTAATGAGGAGGGCGTGTTTTACGTCAGGAAAAGCAATTGAACCAGAGTAGTCGAGGGGTCAGCTTGAGGCCACAGCGACACCTTGTGGTGCCCAAACGAAGTACAAGAAGTGTAGCCTACATGACGCGCCTGATGATAGTGTGGGATGAATGACTTAGATGGGCGATATGGCCAAAATAGTTATGTTTTTTTTTTTTTTTTCTAGGCATGTTACATGTCTTATTTTTAAATGTGAATATACAAGGTTGCTATGGTAACGCAGGTTCGTGCATTAAACGCATGGCCACTAGAATTAAATGTTGTTCTCTCAACATAAGAAGTCGTGTTCGCAGAACATGTCCCCTACCTGCCATCTTTTTGATCATTCTGTCATGAAAATGTTTTATTTCTTTAAATAACACCTTAGGCCTACATATAATTATCACAGAAACAAATCCACAGCTGAACCGCGGCAACAAGCAGTGGTGTTTTCGTAATCAGCGTAACCTATTTGAAGGAATCAGTTGAATGGCTTGAACTCACTCATTAAGACAGTGACTTGGCGCCACTTAGTGTCTGTTTTAGTTTCACATTAAACGTATCATTTAATTGATTGACATATTTCTGCCTTCAAAATTTAAAACATTAATTTCATAACATTTTATGCATTTGTAGGCTTATTGCAGTGTAAATGCATTCAGTAATGATGTCTCTGATGGCTTTTGTTGACACTGATTAGATTTTTACTAGTAACAGCCCTTTATTATTTTAACTGAGTTTATTGATTGGAACTAAGAACGTGGCATTCCATATTCATGATGCATGCATTTAATACGTTTTTTTTTTTTTTTTTTTTTTTTAAATGCCCCTGGACATCAGTTTACAGGTTTGTTTCTGATGCTGTCAATGTTGTTTTTGGTTACATTAAAAAAATGCAGTTAGCTCAAAAAACTCAGGGCACACGACAGGCGCTGTTTGGATGAGCATGATGCTTGTATGTTCAATGCATGTCGTGTGTGTTTCACTAGCTCCATTCCCATGGACACCTTTTGTCTGACCTAATTCTGGATATTTCCAGCCTAAGACGTGTGATTAATCCGTATTTAAAGCCGTGTCTACACCAAGAGAACTCATTATAATCAGTCGATGCGGTGACTGTCCGCAAGGGAAGAGGCGCGAGGCGACCAATCTTCTACAGTAACCTCCTTCTATTCCGAATATTGGAAACATGCCTTGTATGCTTTGAAAGTGAAACCTAAAAAAACAGTGTGCATAAGAGAGCGATTGCACGCTTTCGCAAGCTTTAGCAAATGCAAGTGATCACAGATAGCAGGCTTACCAGCGAAACAACCCCCCACATGAAACTGAAATAATAACAGTGATATAAGATTTTGGCCATATCGCCCATCTAAGTCATTCATCCCACACTATCATCAGGCGTGTCATGTAGGCTACACTTCTTGTACTTTGTTTGGGCACCACAAGGTGTCGCTGTGGCCTCAAGCTGACCCCTCGACTACTCTGGCTCGATTGCTTTTCCTGACGTAAAACACGCCCTCCTCATTACCCTACGGACAAAGAAATGTATAAATAAATAAATAAATGTGTAAATATATAAATTTGGAAATAAATACGTAAATAAATACATAAATGTGAAAATAAATAAAAGTGGAAATAAATAAATGTATGGATACATAAATAAATATATGTGGAAAAAATGAAAAAAAACATAAATAAGGAAATAAAATTATAAATAATTATTTATTTTTGCTTTTTTACTTTTCTTTGTACATTTATTTATATATTTATTTATTTATTTTTGCTTTTTTTACATTTCTTTGTACATGTACTTATATATTTATTTATTTCTAATTATAGTAGGATTGGCATTCCATAGCTTCCAACAGCGCTTAAAGGGAGTAGCGTCATACATATAAGAGCTTTTCACACTGCGCTTAACCCCGGGTTATCGTCGTTCTAAACACCGCTTTTAACCCCGGGTAAAGACACGTTTCACACCTGTAATTTGAAAGAGGTTTATGAAACCTTGCTCTGCAACAGGGTTAGCACCGTATTTGTGGTTTTAACCCCGCATTGCGGTGCTAAATTTGTTCAGTGTGAAACGGAGCGGTGTTTGCTATTTGCCGCTGGACGCTTGGCAACAGACAGCCAATCAGTCACGTCAGTAACAGGAAACGCGCGTCGTGTAAACTGCAGCCGGTGAGAAGATAATATCAAAAGACAGAAAGAACTGAATAGGAAACTGTATTATTCTTACGGTACTGTACAAGTAAACAATATCTCCACACTTAAAATAAATTCAAAGAAATATTCACATACTTTGCTCCTTGTTTTCTTTAGTTCACATATCGCGCCTAAAACGCTTTTAAAAGGCTAAGCGCGCCGCTTTCTCCTTTCTTTCTAAAGTGCTGTAGCTTGAGCTCAGATGGCGTATGCCGTTGATAAGTAACCATAACCTGCGCTCTTCATGAAGAGGCAGAAGTCTCAGCAAAGGATAAATGCTGTTTGTCCAATCAGAGACAGCGACACCGCAAATATGCAAATAAGAACGTTAACAGGGGTTTAGGAATGTACAGTGTGAAACGTCTGTTAATGAATACCCAGGGTTAACAGTTAACCCCAGGCATAGTGTGAAACGTGATTACAGATAACCCAGGATTCCGCTTATCCGGGGTTTAGGATGACCCAGGGTTAACAATTTCAAGTGTGAAAAGCCCTATAGAGGGCAGAGCGTCACGTTATTTAAAGGGGAAGTTCACGCGTCAATGGCTACGTTTACATGCACACTTTTGGGTTCAATTGGACTGAATTCATTCCGATTGATGAATCTGAATGTAGTGTTTACATGAACGCTAAATAAAGTGATCGGGTTGATGTGTGCGTTTATATGTCAAGCTTCAAATCTGATTTTTTTTTTTTTTTTTTTTTGACATGTGCACATGCACATGACACACAAATATGGTGTTTCTCACTACTGTTGGCACATAATAACCACTCTCCTGCACTGTTTCTTTATTTGTTTTTAACAGAGGAATTAATATTTATCCACTTCTGGATAAATATACATATAAACCACAGTGCTGCTCATTTTTATCACGCAGAAAAATGCCGAGCACAAAATGGGTTGCCTGTGGTTGAGAATCCGAAACAAGGACTGGTGGGAGGTTGTCCTGCTCCACTTCACAGATGCCAAGTGAAAGGAGAGTTTTATAATGACAAGACACGCATTTATACAACACTTTATTCAAAAGGAAGAACCGCTCGTTTCGCTAAACATGTATCCAAATCCAAATGTAATAAAATTAATTTATGTGTGATGACAATTTCTTAGCAACTAGGGATTGTTGCATAGAGCTTTATATAGGCATCCAGAGGCTATAATGGTGTAACAGATAATAAACTGTGCAAAATGTTTTATGTTAACAGTCAATTTACAAATAGGCCTAATGCGTTCAGATTTGAGGAACTCACAATGCGCTGAATTTCCACAAATTAGTGTCGTCACTATGACAACCAATTTAAATGTGACAAGAAACTGATGTCTGAAAAAGAAATTATATATATATAACCTATAGCCTATAGGCCTACAAATATCATTTGCAAATGTGTCAATGTTGTTATTTAAAATTTGAGTGTTTACATAATCAGTTTTATGCTATTTTGTATGTAATATTAATTATCTTGTTTGGATGGGGGGCTAATAGGGATTTTGCCTAGGGTGTCAAAATGGCTAGAAACAGCCCTGCAATCAACATTATATGACATTGCCAGATTCACATTAATCTGTTCTGGATAAAACTGAGTGCGCTTTTAGCATGACTTACTTTGAAAGTCTCGTGAAACATGCAATAATGACTATCCATATAGTGGATCCATATAGACTATCCATATATCATATAGTGTCATATAGTGCACAAGCCTGAATTGCAAAACTTTAACCACCTCATTGTGAGTAATGCATTATCTTAGCAGACTGTTGAACATGCCATCAATACAATGTATTTAGGTACAAAGGTAGTGGCAGATGAAATAAAACTGCACCCTGTAGATTTCACCTTTTAAATAATTTTTGCTTCTATTAGCATTTTCTGTCTACTGAGCCACAGACATAAACAAATCAGCACATTCTTGTAAAAAAAAACAAAAAAAACTGTTGTTATATTAGCACATACTGTATTTATGATGGCCACCAATTATTTTGGGGCTTTAGTAACAGCAGCCCTCACAGTGATTTAGCATGATGTTAGAAGCATCAGAGCTCTTCATATTACATTTATAAAAAAAAGTATAATAATAACAGTATTCAGCAGACCCTGCAAAACCCCGAACATTGACTCCAACTCATCTGATATGACTGTCCTCGCATTACCTTCTGCTCTCAAACGAGGCATGTTTCCCTGCTAAACAGCTTTAACAGGGGTTTTATGTATATTCAAAGGCCATGAATTCATTTGCCCTACCCCCTAGGAGACTTTCACATTTTTGGATGGAAAAATCATAAGTTTAATCAGTAGGTACCTATTCTGTGGCATATCAGTGGCTCTGCCATCATTAACCGGCTCATTAAGCCTTTCTGGCCAACTGTGAATGTCTCCTCTAATCTCTGATGCTCCCAAATTTAGATGTATGTTCTGCTCGGTACATTTCACACACCATGGGCACTGTGGTTTTACCGTCACCATTGAGCCCATTTGTAAATGAATGGGTTTATTTCAGTCAGTGAAGGATGAATAAAGAAACAGATGTATGGGCTCATTAAGGACATAGGACATGATGAAGTCCAAAGGTGACCATGTCCAAGTGTTTCTGCAGTTCACTGTTTACTTAAACTGTGCTTTTGTATGAGACAATTTCATATTTCATGTGGAAATAAGTTAATACTGTAGCTCGAAACAGCCCAAATATCCTTGTTAAAAATGATTGTGCAACTTTTTGAGCTACCACAAAAACAGCATTTTATATATGTAACTACATGAGCAGAATTATATTTTCATAGTTGTTTTTGAGTTATGTTGAAATAATTGCTGAAAGCTATAAGTATATGTGTGTGTGTGTGTGTGTGTGTGTGTGTGTGTGTGTGTGTGTGTGTGTGTGTGTGTGTGTGTGTGTGTGTGTGTGTGTGTGTGTGTGTGTGTGTGTGTGTGTGTGTGTGTGTGTGTGTGTGAGCACGTGTTTTTGTGACAAATGAGGACAAAAATGTGTATAATGACAAAGGTATGACATAGGTATTACAAGGAGAAGGTGACTTTTCAGGACCATGTCCTCACTTTTCAAAACGCTTATAAATCACACAGAATGGAGGGTATTGAAAATCTGAAATAGCACAATGTTTCCTGTAAGGGGTAGGTTTAGGTGTAGGGTTGGTGTAGGGCAATAGCACATACAGTTTGTACAGTATAAAAACCAGTACGCCTATGGGATGTTTTCACAAAAACAAGCATTGTGTGTGTGTGTGTGTGTGTGTGTGTGTGTGTGTGTGTGTGTGTGTGTGTGTGTGTGTGTGTGTGTGTGTGTGTGTGTGTGTGTGTGTGTGAAGGTTCTTTATAGACACAAATGGTTCCATAAAGAACCTTTAACATTCTTTAAGCCTTTTTGGAACCAAACTTGCAATCTTTTTATCAATCATTTAAAAAAAATATATATATATATAAATAAATAAAAAAGTTATTTTAAGAATTGTTCACAAAACAGATTCTTCTTTTGCATCACTATGAAAACCCCTTTTGGAATCTTGATTTTTAATAGTGAAGGGTGACTTACTGTAACTGCCTTGTGTGAACCTCCATCATCTAGTGTCATCTAGCAACCAATTACGTTTTAAATTCGAATTTATCTCAGTTAATTGGCCTAATTAATATTCAGTGGAACAACGAAAGAGTCCCACTTGATTTGTTCCAGTTTTAATTGAACATATCTCAGCTCATAATCAAGCTATGCGATATGCATCTTTTAATCATGCTTGTCCACTTAAAGGCACCTTCAAACTCTCACCCAAATCTACCACAGAGAAGAGATAACAAGCTTCAGTGGCACAGAGCGTTTAAAAATAAAACTTCAAAATGATAATGACGGAAGGGGATCAGAAACCAGAATATTTAACTCCAGGAACAGACAGAAAGAGACATGCAGGGTCAGTCCTGTTCTGCATTACCGTTTGAACTGTGCAACTTACAACCGAATATATGTATGTGCTACATAAGGAAGTATTTCCTTTTTTTCTTTCTTTCTAAGAATACTTCAGATGTTCATAAATATACGCTGGTCAAGCTCAGACACGTAAAATGTATTTAATTTTATATGTAGCTTATTTATAAAACTGCTAGATATTGCTCAGTGATGCATTGAGAGAGTCAACATGAAGTTAATTTAGATTTTTTTAACACAATTTTAAATAATAATAATGCCCATAATTTTATCAGAATGAAGTGAGAATAACTAATATCACAACAGCTAATAACACATATATATATATATATATATATATATATATATATATATATATATATATATATATACATACACACACACACACACACACACACACATACACACACACACACACACACACACACACACACACACACACACACACACACACACACAGTATAATTAATTGTAAAAATGGTATAATAATCCATGACAGCATATGTTTTTACACTACTTTAACTCATTAAAACAAGTAAGCAATTTTCAACTTTTTAAAAAATAAGTTATACAATATTCAACTCTTGTTTTAATGTCAGTTTAATGTAATTTAACTTAAACAGTTGATTGTACTTAAAAATTTAAGGCAGCACCTTTTTATTTATTTATTTTATTTATTTTTTACAATGTAACTCTATTTGCTGTTTTGTTTTGACCAAAAATCATGCTTTTCATAAAAAAAAAATTAAAAATTAAGTAAATAAAAATTAAGTTACAAAAAGAATAAAGAAACTGTTGCAATATTTCAAACTAACTTACATGATTTCCATCTTCCATTTGGACTTTTCCAATAATAACACAATATATGTACGCTAATGTCATATATTTGTTATATTTTTAATTTCATTACATTGAATCAGGGTTGTTATAGTAACTAAACCAAAAATAAAGACATAATGAACTAAAGCCATAAAAGTAACATTTTAATTACTTGACATGAAATACATGTTAAAGCACACACACATAATGTTTGTGTATATTGCTAAACAATCAGAAACTTACACAAATCAGGGTTTTAAACTTCTTGAGATGCTGTCATAACAAGGTTTCAAAAGTTGCAAGCCTTATACTGAATTGAAAATAAAATATCTCATATAATATTTAGTTTGACCTGCTGAGGTTGATGATCAACATTTCCAGAAGGTTAAGCACCTCAAAAAAAAAAAAAAAAAAAAACTTAAGCTCATAAGAGTTTCAGACATTATTCAGTATCTTATTCAGAGAAGGTTGCAGGATTGATGCAGGAGGAATCATGCCTCTTCACTCTATTGCCAATGTGTCTAGGAGCAGAAATGAGCATGGTAATATTACCTGTCCTTCTGTCACCACTTTGATTCAATTTGATTTCATGCTCAAGATGAAACACTCTCAGGACTATTTGAACCAAGGCCAATATTCATTTAGATGGGAAGTGTGATAGGACGAGAGGAGAGCTGGGAGCGTGATTAATTCTGTTACCCCGCTCATACTTGTATTTCATTACCAAGGTGACAGAGGCCACCACAGCTTTTTGCAAAAACAGGACGCAATCAGTTTAGCTTATATACAGATACGATGACCCTCAGGAGAGGAGGAGCGACAAAATTAGATGTTGTAGTACTGTGTAACAAAATTTGGAGAAAATGCATGTTAACGTAGAACAGTAATGTGTGCTGTGATAATCCAGTTGATCTCATTCATATATTTAGGTATTTATACTACATATTCAATTTTTGGGCATTTTGAAGAAGCTGAAATATGTAATCTCAACATATTGACAGCATGCAAAACATAAATGCTGTTACCAGGACACCTTTCTACTTTCAAAACAATTTTCATAGTTTCATTGCATACAATAAATAAAAAATAAAAGTTCAGGGAAGATTTTTGTTAGTTGCAAATTGATTTACAAATGAGATCCAGATGAGTCTAATAAGTCATTTGCATTCTTTCTATGGCTGAACTTAATTATCATCAAATCTTGCTTACTATGAAATATAAGCTAAAAATGACTGATTGTAGCATTAATGTGTGTATGTGTGATGTCTTTACTAGGTAATGTGTTAATTGTGTTAAATTAAAATGATAACTTTAAAATATTTTAAATTAATAATGATTTATTATAATAAAAAACAACCTATAAATTACATTAATTGAATAGATTTAGTTGTCTGAAAAATACAAGTACATTGTATATACGTCAAAAGTTTTATATTGTAAATGTTACCGATAAATTAATATTGTATGTTTATTTCTATGCAGCTAGATGTCTAAAAAATGGCAGGTTGAAATTTGGGCTGCTATCAAGATCACGTTGGGTAACTGGGTAGTTGGGTAACACTGCAGATAATTTATATGTTTTATTTGGGTGAACCTTTTCCTCCCATTCTTTAGTGTGAAGAATGTTTTAATAAACAGTATAACACTTTTCCACTATAAATAACCTTTTGTGCTTTGAAAAGGTGCAATGAAATTGATATAAAAAGTGTTTATCACTTGTTATTCATGTGGAATGTATAAAAAATATTGTCTGTTGTAATCAAAAACAAGCCACAGCTGTTGTCTATAGATATTAAGTTGTAAGTAACCCGGAATATGTCTCATTCCTCTAATGCATCTTTATGTGTCTGTGTGAGTGAAAGCAACAGAGAATGTATTAAAATGCACAGTATGAAATCAATCTATTCATGAAGGTTCCAGATGCCGCACTTTCAAAGGGCCAGACAAAGCAGGATGAGGTAAAAGCAGGTAGCTGGAAAGAGCACATCCCGCAGTTTAGAGGGCATTAGGGACACTGAGAGGAGAATTAGGCTAAGGGTTCAAAATTAAACCACCGCTGAGCAGAGTACTCTATCTGAAAATTTATAAAAGATTTGTTTAGTCAAAGCACACAAAGCAATATTTGTCCACAGCCATTCAGGTGCTGGCAGAAAGCCAGAAGCACTGAATGTTTAATATATTTCATTAACAGCAGATTGGAGAATACTAATGCTAATTCTAGCTTTTGAAACTCACATTCTGCACACGTGTGGTTAAGACGGCTGACTGATCAAAGCTGCAGTAAATTTCCTCGGCGCTGCATGGCAATCCGTGGCTCATTTCTCTAGCAATCCATAATTTAATAGAAATACGTGTTAATATGTAATATGTATGTATATATATATATATATATATATATATATATATATATATATATATATATATATATATATATATATATATGGTATCTTAACTAGTTGCTTATTATCATACATATCACTAGAATATTAGTCATTTATTAGTAGTAATGACCTTATTCTACATCCCTAATCCTACCCAATATATATATATATATATATATATATATATATATATATATATATTACATACAGCGTTGGGAAGGTTACTTTTGAAATGTAATAGGCTACAGATTACAAGTTACCCTATTTAAAATGTAATAAGTAGTGTAACTTTTCAATTACTTTATTAGAGTATTGTAACTTATTACATTTGATTACTTTTTGAGTACTTTTCTAAATTTCTAATATTTTCAACTGTTAATCATTTGAAACATTTAAACCAGGCAGGGTTAACCTTACAGTAGCATAATAGTATAAGTAAGGGATAATGTACATCTTTATTTTTAGCGATAACAACTGGCTGGATGTACATTATCCTGCTTATTACATGGCTGTATGGAAGCATAATGTGGACGTGAAGTGGAATTTGGGTGTAATAGATAAGTAATATAATGAGTACTGTAACGAATAACTGCTGGCAGAGAATAATAAGTAAAGTAATAATATTATAGCATAATGAGTAAATAGGAAATAAATTACATTATTTGAGTAACAAGCCCAACCCCATGGTAATGTGTTGTGAGAAAGCACTAGACATACATCAATCCATAAATGTTCTCTTTGACTCGTTTGATGGAACGGGTTCTTTATTCGCAAATGTTTTATGCGGTATTGCAGTTTTGCACATTAGTTAAATTTGCATCTTTGGATAGAAACATAGCTAGTGTGTCACTGTTGAAGAAAGCAACACATTTACAGATATTGCCCTTGAATAAAGCACAATCCAGGAATGTTGGCTAAATACTGTATATAATGGTGTGAGGTTAAATATATATTTAAATGATAAACTCAAAGTTTACTTTTTTTGTGGTTATTTACACATAAACATTTTCTTTTTGACTGTCGTAGAAACTGACTGATTCTAAACAAATCATTAAAAATGTCATTTGCAGCTCTCTGCTTGTCCCCTCATTAAACCTTTCTTTCTGCAGGCTGAAATTAAGGCAGAAAAATAAGCAGCTCTTTTACGGCGAATCACTGCCTGTTGCAATCAAGGCCTCCGTTAATGGAGCTCTAAAGCACAATCATTGCACAAGCAGCAGAATTAGTTAACGAGTTAAGTGTTTACTTTCATTTTTCCATTTCATGTGACTTTAGTTTCCCAAGAATCCGTTCAAGCAGGGATCGTCAAACTGTTAACATGAGTAATATGTTAATTGTTGCTAATGTCCTCCTCCGGAAAGGCATTTCAAACATTTCTTCCACAACCATTTAATTAGTTGCATTGAAATTTTTGTAATAAAGCAGGATTAGCCAGAGGGCCTAAAATGTATTGATTTTATATGTTCCAGTATCGTTTAATGAGACCCATGTGCATTTTGGTAATTCACATTTTGAATTATCTGTGAATTGCTGCTGCCATTTAATTATTGCGGAGTTACAAAATACCCTTTTAACATCAGCAAAATGGCGGAAAAGTGGCGTGCAAAGGCAAGAATGTAATCCTCACTCGCATGTAATGGCTTAGTAACAGCATTCAAATTTGCATCGAACAGTAATTAGGCCCCTTTTATTTGAAATTGAATGTTTTTTTCCTGAAGATAGCAAAATTGTTTTGACACAAGGCTCTCCCTCTGATTTTCCTCATGCATGTATAAATGCTCGAAAGACTGATAATATTGAAATGTGTTGTTGTAATGCTAAAAGCTGTTTTGCCTTGCTGGTTAAGACCCTTAAAGGAATCACTCACCCCAAAATTAAAATTGAAGAAAAAAAAAAAGTTATTATTTATCCGCCTTCAAGTCATTGTAATCTTCCATGCTGTTATTTATTTATTTTTATGTTTTTCTCCATGAAACACCAAAGGGACACATCACAGTGACCAGTGATCTGTCGCATGTAAAAGTTGTATGGAAAAGATCCTTCAAGAATCTCCTTTTGTTTTCCACAGAAATTAACCATACGCATTTGAAACGCACAACATAAGGGAAAATGATGACGGAAATCATTTCTTTAGGTATGTTTTGTTAGTGTGATGTAATACACTAGTCCTTTCAATGTATAGCAGGGAAATGGGTAACACTTTATTTTTATAGTCCACTTTACACATTCTACTAACAATAAGTAACTTTGCAACTACATGTCAACTAGCAGTCATTAGAGTATTAGTAGACTGTCTGTTTAATATCTTGTAACACTTTATTTTGATGGGTCCACAACATACAACATACTGACTATCAGATACTTTGCAAGTATATGTCAACTTATTCTAATAACCATAAACCAACCCTACTGAGAGTTAGTAGACATGTAGTTGCAAATGAATGAGAATTAGTTGACATGTAGTTGACATGTAGTTACAAAGTTACTTATAGTTAGTAGAATGTCTAAAGTGGACTATCGAAATAAAGTGTAACCGGGAAATGTACATGAAAAATTGGCAAGATTAACTTAAAACCACTGTTATTCTCTTTGTTTAAATGATAGTTCACCCCAAAAAAATATTATTCTGTCATTATTTTCTTACCTTCGAGTTGAGAAGATATTTTCAGTAATGTTGGTAACAGACATTCTGAGTAACTCACACCCTCACAGTTTTTTTTTATCTCTGTGTGATTTATTAGAAAGCATTTATTTATTTATTTTTTAGAAAAAAAAAAATATGTACATCTCAGCATCTGTGAGCAGTTCTCAGTGCTTCTGTGACTCAGAGATTTTCTAAAGATCTGATAGCGACATATTTGCAAACGCTGTTTTAAGACGGCATTTTAAATCAAGCCTTCAGAGTTACTTGAGTCAACACTGATTTTCAATGGAATGCACAATCAGATATAATCTTTCCTCCAGACATGTCTCATTCCATCTGTATATTGCCACATACAATAAAATGTTTATTGTCTTTTTTTGTCAGTTAGCTAATATCAAATGTGTGATGTTGTACTAAATATCAGCACAGCTGACCATCTGTAGGCACAAGGAGGCCAATAATTACAGTTTCTATATTTAATACAACAGCATGCGTCAAATTAAATTAAATTAAATTAAATTAAATTAAATTAAATTAATATTCATGAATTTTTGGCATTACAAATTTACCATTTTTAAGAACCTAGATTGCTAATAAACTTGGTTTGTTTTTCTGTGACACAATATAAACATAGAGAAAGCAATACTAGACTGACACATACTAATTGGAACATAGATTCTCAGTCTCTTAAAGCTTGTCTGGGGGATCTGAAACAGCACGAGATGAAAAAAAATTCTTTTTTTTTTTTTTTTTTCTTTTTTTTTATTGTGGAAGAAAGCCATAGTGTAGCACTTTATCTAAGTGCTGTTTGAATGAGTGACTGATGAATGCTGTGAAGCTGCTGTCCGTATTCACATGCGTGTGAGATAGCGCAGTGTGAAAATCGCAGTGTGATAGGAAAGAAACACAACAAAGACTAATCTCAATGAATATTTAACAAAACACTGCTCTCAAAAGATGAAGGTATGGAGAGAAAATAACATTTTACAGCAGCAACAGAATCATAATGGCTGAAAATATCAACCGTTTGTTCTCCAAATTTGTTATGCAAATTAGGGCAGCATTAAAATGAACAAAGATGACCATTTAAAAAAGTATTACTGCTTTTCTCTGGCAAGAAATGCTAAATTTGAAAGTCAGAGCTCTTGTTTTATTTTTGTGTTTAATCTGTTTGGTAAAGTAAAAAAGACAGAGACAGAGAGAAAAAGAGAAACTGCATGGTTTAACAGTGGATGATTGGGCCCTCTCAAAGTAAAGTCATGTCAAAATAATGCATTAACAAGCCATAAGTTAATGTTAGTTTATACGTAGTATATAATGAGTTGATAATGATGGGCCCTCTCAAAGTAAACTCATGACACAATGAAGCATTAACAAATCATCAAATAAAAACCATTAAACATGCTGTGAGTCATCTTTATTCCTTTACACCACCAGTACAACAAACAACGTTAAAGATTATTTATAGTCCTTTTATTATTTATTTACATCATATATGGACTCAAAAGAAAATCCAAACAAGGACTAAAGGAATAAAGATGACTCTTAGAATTGTTAATGCATCGTGTCATGAGTTTACTTATAAACTCATTATTAACTACCCATACACTAACATTAACTCATGGTTTGTTAATGCATTATTTTGACATGACTTTACTTGAGAGGGCCCAATCATAATTATTTCACTGTTAACTACCTACTAAACTCAGCTCATGATTTATGTTATACTCAGTACCATTTCTAGGCATAGGCAAGCTAGGCGGTCGCCTAGAGCGCCACCAGCTGGAGGGGCTCCAATGAGCGCACGTACTGCCGCTACATTTTAACAGGGTTGTGATCAAGAGTGGCACGGACACCCTGAAATATGACCAACCCCACTGGATCCCCCAACATCACTGGGCTAGAGGACTGTCATTCTGACGATGCCTATATGCCATTGGATCAGAGCGCTGTCAATAGCTGCCTCTGATTGTTGCATCATGCAAAGTTTGCATTTGGATTTGGAGCTCTCAACAATGCCATTAGATCAATGCGTTCTGTCAGTGTTTTGGCAAGGTAAGGATTTTTTTTTTCTTCTTTTTTTTTGCCATGCAAGTTCAAAGGCCAATTTAAAATGTCGGTAGGCTGCATAAAAAGTGCACAAAAACAGTATTTTGTTTAGGCAGTATTTGTGGCAGTCGCGAAATCATGTTTCATGTGAAACTGGTCTAAAAGGTGTGCGTTTTTGCACCAATGCATTGTTACAGGTTCAGTGTGTCGTGTAATATTCCCATATAAAACTTTTACAGCCAATTAAAATCAGTACAATTAAGATCAATACATACTTTATTAAACCGCTTTGTCAAATTTAACACATCCTGACGGAAGTGTCGAAATGCTGAATCAATTCATTTGCTTCCAAAAAAAAAAAAAAAAAATTATAATAATTCGCTTCCAACAGCGCTTAAAGGGAGCAGCGTTATACATATAGAGGGCAGAGCGTTACGTTATTTAAAGGGGAAGTTCACGCATCAAAGAGTAATAAAAGAACTACTAGCTGCACTCTGATTGCTTTTATGTCACTGATCAGGCTTTTATAGGCCTATGTAGTTTGGGGTAACAAAAGGTTTGGTTACACTTTATTTTGATAGTCCACTTTAGACATTCTATTAACTATAAGTAACTTTGTAACTACATGTCAACTACATGCCAACTAATTCTCATTAATTTGCAACTACATGTGTACTAACTCTCAGTAGGGTAGGTTTAGGGTTAGTAGAATAAGTTGGCATTTACTTGCAAAGTTTCTGATAGTCGGTATGTTGTATGTTGTAGACCCATCAAAATAAAGTGTTAGAAGATATTAAGCATACAGTCTACTAATACTCTAATGACTGCTAGTTGACATGTAGTTGCAAAGTTACTTACTGTTAGTAGAATGTCTAAATTGGACTATCGAAATAAAGTGTTACCAAAGGTTTTATAGGTTTGACTGAAATAATAATGCAATAACTGACACAACAACAACAAAACAAAAAACAAAAACAAAAACAAAAAAACAGATTAAGTCAAAAAGTAGCCGTTGATAATATCTAAACAATGTAGGCTGTCCAAATCCAAATGTAATAAAACTAATTTATGTGTGATGACGATTTCTTAGCAACTAGGCATTGTAGCATAGAGATATACAGGCATCCAGAGGCTATAATGGTGTCACCGATAACAAACTGTGCAAAATGTTTTATCTTAACAGTCAATTTACAAATAGGCCTAATGCATTCAGATTTGAGGAACTCACAATGCCCTGAATTTCCACAAATTAGTGTTGTTACTATGACAACCAGTTTAAATGTGACAAGAAACTGATGTCTGAAAAAGAAATTATATTTAACCTATAGCCTATTGGCCTACAAATATAATTTGTAAATGTATCAATGTTGTTATTTAAGATTTGAGTGTTTGCATAATCAGTTTTATGTTATTTTGTATGCAATATTAATTATCTTGTTTGGTTGTGGGAGTTGGATGGGTGATACTATCAGTTGGATGATACTATCAAACACACATGTACTAACGCAGCGAGTATTTAGCCTGGTTAAGAGATATGAAGAAGTCAGAGAGCAGAGGTACAGTAACCTATCATCACGGCCTGCGTCTGGATGGACAGTGAACTGTTTCCAGGCATTTCTTCAGGATTGTTCTACAAATGTTCTTTGTGGATTATGAGTTTTTATTTTTATTGAGCTGTTTATAAATCACAGCAGGGTGAGCTTAAAGGGAAAGAGAACACCACAAAACAGACAAGATCAATCATAAAGCTGAAGATGTCAAATTTCAAAAACTCAAATTTCAAAAGAGTTAAATATTATGATATTAAATTATTTTAATTTATTTCAAAGCCACAGTATTTCTTATTATTTCTTAAAGAGGCTGTTTGATTTAGTTTACCCATAAATGTTAGTTAATGCATTAACTATCAAACATGTAGTTAAGGCTGCCGTTATTCATGCATGAGTCCATATGACTCCAGTTGCAGTTAAGGATAGCTCTTCATTAATTCATGATTAGTTAACAACTTTAATAATCATTAATATTTTATGAATTAAGTATAAATTTAGGCATTAGTACATGATTATTCATGTACCCTTACTGTAAAGTGTTACTGACTTATTCATAGATGCTTTGTCCAAATGCAACTTTCCGAGAAGTTTTTTTTTTTTTTTTTTACACTTTCTCTGAGAGCAAAGTCTGATAAAAATCAATTGGTTTCTTTTTCGTATGATTATTTTTAAGAGCTTTTTTGCCTGTATTTTACAAGATGGAATCAATGTCTGTTGTCCCAGACAAAGGCTAACATGCTGGAAAATGTGAAATACTCATAAGGCCATTATGTTTGTACTTCTTTGAAATGAACAGCATTTGTGGCATGTTGTCACAATTTCAAAAATCATAGAAAATAAGTTATACATACCACAGTATACATACAGTGTTGAAAAAATTATTTGATCCCCTGCTGATTTTGTACATTTGCACACTGACAAAGAAATGATTAGTCTATGATTTTAATGGTAGGTTTATTTCAACAGTGAGAGACAGATTAACAACAACAAAATACAGAAAAACACATTTAAAAAAAAGTTATAAATTGATTTTCATTTTAATGAGTGAAATAAGTATTTGACCCCTTTGCAAAACATGACTTAGCACTTGGTGGCAAAACCCTTGTTGGCAATCACAGAGGTCAGACATTTCTTGTAGTTGACCACCAGGTTTGCACACATCTCAGGAGGGATTTTGTCCCGCTCCTCTTTTCAGATCCTCTCCAAGTCATTAAGGTTTTGAGGCTGATGTTTGGCAACTCGAACCTTCAGCTCCCTCCACAGATTTTCTATGGGATTGAGGTCTGGAGACTGGCTCTAGGCCACTCCAGGACCTTAATGTGCTTCTTCTTCAGCCACTCCTTTTTTGCCTTGGCCAGGGCCGGATTTACCTCTTATTGTGACATAGGCAAAACAATTTTTTGGGCCCCCCTTCCTTATTAATTGACCTATATATTATTACCACCCCAGCAAACAAAAATATTTCTTAATCAGTGGAAACCGTTACAGTGTTTTCTATCGCAATATGCGCTTGCATTCAGTCAATAAAAATCGAATGACCGCTCCATTAATAGGCAGTGTCGTGGTCACATTATCACTTCGGGACTGTAACATGTGCAAAAACAGGCTGTACATGTGCTTTCTTGAGCAGGGACCTCGCGGGCGCGTTACCAATTGGTGTGCTACCAATTGTTTCCTTGATGACTATGGTCCCAGCTGCCTTGAGATCATTGACAAGGTCTCCCCGTGTAGTTCTGGGCTGATTCCTCACCGTTCTCATGAAAACTCCACGAGGTGAGATCTTGCATGGAGCCCCAGACTGAGGGAGATTGACAGTTATTTTGTGTTTCTTCCATTTCGCACCAACTGTTGTCAATTTCTCACCAAGCTGCTTGGCAATGGTCTTTTAGCCCATTCCAGCCTTGTGTAGGTCTACAATCTTGTCCCTGACATCCTTGGACAGCTCTTTGGTCTTGGCCTTGGTGGAGAGTTTGGAATATGATTGACTGATTGCTTCTGTGGGCAGGTGTCTTTTTTACAGGTAACAAACTATAATTAGGAACACTCCCTTTAAGAGAGTGCTCCTAATCTCAGCTCGTTACCTGTATAAAAGACACCTGGGAGCCAGAAATCTTGCTGACTGATAGGGGATCAAATACTTATTTCACTCATTAAAATGCAAATCAATTCATAACTTTTTTGAAATGTGTTTTTCTTTTTTCTGTTTTTGTTGTTGTTATTCTGTCTCTCACTGTTCAAATAAACCTACCATTAAAACTATAGACTGATCATTTCTTTGTCAGAGTGCAATTAGAAAATAAATAAATAAATAATCTATGTTAAATAAATATTAATAAATAATTGTGAATAATATATGTGATTATTGCATTACACATTACACAAATAAGTACTATTACGAGTATTATTAATTAACTAGGCCTATGGCGCAGTTTCTGAGACGGCGCTTAGCTTAAGCCAGGACTAGGCCTTATTTAAATTAAGATATTTAAGTAGCTTTTATAAAAATGCCTTAAAAGAAAACATTACAGGTGTGCATCTTGAGACAGAACAATGACACTGATATATTTTAAGATATGTCAGAGCAAGATATTTCAGTTGAGACAGCTCAAACATGCATTTTAGTCTGGGACTAGCTTAAGTCTTGTGTGTGAAACTGCGGGTATATGTACTAATTATATGCTTAAGGTTAGGGTTAGGATTTGGTTTAGGGTCTATTGCTTGTAATCATGCATAATATACTGTTATTACTAGTAAGTACTAGGGCTGGGTAAAAAATATCGATATATCGATATGAATCTATTCATTTTTATGGAACGATATCGATTCTTAAATCCCAAGAATCAATTAGTCTAGCCTGTTTTCAGTTAATAGACAGAATGTTGAAGGGCACTTCCCATCCAATATATCATAATAAGCATTGTGCTTTGGTACTTTTAATATGAAACAAAGTCTCAGATTTCAAATTCTGTATTGCAGTATTCAAACAATAAATGCTGTTCTGGTGCTGTTTAATGTGAAGTGACAGATCACTGTAGCGCCTCAGTTCAACAGACACGGAAGCGCGTAGTGCATGTGAACTAATAATCTCCTCCACATTAATACAAGTTTCAGCACAAAATAAACATGACTAAGCATCCGAAGGTAAGTTAAAAGATAGAGTACAACTTTACAATCCATATCCTTTCTCATGTAATTGCTCGATCAGTGTTTCAGCCGCGAAAAACATATTCGGTGACCATAAACTCGTTGGTCAGATAGAAAAATAAACTGTAGAGAGGGGCATTTTGCTAAATATATGTACCATATAACATATTCATTGTAAATTTTACTGTTCTTCAATGTTTAATTTATGTTTGAATTAATGCCATCACGTTTTTATGATAGCCACCATTAGAAATATCGGTAACACTTTATTTTGATGGTCCCTTTTGAACATTCTGTTGACACTAAGTAATGTTGCAACTACATGTCAACAAACTCTCATAAGAGTATTAGTAGACTGTCTGCTTCATATCTACTAACTCCTTATTGTGTTGGTCTCCCAACAGATATTCTACTGACTATAAGTAACTTTGCAAGAACGTGTCAACTTAATCAAACCCTAATCCTACCAGTCAACTAATACACTACTAACACTCTAATGAGAGTCAGTAGAAATGTAGGTGCAACATTACTTATAGTCAATAGAATGTGTTAAAGGGACCATCAAGATAAAGTGAAACCGAAATATCATTATGTAATTGTAACTTTATTATTTTAAAAACTTCATTAATTCACAAATCTGTCAATTTTAACCTTCAATATTATAGTAATGTAGTACCAACTGACTCTCATGTATATTTTACAGCATTAGTTGAGAAATTTTTTGGTAACACTTTATTTTGATGGTCCCTTTTGAACATTCTGTTGACACTAAGTAATGTTGCAACTACATGTCAACAAACTCTCATTAGATTATTAGTAGACTGTCTGCTTCAAATCTGCTGACTCTTTATTGTGATGCTAACTCTTTATTGTACTGTACCTGATATATAGCCAAAATAATTGATATTGAATCGAATCAGATCGAATTGGTAATCGAATTGAATCGCAAGCTTGTGAATGAGAATCGAATTGTGAAATGTGTGTCAAAACCCAGCCCTAGTAAGTACATGTACATGTAACTTTAACATGTAAATAGTTCAGCCATGAAACTCTAGATGGTGCAAGCTGACAGGTTGTTAACATAACTGATGATCTTTAGAGAGTTAAATGACTTGGCACAAGCTGATTGGTTCATGCTGGACATGCAGACAATGAGCTTAATGCCTTGCATTTATATGGCTGGCTAGTATCCACTGAGAGTCCTGCAGCGCGCTTTCAGAGTTCTCTGAAGCCCTCCACCTTCCCCAGCTCCACCTGTATAGATCTGCTACGGGTTATTTTACATGCTATTGTGCAGCAGCAGAATGTCTTAAATACTCACGGCACCGTTTCGCCATATGCATTGGCAGTAGCAAGCTCCTGTACTTGCTTGCAGCAGCAGCAGCAGCAATTACCAACAGCAGCAGCAATTCAGCAGCAGTGTAGCAGATCTATTCCGCCAAGACCAAATACATTAACATTGTCATATCCATCGCCATGCTAAACTTTTTCGAGAGTTGTCATGACTGAAATACATTTCATAATAATATATAGTACAAATCAAGTTGTAAAAAAGGAATAAAAAAAAATGGTTTGCTTATTTTCCTTCAAACTATACTGTAAGAAAAATAAATCATTTCATATACATTGGGGCTGTCTTCTTTTCCTTTTACTTCCATACTCCTGTTCCTTTCCCCTCATCTCTTTGCTGACCTGTATATTTCTAGACACACGGGTGCTCAGAGGAGGAAACAGTTATATGCTTCAGAACTCTGTGTATGTCTTCCCAGTGACACCAGTCACAAGGGCTGTGCATATGAATAAAGCAACTCAGCTGCAGCTGAAATCTCAAAGGCCCCTATGTTGCAGAGGTAAAATAACCCCCAAAACACCTGTCCAATTTACCTGTCCTCCTAAAGCCACCTGTCCCATGCTAAAAATGTTGCCACATACATTCACAGTAAGTAAATGAGACCACCGTCAACTGTCAACACTGGGGTTGCACATCATAACAAAAAAATAAAAAAATAAAAAAATATTGCTTGCTTTGCAAATTTTATTCCTCATTTGCATTGTGTGCTTTAACTCGACTGGTATCATACGGTGCGTTTGGGGAATACTTGTGAACAGGTGTGTTGTCCTGTAAGCAGATTTTCATCATAAATACAAGCAAATTTTAAACAGAAGAAAACACCTGGCATAGAAAAGCAGTGTGTGCAGTGGACAGTCTACTTAAGCACACTATTTACATTTCACATTAAGGTAATTTTAATGGCCACAAGCAGTCTACATTTAGGGGTTTATCCATGTTGCTGCTGAAAGGGAGGCTTTCATTCTAATTAGGCCTTAACTAGTAAAGTATGGTGTAAGCAGAAAATAAACAAGTATTCTGCTTTCTTATTAGCTGTTGCAAAACAAAGTGAACTGCTAGATGCCTGTTTCAAAATCTTCACCAAACAGGAAGCAGCAACACTAGGCTGTCTTGTAAGATACAGTACTTTATTTTAACTGAATTCGAGGGTCAAATTGTGTGTGTGTGTGTGTGTGTGTGTGTGTGTGTGTGTGTGTGTGTGTGTGTAAGGCAATACCAGAATGCAATGAGATTATCTCAGTGGAAAAAAAGAAAAAGAAAAAAAAACAAGTTGGCAGATGGAGTCAAGATAAATTTAAAAATATGTTTTATGCTAATAATGACACAGTCAGTTTAGCCGCATGCTAACATCAAATTATTGGGATCAAATTGGACTTATGAACTGCGTGACCCAAATCAATCACTTGGTTCCATGATGGAACAAATGATACCAAAATATGCTTCATTCTCCAAAATGACCTACTAAAAAGAAGAGCTTGATGTACCAATAGTAGTATTATTGTTAAAAGTCACTTAAACTGAAGACTGGGACTCTGTCATTCTCATGTGTAGGGAAATCTTTTGGGTATAAAGGGGAGAGTCATAGTGTATTTGGGGTACACTGGACAATGGATGCTTGTCCACTGACAGTTCCCAGACAATATTTCATCATTGGGACATTGTATGCATGATATGAGCTTGAGGTATATGGGGTTGGGGTGTGATTCTTACTTGCGGTGTGAGAGTTTCCAGGTTCAAATCCCGGATGAGCCCCCAATTTGTTACGACCCCTGGCTCAAAAGGAAGCAACAAAATGAGGGACACACACAAACATTATCAGTTTGTAATGTGGGGTGCCTGGCTGAATTTGTAATGCTCTGTTGTAGTGTGGTAAGACAAAATGCAACACAAACAATGTCCCAAGTTATAATTTTTGCTCGATTAGCAATCTCTTTTGAAGGAGCATCTGAACCACAGTGACAAGTGTGCCCAATGGTCTGTAGATCGGGGTAAGTCATAGGTGGAGTCACTGATCACAAAGCTACCAAAACAAGCAGCGGGCATCGTCACAGGCCCTACATGGGTTTGTCCATGGGTTCCAATTCAGCCTATCTGAATTAGCCCATACTGGTGCTAAGAGGATGGTATGTGCCCTCAATGAGTTTGTCTATTGGTTCCATGTTGACCCTATCTGAATAAGCCTGAGTATATATGGTACACATGCCAGAACCGATATGGAAGCCATGGACAAACCCATACCTATATCATGCCTACACTGACTCTATCATGAAATGTTGGCTGGACTGCATGCAAAGACAAGTGTTTTGAACTTGACTGTGGCTGGGATAGGAAGCCAATGGAGGAAGCATAGCAGATGTGTGATGTGGGAGTACTTGGAAAGGTGTAATATCAGCTGGGCCACAGTATTCTGGATGAGCTGCAGAGGTTTTATTGCATATCCTGGGAAGTCAGCCAACAATGATTTGTTGCAAATCGAGACGAGAGCACACCAGGGGTTGCACCAGAACCTGAGTAGCTTCCCTGGTAAGAAAAGGTCTGACTTGGCAGAGTGTTTGCAAGAAGAACCTGCATGTCTTCGCTATATGTTAAGCCAAGACATTGTCCAGTGTAACACCAAGGCTTTTGGTTTTCTGTATGGGTGAGATGGTTGAGTTGTCTATTGAAATGACAAGGTCTTGACCGGGATGAATAGCTGCTTGGTTTTTGCTAAGTTTAGCTCAAGGTCATAGACACTCATAGTCCCTAATGAAGGTCTTGAGACTGAGTTAATGTGCGGTCAGCATATCAGGGCATTATTGTCCTCTGTCTGTTTCCAGACTTGACTCGCCATAAAGAAGGACATGCTTACTTTCTCTTGTCTTCACAATTTTGGATGCTGTTGAAAGATCCTGCAGAATGTTCAGTTTTGAACTACTGAAATGTAGGTGTACAGTTTGATCAGTTTGAACCCATGAGCTTTGTGTTACAAGAGCAATACACTACTTGAGCTGCAAGAAATTCTACCAGTTACAGAAGGTGCTGTTGTAAGATATTTGGTTTGCCAAGGAGTGTGGTTGCTCAAACCAATGGATCCAAAACGGCCTGCAAGATTAATGTATATGAACAAGGCTAGGAAGCCTGAGTTATGAGTAACAAGACTCAGCAGAGATAAACATAATTATAAGAGCATCTCTCTAGGTGTATTAATTCTGAATGCTGGAGTCATCTAAGAACAGTCTGAAAGCCTCATAGCAATGCATTAACCAAGAAAGAAAATGTGCTTCTTATTGTACAAGGCTTTCTCCAGTCAGGAGTCATTACCACCTTCCACACTCCCTACAGCTGCAGTGATTTCTCTCCAGAGACAGCAAATGTCAAATGACTGAGAACTAAATGTTCCTACTGCACAACACATCCACCACTGACAGGACCCTCAGAGGGAGCCCTGTTCAAGGCTAAATACAAAACATTTTAAAACAGACTACAGGTTTGAGAACAAAATTTAATTTATCTGTTTTGGGCTGCCCCCTGTATGCAATTTAAGGTCGGGGAATGAAAAAGAGAGAGAGAGCAGTTCAATTATGAAGTAAAGTTTTCAATATGCGTTGCTTATCAAGGATTATGTCAGTAGTGGTTGCTGAGTGACTTTGCGCAAGGACAATCAAACAGGCAGGGCAGTACATTGGGGAATTCTGGGAATTTTCACACATTATGTTATCCCTGCCCATAACTGACAATGACAGGAAGTAACTGACAGCCACTCTGGGATGGGAATAAAGATCTGGACAATGATTAGAGGAAACGTTAATGTGGACAGTCTGTTTTTCCTCTTTTCCCCCACCCCCTTTTAATTATCTTCATTTGAACAGAATTGAACATATATGGGCAATTAGTGCATAGTACATTATTCCTCATTCTGTATATGCCTCAGATATGTTTGGAAAAAGAAAATGAAAGTACTTTGTGTAATCACAACAGTATTTCATTGTCGCCATGCTGGTAAAGTTTATTATAATAGGCACAAACACAATTTACATTTGATATTCTTTTTTTGGTAGTCACGAAAACAACACAGCATGTTGCGCTAATTGCTTCAGCAGGTAGCAAAAAGATACAAAGCGTACAACGTTGCAACAAGAACCGGTGTCAAAAGAACAAAACACAATTTACAGAATGAGGTGTTCGTTTTTTTTCTTTCACCTGAACTATTCTTTCTCTTCAAAATAACACAAACGACATTCTTTTAGCTCAGAGCAAACAGTTTAGGCCAACTTCTTGTTACTGGGGAGAATGCGTGGGAATGTGTACGGGTTTAGTGGAGGTGGAGGTTTTTACTGTGCAACATGTCTAACTAATGCACAGCATATTTAAACCATCACTGCTAGAAATATATACAGTGGCAAAAATAAGTCTCTGAACCCTTATCTCTTCATTGACTACATTGGTCTTCATCTAAGTCACAATTGCTAAGTCTTACTAAACTAATAACACACAAACTGCTCAAAGGTTTGCTTAATTTCTCCATCTTGCATTGTAAATACTTAATGCATTTAATAAAATGTGAAAAATACTATTGTTTGTGTTATTGGTTTAGTTAAATTGTGTTTTTCTCTAATTAAGAGTTTAATATTTCCAATATCTAGAAAATATATTTTTATGTTCCTAACATTATTTCTGCACTTTACTCACTTTTTTTAAATACACTCTACAGCACAGTGACCATGTCAACAATAGGTTCAGATATAAAAGAGAGTATAAAGGCATCATATTTGTGTCCAAGGTTTCCATGTCCATGTCCATCTCTTTGACAGCAAAACGTCTCATCTGCGGTCTGATGCGGCAGTAGAGTCTGTGAATGCAGTGATGTTATGAATGATGGAGAGAAAGAAGACCTGTGAATAAGCAGCTCCATATCGACATGCAAAAAAGGCACAATTTCAAATGCATTAAGTGAGACAGGATTCAATTTCCCTGCATGCACCTTTGCTGTCTGACTTCTGCCATCTTAAAGAGGATATATGACAGTTAGCTGATGCACCCACCCTATCATCTGATACACATACAGCACATACACAAATTCTGAAAGTATCTTGTCTACATACAAACAGATAAAACTAGGGGAGTAAGGAAGCAAGCAGTCATTTAGTAGATGCTTTTACCTAAAAAAAACTTATAATACATCTACAACAAATACACTACAACACTCAATGGAAGAAGAAGAAGTTTTTCAAGAACTGTTGTTCTGCGTCATACATTTAATATTTACCCACCTCTGAACGTCATATGACAAAAACTGTAATCAGTTGCTATTCATGTCAAAGACTTTTCCAGAATAAGCTGCACAATGGACCAGACTTTATGTCGCTAATGAAAAGTCTGGCAATGGAAGACTGCATCACCTTGATCGTGGGACCAATTCAAAGTCTTTTAAGTGAAATCCTATAAGTCCAAACTCCTAGCTTTAACATAAACGAGAAAGAAAGATGATGCAATGAATAAGGGTTTACCATCTGCCATGCATTCTGAATTGTAGGATATGTGCACTTTGTTCAGTGGTTCCTGGCCTCCACATTTAACAGGTATAGTTTTGGTAGAACACGGGGGTTTTCATATGGTGGTCCAAGAACCTCCAAGGGGGTTCTAGGGGAAAAAGTAGAAAGAAAAAAAAAAAAAAAACATCTTCATAATAAATACATGGACCAGATTTTAATTTTTTATTGTTCATACAATATAATATGATATGAATATGATATTGGAGAAAAACGCCCCAGTGCATGTTAGATATATAATTTACTTCACATACATAATTTCATCATGAAACCACTGCCATTCAAGAAATATTTAAGTATATATATATATATATATATATATATATATATATATATATATATATATATATATATATATATAAAAGACTATGCCATAATTGTGAATATTGTTAGACTCATGTAGTTCATGGCAATGCATTTCAATGTTTGATTTTACAAATGATTGATTTGTTTACTTCTATTCTAAACAATTTAGCATACAAGCAGTTTTAGGCATGGGCGAACGGGGCAGCCGCCCCGGGCGGCATTTTTTCATGACACGTGGCACAAGCACTTGGAAAAAAAAAAATCATCTGCGCTGCTAAGCGGTTTTCGATTATCTATCATATAACTGTGTGGGGAATTGGCAAATTGGTGCCCCTGCTTGCTGAGAAGGTGCCGTGTAGAGCCCTGCGCTCCCGCTGAATTTCTGACCAGGACCGCCCGCTCCCGCAACCTGCGTGTTCCACTCCCGCCCGCGCCCGCAATGTTTGTGTCCACTCCCGCCCACTCCCGCGGACTTTCTCTCAGAGCTCGTAAAAAAATGTTGGCTACACAAATACTCAAATATTCGTTCAACTTATCATCCAGAATAGCAGGATTTAAACATGATTGCGTTTAAATAAGCTGAAATAATGCTAAACCAAAGCACCACACCCGACAAAAACATTGGGTATTTTTTTTTTTATTAGCGTTATTAAACATTAACCGTTAAAACAAAAGCACAAATAGCAGTAAGGTTAGATCAGTTTTTAAAAGTAGCCTACTGCTTGATACAGAAGCACCAAACGATTTACTAAACAAACAGTTTAAACGTCATTTCACACCCAGTCAGATATGTTCGCACGTTAAAAAATAAATACAACCTCACATTAGGCCCTTTCGCACTGCAGGAACCTTTTCATAGTACCGGAACTAATTGTGGAACTACCCACTTTTTGGCGTGTTCGCACCGCGAGAACTAGGAACTGTTTTAGTTCCCGGAACTCGTTTGGAGGAACTAAATTAGACCCTACTTCAGAGTAGGGTCTAAAACAGTTCCATAGGAACTATCATGACGTACGTGTACGCTGATTGGCTAAACGCGTACGAAAACGCCCTCACCCACCATGATTTAAAACGCTGTGTAAACACATACTGTGTAAGCATCGCATCAACTTATATTTTGCAAGAATGGAGAACAGCGATAGATGGACGGACGCTTAAGTGCAGGCACTTTTGAACATTTTGGACTCCTTTCCAATCTTTCAATCGCTTGACGTATAGCCTAAGTTACGTCGACATTCCATGTCCATTATTGTGAACCCCGCGAGACACAACAAAAACACAGCTCCGATCACAGCGTCCTCCATCCTCCTGTTGTTAATGTTGTTCTTCTTTGTTTTCGTTGTTGAACGCCGTGCACATAATGACGTCGCTGTCGACTGGCTTATGTCACTTCTTAGTACCCACTGTCGGTGCGAATGCGACCCTTTCAATGGTAGCCTACTGGGAAATAGTTCGCGCAAAATCGTCCCAGTACTTTAGAACTGTACTTTTAGTTCTGGAACTAAAGCGGTGCGAAAGGGGCTAATATGTCACACACTGCCTCCAAAACATTCGTCCTTCATAAAAAAAAAAAATCGGATCAGGTTCGAGTTTCTGCGTTTTCGCATCCGTAGCGTGCATTTTGATAGGAAAGGATGAGGAATACGAAAAATCTGAAAAACGCACGAAAAAATTTCGGACTCAGTCCTTAACTGTTAACAAACAGTTTATGCTAAATAAGCCAAAGCAAAATATGAAATAACTTTAACTTAAGTAAATAAACACATAGAACTTAGAAAATAGGTATGTCGCCTCAGGCAGAGTTGCCAGATTTATGCATATTGTGCATATTTATCGCAACTTACGAAGTTTAACTCTTTCCCATTTTTTTCAGTGACAATTGAGAATTGTTTCCAGATGTCTGACTTGCCTTGCTTTGCTTTTGTCATGTAAACAGCCGCTTTAATTTTCTTCTCAACTTAATGTGTTGACTCCATTTCTATTACACACCAAACCCCATCGTTCCCTGCGGGTCTCCCGTGAAAATTTCTGACCGCCCACTCCCGCCCGCAGCAAAGGTAAAACCGCCCGCTCCCACGAGATTTGCGTTGGGTCCCGCGGGTCCGGCAGGAGCCCAAACCCAATGCAGCCCTCTAGTGCCGTGTACAGAAGCTGTGTGAGAAGTGGAAAAGGGAGGAGGGGTTGTCCGCTCCATTAGTGGGACAAGTGGGATAAAGTCAGTCACACCTTGACTTTCTTCCAAATAACGCACATTTCGTGTTCCAAATAACGCACTGGTCGTGAGTGACGGTGTTGGGGGATGGGAAATCTGTTGATTGTCGAGTGCCAAATAAACGCAGAGTGTTTATTATGTATATACAGTATAGAGTTCTGATAACTCATAGCCTACTGTTTTGTGTAGAATTGTCTTTTTCAAATGTTCTGTTGAAGGATTTGTGCAATTGAGAAATATAAGCTTATAAACTTATATTGTTATAGTAAAACATGGCTGTTTGTGCAAATTTTTTGACCAAAAAACCTAGATTTTTTTTTTTTTTTTTCTCGGATGGGGGGGGGGGGGCTCAGAGGGGGTCTCGCCCGGAGAGTAGCCTAATTCAATGTAGAACCGCCACTGCATACAAGCTAATCTAAACATAATAAATACACTGACCAGATTTTAATTTGCATTGTTCATAAAATATGATATGAATATGATATTGGAGAAAAACACCTCAGTGCATGTTTAATATATAATTTACATCACATACATAATTTCATCATGAAACCACTGCCATTCATGAAACATTTAAGTATAAAAACAAGAATATGCCATAAGTGTGTATATTGTTAGACTCATGTAGTTCATGGCAATGCATTTTAATGTTTGATTTTATCAGTGATTGATTTGTTTACTTGTATGCTAAACAATTTGGATTCTGCATTGGGTTGCCACTTGTCTAATGTAAAGCCTGTATGGTGCAATGTACAATATATTTTTTGTCCAGATTGCATCAGCATGAAGCATTACATACATTGCCTAAACCACATCCGAGGCAATCTTTGAGTACAGTTAATAGGTAGGTGGGACAGTGATTTTATTGAAATGGATAGAATAACAAATTTGTAGCTCATACGTGACTGACGCTGAGCCATTTAAATAACTTCGCTTATAAACCGCCCAATAGCCTGAAGACCTTCAGTGTTAGCTGAGAGGATGCCGCATCAGACTTGTTAAAGATGCCTGTTGGAGATTTCAGGGCTAGTTTTGGGCTGCTTGTAAATAGCTGGCAGCAATGAGAAGCCTCTGCAGAGCTCTGACAATTTGCCTTCATACTTCAATAAAAAACAAAATTCCTCCAGCTTGCAGACGCGGTTTGTGAAGTGTGCAGGTTACACAAGCTTTGATTTCAGAGAATGTATTGTCTCGGGCTGTTTACTGGAAAAATGACTCTTAGATCAAGTAAATAATGCAGAAAACAACCACAATTCTGTTTTAGTGGTTTACTTATCCTGACATTCTAACAATATACAACTTTAAAAAACAAAACTAAGATGTTGCCTCCTGAAACAGACAGTCCAGAACTCAGTCAAGATAAAGTCAAATGCATTGGCTTTCTACCATTAAAATGAGGTAACTACAGCAATATTTGACACATTAAGCTATATCAAGTTAAACATCTGCATGATGAATAATGCATCTTTATGGAGTATAATAAAGGATGATTTATTATAATTATTTATTTATTTATTTTATTTTTTCTATGTTTAAAGGGCTAGATAATTGATCATTGTTAGCTGATTATTTTGCTGTATTGTTATTGTTTTTCAAAGGTGCAGTTCAGGCTGCAAAAAAATATGCATCTAGATGATGCATATGAGCATGTGTTTGTTTGTTTGTTTGTTTATTTGACAAAATTTAAAACAAAAAGTTCAAAAAGACTAGTTCATACACATTTCAAAACTGTTGAGGATAAAATACACAAAAAAAGCCTTCGACTTATTTCCATTGTGGTCCTCGGTATTTAAAACAAAAACAAACCAAAAAAAATGGATGAAAAAAAAAATCATAAATGGAGTGCAATCCACGTCAAGTTCAGAAACTCTGAATCACATCACGTTTTTTGCTTTACACCAGTTATGTAAACCTTGGCACTTCCCTTCTAAAAATAATATCAACTTGTATCTCTTGGATATACCCAGGTAATTCATTCCAAGCAACAGAGCTAGTATATAATTCTTTTTTTTTTTTTTTTCCATTTCACTCTTAAACCTACAAGGATATATATATATATATATATAGTTTTAAAAAAAGTTACCCTTTTTTTCAACTTTTAAAAAACAAATTTTCCTATAATGTTCATCTCGCAAATGCAATGCATTTTTTTCAACACAACTTATTTTGAGCAATTTATAATTTTTTTTATTTCTTTGAAATACCGCTATACCAAATAACTGCAGCATAATCAAAGTGTGACTGCACTAATGCACCAGCAAACCTTTTTAGAGTTTCAGTATCTAAGAAAGGCGCCTGTCTTGCTAAAAAAGTTTATTCGATTACAAATTTTTGAGTGAGCTAAATCAGCCATCTTTTCTTCTGTCAAATTACTGTCCAAAAATGTTACTTTTAATTTGACTATAATTTGATCTCCAACCTCTACCTCTAATCTAAAGTTTTTTTGCTTGTTTTTTTATTCAATTTAGCAGCCGAGCCAAATAATATAACTTCAGTTTTCCCCAAATGTAAAGACCACTTGGAGACCCCTTCAATCTCTCTACTTAATGCATTTTCAGTATTTTCCTTCCTCTCATGAGACACAATTATTGCTGCATCATCTGCATATAAAAGCTTATTTGAACTGGCCATTTTTTAAATCATTAATATATAATAAAAAAATTAAATAAAAAAAGTAAAGGACCTAATACACCCCCTTGCAGAACCCCATATGAAATGGTCAAACAATCTGAAAACACCCCATTTAAATCTACTATTTGACACCTATTTTCAAGCTAAGACTTAATCCATTTACAGGCCATATTACTAAAACCCATCGCTTTAACTTTTAAAAGCAGAATACTGTGATTGACTGTATCAAAAGCTTTTTGGAGATCTAACAGTACCATCCCAATTAACTTCCCTTTATCCATTTCTTTCCTTATATAATCTGTTAAATATAAAATAGTTGTCTCAGTGGGGTGTTTCCTCCTAAATCCAGATTGAAACTCATACAATAGGTTTAAGAAGATAGTTTTCAGTCTGCTCAAAAATAATCAGTAACACTTTATTTTGATAGTCCACTTTAGACATTCTACTAACAGTAAGTAACTTTGCAACTACATGTCATTAGAGTATTAGTATACTATCTGTTTAATATCTTCTAAAACTTTATTTTGATGAGTCCACAACATACAACATACTGACTATGAGAAACTTTGCAAGTATATGTCAACTTATTCTACTAACCCTAAACCTAACCTAACAGTCTACTCTGAGAGTTAGTAGACATGTAATTGCAAATTAAAGAGAATTAGCTGACATGTAGTTACAAAGTTACTTAGAGTTAGTAGAACATTTAAAGTGGACTATCAAAATAAAGTAACCAAATAATATTTTCCATCACTTTCGATAATGCACTCAGAATTGACACCAGCCTATAATTACTACACTCAAACCTACTACCTTTTTTAAAAAGGGGAATAAGTCTTGTTTGTTTTATAGTAAAGCAGACACAATTAGATTTGATGCTGGTTTTGCATTAACTTGGTGTTTACTTCATGGTAAACACCCTGAAATAATGCCTTTAAAATGAGTTTATGTAATGGATATTGAATAAAATTTTCGCATATGTTGTTTTTTTTTTTGTTTTTGTTTTTGTTTTGTTTTTTTTTGGGGGGGGGGTAGGTATTAGTAATATACTGTTCAGTACTCTGCCATCTGTAAATTGCTTCTAGTTTCAAAGTAGTAGTAACAGCAGGTTTTTTTAAGCCTCAAAAATAGTGTGCCACTTCAAAGCTGAGAACACTTTGCGTTACGTCATCACCCCTTGTAGCAACTTTGTTACTTCAGTCCGACTCTTCCTTCAAGCATATCAGGCTTAATTTATAAAATTAAATAGAATTTTTGGCCAAACTTTTTATTAGGTGGCCTTAACTACTATGTACTTACATCAGAAAATAAGTACAATGTACTTATTGTGTTCATACTGTACTGTATTGCAAAACACTATTGCTGCTATTTAGGTGGGATACGGGTAAGGTTAGGGACAGGTTTGGTGGTATGGGTAGGTTTAAGGGTGGGTCCCAAAAATCGGTCCCACTTTATATTAGGTGGCCTTAACTACTATGTACTTACATTTGAATTAATCATTTGGTACAATGCACTTATTGTGTACATACATGTTTTTACATTGTACTTATATTTTTAAAAATACCTATATGTAATTACATCTGTAATTAGTTTCTGTAATTACATTTATAATTACACTGTTGACCCATCACTTACACCTTAACACACCCTTAAACCTACCCACACCACCAAACCTGTACCTAACCTTACCCGTATCCCACCTCAATAGCAGCAATAGTGTTTTGCAATACAATATGAACACAATAAGTACATTGTACTTATTTTTTGATGTAAGTACATAGTAGTTAAGGCCACCTAATATAACGTGTGACCAAAAACACACACACACACACACACACACACAAACACACATATATTATAACAAAATATTTTTACAGTGTGTGGCTTGTACTATGCCCAAATTCTGTACAGACTTGATACAAAACTAAAAGCAACTTATAAATAAAACTAATCACTTATCAAATGACTTACAACTGAACATTACTATAAAGTGTTACTAAATATTATCTGGCAGCAGATCTGCTGTGGTATACAAATGCCTTTAGTGGTTTCAGTGTGTGCTCAGATGCATTGGGGGCAAGTGAACAAAGCAGTATGTAAATGCTCTTTGACATGACAGTGGTCTGTTTTTCTCTCTACAGAGCCAGCAGAGCAGCATAAGCCCTTGAGTCAACACACAGACGCATCAGATGCCAAGACCTCTATCTCCCATTATAAATAACAACGAACCCTATGAAACCACACTCCCTTTTCCTATCCCTTGGTCATTTCTGTCCTTCACAGCTTTGCTCGCAATTAAGATGGGAAACAAATGCCATGGTACATACGGCTGGATGCACATGAGCGGCTAAGTTATAGTTAATTTTCATCCATTTTAATGCCCGGGTCTAAATTTGTCAGTCAGAGTAATTGGAAAAGCCATTAAAGTTTATGAGAGCTGTGTGAAATGTTGTTCGTGTCATTATTGATTAGGTGTGCATGGAAAGCCGTGGCTTTGAGCTTTCTGAGGTGAATGAATGACAGGAAGCTGTCAGCGGGTTGATCCTCTTGCTGTTGCCACACTATCTTTCCCCTCCAGACTTCAGATCCTATCACTCTCGACGAATACCTTGCCATCACATCACAGTAATTCACATAGAACCCCCCTTCCCAATCTCCCTTTCATTCTTTCTCCCTTCCTCTTGCTTCGTCCCACAGGAGCGCCTCTTAGATGCTGAAGGAAAAACAATTTCAGCCCTCTACAGTCAATTGGCCCCTTTGCAGCAGTGCGGCATCATTTTGGATGGGCAAGCTTCACGCCGCTATGATTCTGCTGAGCTGCATCGATTAATGACTCAGTGCTGGCGATAAACTCTGAGCTGAGATCAGAGCCAGGGCTGCATTCGTTCAACACTGTCGAGCTCAGCTGTTCTTACTGTATACGATAAGTACACAGTTGTTGCAACACCGTGATGAACATTGTCCTCCAGGGAGAGATCTGAGAGCTTCATGTCCCATTTCTTGAATGATATCAGTACAACGTTGTGTTCACTGCATCACTTCTGGTCGTGGGACTCGAAATAAGTGCCCATTTCGTTGGAGGTTTGGCTCGACACTGATTCTGTGTTTTTTTTTTTTCTTTACATTCATACAACATGACACTTATGCACAATTCCTCCCTAAAGCACTGCAGCACTATTCTGGGAATGCAATCTCCTGCATTATGTAACAGTGGAGATGAGTCTGGGAGCAAGCACACAGCATTAATAATGAGAATGTACAGCAGGTTACACTAATGTAGTGTGTTTTGTTAAGAAAAACACCCTCCAGTCACCACAGAACAAGACTATCTAGTTCCTTCGGAAATGTCCTATTTTTTCCAGCATCACACTACAGAATGAGGTGTAGTACATCCTATGACATTATTAAAATCAAAGAGCAAAGCATTTAGATATTTAGATCTCAACTACTAGATCTCAAAATGACATTATATATGTAATGAAACAATGATATTGCACAATTTCTGATTTCATTATGAAACATGTTATTAACTCAATTATACACTTTGTATATGAATTTTTTTTTTTTTAATTTTATTAATTTATAAAAGGTATAATTTTCAGTTCTGTATAAAGGTCTTAAATTTTTAAGTCACATTTTGTATCTTTTATTTAGGTTATTTAGGTGACAGCAAGAGTTTCTTTTTTCCCGCTGCATGCTAATGTGGTGACTTTGTGTGTCTTGCATCATTTATTAAAACATGTTTGTCATATTATACCAAAAGAATATGCCAAGAGAGGGTCATAAAGACAGACCGAGTTCTGATTCAGGCAGATATTCATGAGAGGGCATTTCTGGAAATAGGCCTATCTGTCAGGAACATCAGTCTCAGGGCAGCTGCTATGTCGCATTTACCTTAGTTATATTTAGGTTTTAGCCATACCTTAGCTTTTCCACCTCCACCTATGAATGTGCAGTGTTTCCAGATGTTTTCCATGCACATTTTGAATTTATGCATAAAAACAACTGGATGGAAACATGAATAGGCCTACTGTTACATCATGTTGAGAATTTATATTATGCTAATTTAATTTTGATTTCATATTGTTCATTCTGTTAAAACAAAAGTTCTATACAAACTTGAATTGTTTATAATTGATCTTATTCAGTTTTACAGTCTGATTTTAAAACATTTGATATAACTTGTATGAGAAATGTAAATGTAATACTTTTTTTGCAAAGATAAAAGGACAATATATGTTTGCAGTTATATATTAACAAGGTCATAGTCAAGTATATTTAATAAAAAAATAAAAATAATAAAAGTATTGTGTTACTTTTGACCCACCCGTGTTACTTTCATCCCAACCGACAGGGGTCGAAAGTAACAATGTGCAACTTATGGCCAAGGTTAAATTATACTGAAGTCTTTCTACATTTGTAGAAAATACCACATGGTGTTGATAGATCATACTTCTGAGTTATTGGCCAAAGCAAAAAAATATCTGTCTGCAACATTGGCACACAACAGAAGGAGGCAGACAGGTGAGTAGTATAACACAGTTTATTGAGCAGATTGGATGCAGACTTAGCTGGACATATCTCTTGTAGAAGATGACAGATTCTGGATGACTGAATATGGGTCCAAATACCAATGCGTTGGGTCTGTTGAGTAGGTAAGGACAAGACCAGACAAGAGACTGCAGGAGAGGTGACTCTTTATAGTGAGAGCTGATGATGAGGTGAAGGTGCCGTGAATCAAAACTCCTGGGAAAGTGAACGAGAGGGTGGAGCGTGCTGATCTGGTGATGATGGGTGGTAATTGGTCCGTGATGGTTTTGACTCTGTGACAATTATCTTTTTAAATTATGTTTTTCTGAAAAATGGTACTTTTGTCCCCGCTCTCCCCCTAATCATGGAATTGTGTATGAGGATTGGAATAAAAAAAAAAAATGATGATAATGAATTAACTGAATTCAGTTCATTTATTGTTGTTGATGATGCAAATTTACCACAGCTCGTACCCAAATCATACAATCTCACAACAGACCTTTGGGGGGAATTAGAACGGGTTGAATCAGACTTTTTAATCCTTAAACAGGCAAATTGCACCACAAGATACATATTCTTTGATCTCTTCTAGAAGGCACATCCAATACTGTTATCATTATCATAGTTAAGGTTGTTTGGAGTATGGGGGTCAAATGACTTAAAAAAAAAAATTAAAAACGGGTGGGGTGGGGGTGGATTGGGATTATAAATCACATCAAGGTTAGGGGATCCCCCTCGGCAGAAATCACATTCCAGGGCCAGGGGCCCTTATGGAAGATCCTTATAGGACCCTCCTGGCACCTGGGTCCCCTGTATACAGTGCCCTTTCTATTAATGATTTTGAGTTTAAAAAGTGTTAATATTTGCATGTAAAAATGATATTATTATATTTAGTTGACTACATCTTTGCACCGTTAACTAGATTTCTTTTTCTTGCAGGTTTCCCACATGCAGCTCATTTTATGGTAGAACAGGGGTCTCCAACTACATAAAGTCGTGGCCTAATGGTTAGAGAGTCGGACTCGTAATCTAAAGGTTGCGAGTTCGAGTCTCGGGCCGGCAGGGATTGTAAGGGGGGGGGAGTGACTGTCCAGCACTCTCTCCACCTCAATACCACGACTCAGGTGCCCTTGAGCAAGGCCCCAAACCCCCAACTGCTCCCCGGGTGCCACAGCATAAATGGCTGCCCACTGCTCCGGGTGTGTGCGTGTGCGTGTGCGTTGGATGGGTTAAATCCGAGTATGGGTCACCATACTTGGCCGTATGTCACTTCACATAAATTACATTGTATGATTGATTAGAGATAGAGCAGGACATTTGACCTCAAGAGGTGGAATTGCCCACCCCTGAGAATGAAGACAAGACACTTCAGAAAAATACAAGACATGTCATGCATGCAGCATATTTTGAATATTACATATTGGTTTGCATCAAATAAATCATAGAATTATTTATGACTCCGGCTGTTTTTATACCCTAAAAGGGCAACGTATCCTGGGATATACAACTCATAAAATCCAGAATATTACAAAAATTCCTTTGAATATGTTTTACTTAAGTCCAGATGATATAAAACGTGACATGAAATTATTTTTTGCTGATCATTTTCTACTGCCTGTTTTAGGGTTAATGACAAGCCCACATAACTCCATCAGTCAGACTTATTTTGCTTTAATGCATTCTTTCTTCTGTTTGGAAGAGTTGTTTAGTTTCTTCTACATAGACTGGCCAATTACAGTTTCATCTATTCAGTTATATAGTCTTTGAACTCTTCGACAGACATTATTAAAAAGCATAATTAACCTACAGTGACCGATGATTTTTCAAAGTCGAAGCAAAATGATGCTGTCGGATTAGGAGCTTAGATGAAGTCAGTGCACCTTGTGAACTCTAAACTCTGTCAAACTCTGTTTTTTTTACTCAGAGTATGAAACTGTTCTCCTTTGAAACCAAACTGATATTAGCCAGGGGCGAAAGTCGAGTGTGTTGAGTGCGAGTGTGTGCGCTTGTCCTCATGTAATTCAATAATGCCACAAAGTCTCAGTGCTGCGCTTTGCTTGTTGGTAATAAAACGGCTCAACCCGAGGACATGTCTTTCAGAGACAAAATGGAACCTTCTAATGAAGCTTTAATAGGAGTCAGTTTTAATAAATCACCTCGCAGTCCCTTCTCTTCTTTTTGGGGATGCGCAGTCTAGCTGCTTATGTATGATTCAAGACATTTCCCTTTTAAATTTGTTGCTTTGGAATGCTGTTGAAAGTGATTTTCACATTAGGTCATATTAGCCAGGGTCACATTAGTCTCAGTTGGCATAGCAACAAAACACCCACATACTGGCTGATGCATATTGCGCACAAAAAAATGTCAGTTTGTCAAAGATCCAATCTGATTGGCAGACTTCAATGTGATTTCCGGGAGTCAAAATGCAGGTTTTTATACACTGAGTGGCTTCATTGAAGAAAGTCATTTGATTCGCCAAAGCTTGCAAACTTTGTGACGTTTGACAACGTTCAAATATATAGTCATGAAGTAAAAAAAAAACTAGATATCCTGAGTACAAATGTAAATTATGTTTTGTTTTCAGAAATACTTTTGGGACGAATGGACATTCAAGAGTTTACACATCTTTTCTGCTAATGAAAATGGTGTTTACAACCTTCCTCTGAGACTTCTCTACCATTATTTGAATGAGTTTTCACTTTGTTGGCCTGTTATTGTGCTATGGAGCTTAGTCAGGGTAGATGCAATATTTATATTGACACAAATGAAGATGACCGTTCAGTCCATTCAATATATTGTACTGTTGTGTACAAGTGTCAAATGTTTAGTCACAAAAAAAGAAAAATAAATAAATAAATTAATTAATTAATTAATTAATTAAGACTCTAGAAAAAGTGGGTTCTGAAAATTTGACATAACCTTGACCAAGACAGTGCAACATATTGAATGGACTGTCTCCCTCACAGCCTCACTTTCATTTGTGGCTTTCTGTTCATCTTAACTAAGGTCATTTCCATTTCAATTCAAATTTACTCATTTTCCACTAAGGCAAACTCTTGTTAAAGGGATAGTTCACTCAAAAAGTGAAATTCTGGTATGATTTACATACCTTCACATCATTCCAAACCTGTATGACTTTCTTTCTTGACAGAGAAATAGATTTTGGTTGCCAACATTTTTCAGAATATCTTCTTTTGAGTTTTGTAGAGAAAAGGCATTGTTTCTGGTTTAGAATGTCATGACAATGAGACAATTATGATAGAATTTTCATTTTTTGGGGGGTTAACTATCCCTTTAGTAATTGTAGGTTACATTTGCAATATTTTGCTAACCAGGCTCATTGAAAATATGTGCCTCTATGTACGTTTCAAAAGATTCATTGTCTATTGTCTATGGTGGTGTAGCAATATATGAAGCACTGAAGTCACTTTCAGTACCTTTTGGTGGTGAACGTGTCATATTTGCATGATTAACTTGCAAAAAGGATTGCATGAATTTCTATTGAAATGACTGGTGATTGCGAGTAATTACAATTGCTTGCAACATTTTGCCAAGCAATGGTAAATGTGATCACACCTTATATGTCTGTGGCCACAATAGTTCTCGGCCTGCAAAGTGGGACAAATATGAAAAATCTGGCTTTACGTGACTCATTCTGTGAACCTATCACACGGGTTAGCATGATGTGTTGTGTGTATTTTCTTAAACTTTGAAAAGCGGCACTAATTCTGTTTGAGTCCTGACTGGCTGTCAAGTTTGAGATGAGGTGTGTTTGTCAGTTCTTGGAGGAACTCTGACGGTCAGTCATAAATTTCTCAACAGACTCAGAGGGGATGTGGGCAAAACCACTTCATCAGGGCAAATGATTGGTATGGGAGCAATAGAGTGTCTCTCCAGCCCCAGGAAACAGAGTCTGAGAAGGGTCTCACAGTGAACAAACACAGAGATGAGAAAACAATAAAGCTGAGCTTTATATCAAATTGACCGCTGCTGCAAACTTGACAACTCAGCCCAGTGTTATTTTAGTATCACTGATATTCTAGTATTTTTTTTTTTTTTTGTGAATATTATGAAGTAATAATTCTTACAACGTGGCAAAGCTGATACATTTTCTTCTTCTTCTTCTTCTTCTTCTTCTTTCTATTTCAGAGTAAGGTTTAAGTTTGGTTAAGGATTTGAACTTTATTTAAGTTGAGACTGTTTTTTGATGACTCAACTCATTGATTTTCTTTTTATTATATTTTGTTCAACTTCCTTTAATGGGCAGGACTGTGGAAGGACAAACAGGACACAATGGCAGAGAAAATATGGAAAAAAGGGTCAAGAAAAGACCTCAAGCCAGGCCTGAAACTCGGTTTGCCCAAGGCACAATTGCACTGTCTTAAAGTGCTGCCCACAAGACCGGGCTAAAACTCACAAGAAAAATTGCTGTATAAACATAATAAATAATGATTAAGTGAAAATCTAAAAATACACAAAGACTTGTGTATGGGTTCAGTGGTAGGGAAGTTAAAACATCATTAGCTATGTACAAGAACAGTAGAAGCCATTGTCAAATTGTGAAAGTATTAAGCTATATATCACAGAGAAAGAGATGTATCATGACCTCTGTATTGTTAACACTAAATAAAGGTCATAATTAGCAGTATTTAGGACATGGGACATAAGCAGCATCCACTTGGTGTGCCTAAGGCCAATCAGAAAGAGAAAACAGGGAAGGAAAGTGCTGTGGCACAATATTGCAAAAACGTCACCTTTCTGGCCAGGTTAATGGGATTAATTCAGATTGCAGTGACAGTATTGTGGATCCATTGACCTTGGACCCTGCAGTCCAGAAAACAAGATAACCTATCTATGGATCTGACCCCTCTGCCAGAGCAGCAGGCCCACTGTGACCCAGACATTGGATGGAAATGAAACCCCTCCAAATTACAACACAGGCCCGAGGAGGCACAGAGCTGTGATTCTATGACTAGGAAATATAACTTTAGGTAGTGTACCTTCTTTTTTGTCAATGTTAATTGTTGTTAAATGTTAACTATATGGAAAAGAGCTACTAGAAGATTCTCTGAAGAAGAAAAAAAAAATTGTGCTACATTGATAAATAAATATACATCTTGGTTTAGAACTAAATTAAGATCAGTAAAAAAATGACAGAATATTCCAGATAAAATGTTGACAAATAGTATTTGTCAAAAAATATATATATATTCCCTTCTTGACTTTGGAAAGGTTTGCAGAAAGCATTTAAAATAAATCAATCTCTAGTAAATGAATATCAACAAGGTGATAGATTACAAAAAAAAAAAACAATGATGTCTTTCTTGACAGCTGCTCTGCTACCCATAATCCTTTGCATCTGTTTTCACTAGTAAAGTAGCTCATATATTGCCTTCACACATATCTTGAAAACACACACACACACACACACACACACACACACACACACACACACACATTTTGGTTCTCTTGCCCTCACAGTGCACTGTCAGCAGCAGTGAAACCCCTTCCACCGAATAGCCCACAGCTCTTCAGGTGACACATACATTTAGACGGGGACATTGGAGTGTCCGGCCAGCACTGTGTACACAGCTGAGGCAGCAGCCGGTCCGCGCTCTGATCTTGTCTGTCTGCAGACACAAGCTCTAAAATTAAACAAGAAATCTGGGGCTTTAAGGATATCAAGGTCTCTCGTACACACTAAGATATTCAAATAAAAATAAAAAAAAGAACAGAAGATAGGTGTCAGCTGTATTTATTGTATGCCCCTTTCTGTTTTTTTTTTGTTTTTTTTGTTTTTTGTCGTCTTCTTATTTTTAATGATATAATTACAACCAGATAAACTTTAAAACAGCAACAAAATCAAAACTTACCCTGTTTACTTTCTTAATATGTTGAGGTCTTATTGGGTGCAATTCATGCATGCACATTATTAATGCTTGTAATAATTAAACATTTAATGATTGCAGTAAATATTTCTCAGACTAAACTGAACCGTATGTACTGTAGATAAATATGAAAAATTAGGAATTATTTTTTTTTTTTTTTTTGGGAAGTTCCTACATTTAAAGAAGTCGTAGTTATAATGGATAACACTTTATTTCGATAGTCCACTTTAGACATTCTACTAACAGTCATTAGAGTATTAGTGGACTGCATGCTTAATATCTTCTAACCCTTTATTTTGATGGGTCCACAAAGTACAACATACTGAATATGAGAAACTTTGCAAGTATATGTCAACTTATTCTACTAACCCTAAACCTACCCTAACAGTCTACTCTGAGAGTTAGTAGACAAGTTACTTAGTAAAATGTCTAAAGTGGACTATCAAAGTAAAGTGTAACCTTATAATTTGATGTGCTTAATTTTGGTGCAACAAAAGGAAGAGCAAATAATTAGGGCTGTGCCAATGTTCATATAAGGTGTGTAATTGGTGCTATGTATTTTATTATTCTCGTTCATCCACAGAGAATGATGGGAAATGCTACTTTTAAACTTTTGCATACTGTTTATCTTTATATGGCAGAAATACTAAAATGTTATATGTTATTATGCTATAGTATTCCAAATTCAGGTATACTGGTATTCAATTTTTAATCTAGGTATTCATTCTTTCTTGAAACTTCACACATAATACAGAAGTTGCTTTACCTAACATTATTTATTATTTCCCACTCAGAATATCTCAGATTGCAGCAGTTAAATGCATTTCAAATGCCTTTTCATGTCTTTAAATAGAAAAAAAATCAAGTTCTGGTACATTCAGTCAGTGTTTCCTGATTGTAAAGTAGTTCTCAAATGGAGCTGGAGGGCAGTGTTCAGTAATTCTCTAAACACACTCAGTGCAAGGAACTCACACTAGCAGCAATTTAATTTGATGTATGGAATTCATTAAATGAATCTAATGTTGCAGAGGGAATCTCATTTGTTCAGGCACAGAAGACTGAGCCTTACTTTTCCAAGAGTTTGCCTGGTTTCTGAAGCGAATGTGAACTAGACAGAATGGCTTTTTAGCACATTCATTAAAATACATCTGAACCACCACAGTGGCCACATATTCCTTTTAAATTTCCCTGCTCTCCAGCACTGACTTATTTCACTGGAGCACCATTATTTTTATTCAGGTTCGTTTGAGGTAATTCACGAAAGTCAGCCTTCAAACCACTAAACCTTGGGAGTTAACAAGCTCTTGTCTTTTTTGCTTGTGGAAAAGAGCTGCAGAAGATTAATTTGAGAGAGGTTTGTAAATACTTGTGAGTGTTCCAATTGGCTCTGCTCACTGTGCACTGATTAAATGATGTCACTAGTGCAGCAGAACAAGCATTTATCATTTGCTGTGATGTAATTTATTGTTGTAATGAGTATACCATCTTTAAAATATATCAGAAAACATATTGGAATTTAAGGACAGTGGAAAACAGAGATATATTACAAGGAAAATGAAGAGGTATGTTGATACTCAAGGGCACTGTTTCACCATGGATAAGATTAAGAAGGAATGTAAGGGTGAATCCCATTTCTCTGTCTTACCCCTTCCCCTTACCCCTTACCCTTAGTTTTGCGCATTCACGTGAGAGTAAGGGCTATCCCAATTCTCGTTTTGATCGAGGGGTAGGGCTAAGGGGAAGGGGTAGATACCCCTTAAAACCAAGCATTTTCGCGAGCTTACTTGAAACCAAGGGGTACCCAAAACACACTGCACAACCGGCAACAATCAAGTATTTTCAGCTTAAATCATTTATTTAAAAATTACGACAGTCTTGTTTTGTGCTCTAGACAGTCCTGTACATATATATTTGCAACCATGTTCGTAATTGAAACGTTTAAAAAAAATCGCTAGTTTGCTACGCTAACGTTACATTGCTGATTTGCACAACAGTCCCGCAGACTAGCCTTGAATGGACTCCATGCATATCTACAGTTTTAACAAGTTTGTAAAACGATCCAAAGTTTGTGATCAACACTTGTCGGCTCTGGTGATGCAGCAGCCAGCTAGCGACGGTGTATGATGACGTAACCGTAACCAAGTGGTGTCTCATTTCATAGGGGTATGTTTTTACCCCTAGCACTTACCACTCGGTTTCGAGGGACAAGGGCTAGGGGTAAGATGAAGGGGTAGGGGAAGGGGAAGGGGTTAGACAGAGAAATGGGATTCACCCTAAGTGTGATTAAAAACAGCATATTCTCTAAATCATACACTATCAATTATTAAGCAAATCGTGACTCATCCTTCAGTTTGTAACAAATAACCAATACTGGATAAACGTCTTGTGGGTGGTTTGGTTAATGTAAACAGTGCTGAACATCATACTCTTGATATCCCCAGGGAAACTATATAGTAAGAGAGGGGTTTTCTCTGAAGTGACAAGGGAGTCAGTGTCTTGAGAAAACACAACCCGACTCCTAGAAATGTTGGGACATTTTTTTTTATTTGAATAAAATCACATCAGCCAATAGTTTTTTTTCAAAATAGAATATAGATAACATTTAACCTGAGAAATTTTTAAATTTTATGCTCAAAATTAGATAATTTCAAATTTGATGCCTGCTACGAGTCTCAAAATAGTTGGGACGGGAGCATGTTTACCATGATGTAGCATCTCCTTTTCTTTTCAAAACAGTTTGAAGATGTCTGGGCATCGAGGTTATGAGTTTCTGGAATTTTGGTGTTGGAATTTGGTCCCATTCTTGCCTGATATAGGTTTCCAGCTGCTGAAAAATTTGTGGTCGTCTTTGACGTATTTTTCGTTTAATGATGCACCAAATGTTCTCTGTAGGTGAAAGATCTGGACTGCAGGCAGGCCAATTCAGCACCCGGACTCTTCTACTACGAAGCCATGCTGTTGTAATAGCTGCAGTATGTGGTTTTGCATTGTCCTGCTGAAATACACGTTGTCTGGAGGGGAGCATATGTTGCTCTAAAACCTTTATATACCTTTCAGCATTCATAGTGCCTTCCAAAACATGCAATCTGCCCATACCGTATGCAATTATGCACCCCCATACCATCAGAGATGCTGGCTTTTGAACTGAACATTGACAACACTCTGGAAGGTCTCCCTCCTCTTTAGGCCGGAGGACACGGTGTCCGTGATTTCCAACAAGAATGTCAAATTTGGACTCGTCTGACCATAGAACACTTTTCCACTTTGAAACAGTCCGTTTTAAATGAGCCTTGGCCCACAGGACACGACAGCGCTTCTGGAACCTGTTCACATATGGCTTCCTTTTAGCATGATTGTAAGGTCTGTTTTGGGTTCTGTTTCATGATCTTGCTTTCATGTCTTTTATTTTGTAATTGTTCATGTTGTTAGTGTCTTGCTTCCCTTGCCGTCATGTATTCATGCCATTGGTTCTCTTGTTCATTGTGTCATGTTCTGATTGGTAGTCTTAGTCATGTGTCCTGCCTCTCATTGGTTGATTCTTGTCATGTGACCTGTATTGTTTGCTATAAGTAGCCATCTTGTTGTTATTGTCTCTTGTTGTGTATTGATGTTGTAACCTGCTGTTGGTGAGTCTAGTCTGTTCATGAAAAGTTTGTTCAAGTCAAGTCAAGTCAAGTCAAGTCAAGTCAAGTTAGTGGTGGGCAAAGCGAGGCTTCGTGAAACACTGAAGCAGTCGAAGCAAATGTGTCGAGGCTTCAAAACATTTCGACACCCGTCTCTACGGTGACACCTAGTGGTCATTTTCAAGTATTGCTCTGAAACAGCGTTGACAAAGAAACGAATTAAACGAATTGACGATTTATAACCTATGTTGTGTTAGTCGATCCACTAAGTGATTTGGGGGAGTGGTTGCTCAACTGGAATGCTGTCACCTTGGGTTCGAATTCTGGGTGATGCAGTCATCTTGACAAAATTATAAAAAACAATTAAAATGTGTGTTTTTATTGTTCTGTTCTTGTAATGTGTTGAAACATCAGTCTGACGTCTGAATGAACTCTTTGTGAATAAGTAAGTGTTATTTCGGTAATGAAAAATATACAATAAAGTACATCAAGCCACTTTTTTTACACATTAAGATTTTTATTTAAAAATATTAATTGTTCTGCTGTTGATGGACTTAGCCTACTTCTTTTTTTACATATAATTTCTACAGCCTTTGAAAAAATCCTCTCACAAAAACCCACGAAGTGAAGATAACTCCACTTTTCTACTTTGTGGGAGTTAGGTTGAGACAGATGTGCGATTGTGTGATTTGTTACTGACACTGTCAATCAAACGCAGATTCGGCAGGTATGCCAAGTCTCGAAACACTGACACGCCCTGATGCTACGATCGCCTTCGATCGCCTTAGTCACGTGACATAGGTGTTTCGAATCACGCTTCGGAACAGTGTTTCGAAACATCTGCGCTTCAGGATCTCGACATCGTGTCGAAACGTCAGTTTCGCGTCAGCCATCCCTAAGTCGTCAAGTCTTGGATTATGTTTGTATTTTGGATCACTTTGTAAATAAACTGCACTTGGGTTCTCACTACGCTCACCTCCAGTGGACTAATCATTACAGAATACACGACTACTACCATGAACTCAGCAGTTTCTCTCCTTTGATTGTGTCAAGGCCTCCACTCCATTGAGGAATTTGTGGACGACTTTTGTGGACTGTGCTATTTAGTAAACTTTAATGATGTGGCACTTAAAGACATTTTCTGTTTTGGCCTCACAAAGGAAATATCTCAGTTAATGCCACGTCACACTCCTCACTGGACTCTGGAGCAATATTTTGATTTTGCACTCCGTTTAAGTGGTTCCTCGTTTACGGTGGGGATTGCCGATGAGGACCCCGCAATTGTGCTTTACCTTCTGCACATTTTATATTATTTTCACATCCCGACCGTCATGTCAGGAGTTGTTCACGTCATGCCTGTTACTCCAGAACCAGCTCACGTCATGTCTGCCAAGCCACAGCGTGCTCACGTCATGTCTGCTATGCCATGGCCTACTCCCGTCATGCCTGCAATGCGAGCGGCTGACATCCCAGTGGTCTCTACGCTCTCAAGCCCAGCAGGCATCCCACTGTCTTCTGCTCTGCCCGTAATGGCGGTTGCCATTTTGAGCGTGTGGGCTGCACACTGCACTCCTGAGGCCTCTCCTGTTCATGAATATGCCTCAGAAGCCTCTCCTGTCCACGAGTCTGCTCCTGAGGCCTCTCCTGTCCATGAACCGCTCCTAGGGTCTCTCCTTTCCATGAATCTGCTCCGAGGGCCTCTCTTGTCCATGTATCCACTCCAGTGCCTCCAGAGGTGGCGGCAGAATTGCTGCAGAACTTCCAGAGAAGGCGGCGCCCACTGCAGAACCACCAGAGGTGATGGCTTCCGCTGAAGAACCTCCCGAGTTGGTGGCGCCCACTTTTGAACTCACTGTCTATCATGTCACGGCCACAGAGGCCACTCATGAACTCACTGTCTGTCCTGTCACGGCCACGGAGGCCGTATTTTATTTTAATTTTTTTTTATTACTTATTTATTTTTTTTAGGAAATGGCACAGATTAGGAAATGATACACATTAACCTCAAAGACTTCATTGTCACTTTTGGCAAAGTTATCAAAGGACAATTTTTTAAAGACTCTCAAAGTAAAACAAAAACACATGACAAAAAATGTTAATGGCTCATTTAGTTGGAGCATAAATTTATGATACCTCTGGTAACTTATTGGCTGCACATTGTAGAATAAAACAATATACAATATATAAATTGTGTGTGCATATCTGAACAGGTAGGCCTACAATCTAAGCTGAGCTTCGCTCAATATTGATTTCAACACATTTGGCATGTAATTACCCAAAACCTGTCCTAAAACAATTTCTGTCATCAGGAGAGCATAAAAGGAATAGTTCACCACAAAATGAAAATTTTCTCATCATTTACTCACCATCATGTCGTTCCAAACCTGTATAAGTTCATTTTGACTTATACAGGACATGCAATTGGGTCAAGACCTACTGTACATAGAACTACTTTTGTTGTGCGTTTCCTTGAAAATAATTGCATGCCTCAGAATGTTCATCAGCCAATCAGATTCAAGCATTCAACAGCTCTATAAGTAAGGAATAATTGTTGATGGGCTGTTGAATGAGTCTGTGTAAATAATGCGTAAGTAATGCACACTGGAGGTGGTGACTGCGTCAATATTTTCTAATAATTCAGTGGGCCAGAGCCAATTATTCCACATACTATGGTTACCACACCTCAAGACATTGATCAGATTATATATTTCAAGGTATTCTTCCTTTTTTTTTTTTTTTTGTACTTAAAACACTATTAGGATTAATTTCTTACGCATCTCATCCAGCGCCTCTGTTGTTAATTCAAAAATGTCATTTTAGACCTAGTAACGGAGGCTTAAGCCATTGATAGCAGACTAATGCAGTTAATAACTAAGTTATGAGAGAGAGAGAAAGAGAGAGAGAGATTAAGCATGTGAATTACCTTTTTGAGTCTGTGTGTCTCTACTAATAGTAAGACTTTATGTTCATTTTCTTCAAGAATAAAGCTGTTACCTCACTTGCGAGAAATGTTATGTAGCTTTGAAGTTGCTATACTATTTTACTGACAAAAGAGTAGATAACAATGTTAATGCATGTATGTTTCTGTGTATGTCTGTAAGAGAGAGAGAGCGGGAGAAATTGAGTATGTGCTTTCCGGACATCATAAAATGTAATTTCGTGGCAAAACATGGAAATGATCTGTCTTTTTATCCTATTGTATATTATATGTATTTGTTTGGCGAGTGTCGTTGTGGTTATTTTGCTCTTTTAGGCTGAAAGGACTAGCCCGATCTCACGACAATTCATACATATTTTACAAGGTGGCTAATTCGTATGACCTCACTCGTACAAATTCATACGATTTTTGCTAAATCGTATGTATTTTACGAGTTGCCAATTCGTATGAATTTTGTATGAATTTGTGCGAATGACCTACACTTAACCCTGCCCCTAAATCTACTGTCACTGGGGTTTAGACAAATCATTCAAAATCGTACGAGTAAGGTCCTACGAATTCGTACAAATTAGCCACCTCATAAAATATCTACGAATTGGTCATGAGATAGAATTGGTAAGGACCTTTGAAATAACTGAAACATGTAACACAGTCAAGATCTGCCTGGAACTATGTTCGCCGTGCGTTTCCCTAAAAATAATTGCACACCTTAGAACATTCGTCAGCCAATCACATTCAAGCATTCAATGGCTATATTGTATAAATAAAACATATATACACCTTTTTCTTCAATGTGGAAGTAAGCCTATGGACAACACTTCCAGTTCATTAGCTGCTATAGGGAAATAACGAGAAGAATAACAACGTGCAGAAAATGGTAAAACTGTTTGCACTACAAACCAATATGTTCATAATTAAGATAATACATTAAAATAATATGCTAATAATATTACTGTGCCTATTTACTGTGGTAATCAGAAAGTGTTAATATTTTTGTCATAAAACCAAGAGACCACTGATAATAATAGCATATGTATTTTGGAATGGTAAATAATAACAGAACTTTCATAGTTCATTTTTTGGGTGAACGCCTCCTTTAAGCCACATATCTCTGGTCTGAGGGACGATAGATTCTTGGAGGCAGTGCTTGCTTCCTTCATTGATTGTATTGATGTTCTGTGGATGGTCTCACCTCACACACCTGAACTCCAAGCTACTTATGGAAGGATAGGTTGATATTTGTCCCACCCTTAGGCTAATGTACTGAGTCCCCTGTCTCTTTTCATCAGCTAGCTGGAGCTGATGAGTGCAAACACATTTGGCAGCCAGTGTGCCACCAGGGGGAAGAGCAAGGGCTGCTGGGAAGGTTAATTGGCAAAGGGAAATAATTGGCCATTGGGCTCCATTTGTCTGATAAAAGCAATTGGTAGATAATTTTCATTATTTCAGACTTTTCATAGTGTTTTATGCCTTTAAAACTGAAGATTCCTTTGCATAGCCTCTAGGACTGCAGTTCACCATTACTTGTCTTTACATTACTAGTCTTCTATACACCACCAATTCAATATGGGCTGGTATACAGATGTGATCAGAGCCATAAATGATACTTAAATATACTTAAATGGACAGTTTAATGGTCACAATACATCATAAAACAACATGTATAGGAAAACATATGCACCACAATAGTTCATCTGTATGTGAGTGTGTATGTGTATGCAATTTAACTTAACAAATCTGTTCTTAATGATGTTATCTTCTAGACAAGCTCTCCGGGGTTGGTTTGTCCTCTTTTGATGTGTACTCGGATGTACTCAATCGCATCAATTTCTTTAACTGACTCACCACTCCTGCATTCCTAATGAATACTTTGAGCTTCGTTTGGTGGTGAATAAAGGTTGCAAATCTCACCACGTTTCTGAGTGTTTAGTTTTGACTGTGAGCAGGAACGGTATAAAGCACAGAAAAATGTAATGAGTTAAGTACAAAAACAGTCTTGTGTCAGTGTGGTGCCAATAAATTCCTGATTTTTGACTATCTCCTTGAATTGGTGAATTATCCACTTCATGTCTTGGAATACTTCAGAATTTAAATGATCAGAGAAGGTACAATTATCTAATTCAAGGTTAAATTGATGCCTGAAGTAAATCCAATGGCTTTTTTTTTTCTTTTTAATTCACAGGCAGCAAAACCTTTCACTTATACTTCGGTTTTGTACCAAATCACACTAAGTGCCATTTACGGCCTATTTCATACCCCCTTTTCATTTTATTTTTGGCCCATTTTACCTCTTTTATTGAGAGCACAATAGACAGGACAGAAAGTGTCCAGAGGAACAGAGAATGTTCTTCATAGCTCTCATATGGAGTTTTCAGTTATGCTTCTATGAAGTATTCACTTAGTCTCAGATGTCTCTTGTGAAATGTACAAGTAAAGATGGATACAACAAATAAAAATAGACACAAATGATACAATTGTTGGCATACTGTTCGAGAATATGGAGGCATTAATAAAAATCAATGTGATAGCACACCTTAGCTAATTTACATGAGAAATGATTGAATTCAAGATAATATCTCTTGACATTCAATGCTTAACTTTGATATCTTGGCAAATTTGAGAACATTTTGAGATGTTTAGATCTCTTCTGAAACTTCTGAAACTGGTACGCAAAGGAAGGCCTATACCTTTTTTCGGTGATTTACTCTCTGTGCAATAACAATTAAAGTTTTTTTTTTTTTTTTTTCAGTAAGTAAATAAATAAATGGTAACACTTTACAATAAGGTTCATTAGTTAACTACATTAGTTTACATGAACTAATAATTAACTGCACTTACACAGCGTTTATTATTCTTTGTTAATGTTAATTTCAACATTTACTAATAAATTATTAAAATCTTGTTAACATTAGTTAATGCACTGTGAGCTAACATGAACTAACAATGAACATCTGTATTTTTATTAACTAACGTAAGTGAAGATTAGTAAATACAGTAACAAACCTATTGCACATGGTTAGTTCGTGTTAGTTAACATATTAACTAATGTTTAACTAATGAACCTTATTGTAAAGTGTTACCAAATAAATAAACTCTCAATTTCAGCATTTTGTTATTTATTTTGAAATCTCTCTCTATTTCCAAAAAACGTCCCTACAACCTCCAGCCTGGCTGTCACGTAACATCACATGGTCTCTCTCTCTTTCTCTAAGGCAGTATATGTGACACTAATGTTCCAAAGTATCAGTTTTCAAATCTCTCAGCATGATCAAATTATTTTGAAGTTATAACATAATATTCTGCAAGTGTGCGAAAATTAGGCTTATAAAGTGGGACCATGCAGCTTTTTCCCCCATGCAGCTCCTCTAAAGGAGAGGCCATGACTTTTTTACATGGTCAATTGGGTAAATATGATTTCATCTGAAATTCATCTGCACCTTCTACCTCTCCTTCCACCCTTTCCACCCTGTTGTCCACTTCCTTGCAGTCCATGTCTTCTTACAGTTTCTCCTCTTGCTCTTTCCACTACACCAGTGCCCTCTTTCCTGTTCCACTCTTCTTCTTCTCTCTCATTACACCACTTTTTCTACCCACTACTGCCTTATAGACTAACATATTTCTTCACCCCCCACCTTTTATTTATTGATTGATTGATTGATTGATAAATTTATTTGCTTGTTTGTTTACTTATTTTAAATATTATTTTGTGTTTGTTGTATACTTTCCCTTTTATTATTACTCTAAAGCAATTGTGATAAATGTGTAAATGATTAGGAAGACTACATTTCCTGTGTTGAGTGTATAATTAAAGTGCCGCTATTATGGGTAATGAAAGGTTCATAGTTTGGTTCTTGGAGTCCCCAACAACAGGTTGACATGCATGCAAGGTCAAAAAACACTTTCATTGTCTTATAATATGCATTTATTTTTACCTTACTTGCTCAACGACTCCCAAACGATTCGCTCAACGATTCATTTTTCCAAACCCCTTTTCCAAATTCCTTTGCATGACGCAAATCTGCGATGATTGGTCTCATTTTCATTTCATCATGCCTGATAAAGCAGCGGTTAGTGAGCGCAGTGCTGCTTTTTAAAGCGTTACCGGGGAAACCGCTATTTTTACTGCTCTAAAAGCGGCAACTAGTGGCAAAGAATGAATTTGCATTTTCATTCAGACCAACGCGAAAAGACCAACAAATATGCTAATGTTTTGTGTTGATTTCAACATGAAATGGCTTGCACTGTAAAAAAAAAATGATTGTGATTTTAACGGTAAAAAACTGTGAAAAAGCTATGGTAAAAACCTGTTAAATGGTTAATGGTAAGTTCCCCTAATATATACAGTGAAAAACTGTTATAGACATTTCAGACAATGTTACGGTGAAATACCGCTTTTGGAAGTGAAAAAGAATGTAAAATTTACAGGGAAAAACCATAAATTGACGTTCCCAGAATTCTCTGCGTTGCATTTCAAATTTTGTTTGAATTTGATGTTTTTTCTTTGAAATAACTAGGTTTCTTCTTATTTTTTTTTCTTATCAGTTATGTTTATTAGGGTTGTATGTTACCTTAACTACTATGTACTTACATTTCAATTAATCATTTGGTACAATGCACTTATTGTGTACATACATGTTTTTACATTGTACTTATATTTTTAAAAATACCTATATGTAATTACATCTGTAATTAATTTATGTAATTACATTTATAATTACACTGTTGACCCATCCCTTACACCTTAACCCACCCTTAAACCTACCCAGACACCAAAACCTGTCCCTAACCTTACCTATATCCACCTTAATAGCAGCAAATGTGTTTTGCAATACAATATGACCACAATAAGTACATTGTACTTATTTTTTGATACAAGTACATAGTAGTTAAGGCCACTTAATATAAAGTGTGACCGAAAACACTTTTACTGCTATTGAGGGGGGATACGGGTAAGGTTAGGGACAGGTTTGGTGGTGTGGGTAGGTTTAAGGGTGGGTTAAGGTGTAAGGGATGGGTCAACAGAGTAATTATAAATGTAATTACAGAAATTAATTATAGATGTAACTACATACAGGTATTTTTAAAAATATAAGTACAACGTAAAAACATGGATGTACATAATAAGTGCATTGTATCAAATGATTAATTTAAATGTAAGTACATTGTAGTTAAGGCCACCTAATATAAAGTGGGACCGCTGCTTGTGATGGGCTTTGGTTCATCGTGTGACTTTCTCATCACCTTCTGCATTTGGTGGTTATCAGTGTATTTCAAAGGTACAAACAGATTTCAGTACTTCAATAGGTTTGTATATTACAGTTTTTTACAATCACTATGACAATTTTATCAATACTTTTAACAATCTTCCTAAACTCTTAACACAGTTAGCACAACATCCGTCTGTGTAGGCTGTACAATTAACACATTTCTTGTTGCTTTGACCCAAATTGCATACAGTTAACACAAATTTAAAATGCTTGAACTTCTTTTACACACAAGTTCAACCAAGACCAAAACAATGTAATTTTACTTGCCAAATTTTCAAATGCTTTCACACTGTATGTCAGAACAGATAACAGCATGTTCTAAAACTAACTTATAGGCTAAAGTCAAAGTGAGCAGCTGTTCATATTATGAATTGAAACACAAATATATCCTCTGTATTTTATTCTATATTGCTAATGAGAAACAGGTGATTGAAGTCATGCAAATATATAAATTACAGCTGATTCCCATCTAGGAAACACACTCAGGTGTTGAGGTTCTTTCAGTTGCATGGCCATATGATATACAGTAAAAGAAGGCCTCTTTGGGCCGATCTTGTGTGGAAAAGTGCACTCCTGCTTAAATGTGATATTTTGAGCCCGGTCTCATGAAAGTGCGTATAAATAGTATGCCAAATAAAAATAAAAACTCATGGTATTGATACGGAAAAATGGACTTTGGCGTATATATGATACAAACGTGTTTGGCGTGCATATAAAACGCAGTTTTCATGTGCATATAATACGCATCTACCCCACAACCCTAATCCTACCCATCAATACCACGAGTTTTTGGCGTACCATTTATACACACTTTCATGAGATCGGGTTGGATATTTTAGAAGATCTGCACCAAAGACTGGTGCCAGAGAAAGGGGACAGGTGGGAGACCACTTGCCAATATATGTGATCACATGGAACAATGTGGCATTCCACCATTCCCAGTGCAGTCAGAGCCTGGTCTTACACCCATTCGAGAATGATGTCTCCTTTCCTTGCCCCTTACTCCCCTTTCCTCCCCTTTCCTCAACCCCATTGAGAAGTTTTTTTCTGAGCCTGGAGATGGAATGTTTTTGACCATCCTCCACAGGGTCAAATGTCCCTCCAGGATGCAATGGATGCTGAATGCCAAGACATAAAAGCTGAACAATACCAGGAAGGATAAGGCATACCAAAAGATTCTTCCCAAGAACCCTTGCCAGACAAGATATCAGGTGTGATATGGACGAGAACATGTGGCCAAATGCAGAAGGCCAAATATTTTTTTTTTATTTGTTTTTTTTTTATTTGTTTTTTTTTTTATTATTATTCTGTGGCTTTTTTTGTTTTGTATATTTTGTATTTTCACATAATAAATGACAGCTATATTGCATATTTTTGTTTTTGTTTTCCTGCATTCTTGTTTTCTTTCTTGTCTTTCTAATGTCCTGTTAAAAATAAAGCCTTTACTGCAGCAATTCTGTCTCTGCCAAACACACACACACACACACCATTTCTGCAGCAAAATAAACAAAATACATGCATTTACTAAACCCAACAATACAAGGCTTCAAAAGAAACTGAAGTGTAAAACACAATCTATGATCAATGCAATATACTTGTCTATTAAGGTCAGACCTGACACCTAAAATGCTGCAGTTTCTGTAATTCCATTTGATGTTAGTGTTTTTATGATGTTGTGCTATGATTAAATGTTCCTATTGGAAGAGAACATGAGTTAGAGTTTTAGATTACTAATTAGATTTTGAGACATGTTTGCAGTGTTTAGGTAGATGTAATGTATTGTGTTAGTGTATTATTGTAATTTGAAAATTAGTGTTGGAGTTTAGTTTGCAATGTGTGATTTTGAACATGAAATTAACTGTTTTGTCAGTTGTGTGCTGTAGGTGTGCTGGTGCGTTAAGAGTTTAGGAAAATTGTTAGAAGTATTAAAAAAATTGTCATAGCGATTGTAAAAAACTGTAACATTACATCAGTTAATGAAATTACGGTATTTAACTGTGAATTTAAGTTAAAACCGCAAAACCTAAAATGTTGCTACCGTATATTTTACGGTAGAATTCCGGAAACCCCAGCTGCCAGTTTTTTACTGTAAATTTTACAGATTTTTTTTTTACAGTGTGGGATTCGTTTTAAAAACAACTAGTTTCAATGATTCAGAGTCAACTCTTTCTTTTGAAAGACAATAACTTACACGATGCACTTTCAGATTGAAAGGTCATTTTCAAAAATCCATAATGAGGCACTCAATTGAAAATATACCGTGTTCATTTGATAGAATGACAAATGACAGCATTTTGTTTGTTGTGTTTTGACAAATGGTACATAAATATTTGTGATTTGTGTAAAACCAATAAAAGAAGCTACAACTGCTTTTTAAACATATTTTAAAGTATTGGATGGTTATATTAACTATTATGAAAATATTTGAGAGTTTTGTGCACAGTGTTTTGAGAAAAATATGCGCATGACTTGTATGAAATTTTTTACAAAGTTCAGATGTTCAGATCACTGTGTCAACTGTTTTGAGAACAGTGACCTGAATTTGGAGAAATGTGTCAAACAGATTGTGAAAAACTGTAATCGAAACTCTGTCTCTGTAAATCATACATTGTGTGGAAAGGAATAAAAGTTGTCGCAGGTTTACAGCTTCTAGTGTTTATTTCAACTGGAAAGGAAAAACCTTTCTGTTTTTAGTACCTTGTTAATGTGTAAATATATCCTAAAAGAAACAGCTGAGATATTACAGAGAAGAGAGGGGAACACGATCAGGAAACAACACAAACCAGACTTACTGTAAACACCTGCAGCCTATATGCAAGCAGCACAGCTCAATGTGGTATGCCATAGCTCCACAACCTTTCCCCTGTTTGGTTTTTGCCAAGATAAACCTTCAAATGATTCCAGCATGGCTATGACCACAGGTGTCTGCTGCAGATGTTTGTGGTTTTCCTCAGTGGGAATATCTCAATTACCAGGTCTCAGATAATCCCCCAGTATTCTGATGATTAGGTCAAGCTAATAGGCTTTAGCACCACACAGAAGCTTTCGCATCAGGATTTGGTTTCTCCTTCCCTTCTCTGCTGTAACGTTAAGGCTGAAAGAAGGACATTTATATTCATACTATTTTCAAATCCTGTTAGTCCTAGGTTCAGAGGCAAAAAGCTTCACTCTTTAATCATGCCCACAGAATTTTCAATTTGAGAACCGCTCTCAGAAATACACTGAGAAATGTATTATTATTATTTTTTATTTATTTATTTTTTTCATAGGCTGTGAATGTTTATAGGTAATTTTTGAGGATGTTCTGGCACATACAGCACACACAAGACATACAATGCTGTCTGTCACATTTTATTAGTTGCTTTTCTACATGCAATGAGCACGATGGTGAAAATGTTATGCATAATTTGTGAAAATTACAGGAATAATAAGCCAAAAACTGCCAATAAATTACTTAAGTGTTGGTGTAAGTCTTCTGAATGTGTAACTGGAATGTTACTTTTATTTAAAAGAGCCCTATCGCATCATCATATGTATAAAACTTGAGGAACATTCCCTTCTTAATTTGAATAAAACTAAAATCCACCTCCTACACTTTGTCATCGGGCAACTATTTTAATATTATGTATTATTTCACCAGACAAACGTTTAAATATGTAAATTCAGATGTATGCACTGTTCAGGATCTTAAGAGCTCATAAATCACAAACTGAATCTTTGCCACCAAAAATTACAAATTTACTTATTTTTTGTGAATCATAGAAACTCATACATTTTAGAAGAGTAGCAGCAGTAGGTTGTTTATACACTGTTTTCAGCAAATTCATGCTTCTTAGCTGAAACTGGATCTGTGGATGACGCAACTGTGTCAGAGCAGCCAAATTCATTTTTCAACACCAGTAGTACAGGCCTGAACTTTTTTTTTACTCCATTGTAGATTATCAAAACAGCATTAAGTTGAATTGTGTCTTTATTATAAGAGCTAAGAAAACAACAGAAGTATGCAATAATACAATTAAAATAAAGACAAGTCCTAAGAAAACTTGTTTGGCTGAACATTTTCTGATTTCTATCGCTCACATATAAATTAACTGCTATAGCATCAATGAAATCAGGCCTAGCGGAGAAATATTTTTGATTCTGAATGTGGATGTTCATGAGATTTCAGAGATTCAGCAAAGGAGAATGTTGTGGAGAATGTTAATGGACAATGACTTACATTTCAGTCCCACACAAAGCTGGCATATATGACTTTAGGACTATAGCACATGTGTAATATGGACTTTTATGGTGTTTTGTTGTTTTGCTGTCCTTTTTAAACCTTGATCACCGTGGAATTGTCATTATATGAAAAAGATCAGTGTAAACATTCTTCGGAATCCCTCTTTTAGTGTTAAGGAGGGATTTAGTTCACCCAAAAAAAGAGCATTATGTCATTATATACAGTAAGTTATCGCAAACCTGAATGAATTTCTTTCAGCAGTGTAAATAAGGGAAGTTCCAAGCATTAATGGCAAAGAAAGCCCTTTATACTTGAGAGTGGCCATGTATGAGGTGTTTCTTGGAGGTTATAGTACATTAAAAAATGATCAAGTTACTTTTACGTACTCCAGGTGACCTCTAAATGTAAAAAAAAAAAAAAAAGAAAAAGAAAAAGAATGTTTCCTTTGCAGTTTTGTGATATATTCCTTTTTTGAATTGCCTGAAAAACCACCTCATGCGAGCATAAAGACTTTTTTGTGATATATGGGAGTTTTTGAGAAATTGACGTGTTTCCAGTAGGCATATTTTTAATTTGCAATTTCAGTTTGCGCATTTTGAAGGGTAATGAAAATGTGGCTAATGACTCAACTGTTTGTTTACCTACATTCTTTAAAATATCTTCTTTTATGTTTAGCACAAGAAAGAAATACCAATTTGGAACAAGCGGATAGTGAGTAAATGATGACATTTTTTATTTTTAGGTGAACTAGAGTTGTCATGCGGGTGAATAAATAATGACTACATTTTAATGTTTTGAGGTACTGTTCTTTCAAATAATGACTGACAGAACCTCAGAGTACTTTAGCGTTCACTTCAAAACCAATTTACTCTCTTTATCATCAAACACCAATAGCGCATCGCACTCATCTGAAGTGCAAATGTATTAGTTCAGGGCAGATCATAGAAGATTTTCTCAATTAGAAACAAGAAGAGAGAAACTTACTGTCTTGTAATAAGCTCACAGCGTCCAAGTCGATTGGCGAACAATGTCTCCTAGGGTGAGAGAGAGGGTCTCGGGGGTGTAGCGGGCGAACGTATTGGATATGGCTCCCCCATCACTCTAATCGTTAGTGACAGCACATGCAGCTGCTAATGATCTTTGCTTAATCACATTTAATCAGGTAATAATGATTCAGGGACGAGCTCTGAAACAGCCTAGGCAAGAAATTTGGATGCATTTCCAGACGTGTAATGGATGGGAGGTTTAGGTGAATGCTGGAATAGTGTGAGGGGGGAAAAAAGTATGAGGTGCCGGTGAATGTGATTGTTGTTTTTCCCTACATTGCTGTTTCTCGACTGGTCCTGCAGGGTGGTACGGGGGGAGAGGGCGGAGGGTGCAGCTGGTCCCTGTGGGAGATTGTGAGAAGGTTTAGATCTTGTTTATTCTGCGGGAGGCAGTCACAAAGGACGTTCAAAAATACCTGAGGTGTGGGAATATCCATCAGGTTCTTCACCAGATGGTTCTATTGTATGCCCTATGAGGAGATGAATCAACATTTCATTCTTTCTTTCTTTTCCGTTACTTTTTGTTCTTTATTTTTGCTGGGATGCAGCTGTCTTCGGTTAACATGCAAACCAACTGTAAAAGAAAGTAAGTCATGAAGCAAGCAGGAATGGTGAGAGCCATAGGTATAGGGAAGGCCATTAATTCACAAGTTTTATAGATAATGTAGAATGTTTAATAATTGCTAATTAACAGGTTAATATTGATTTGTAAATGAAGTCAGCAATTAAACTCATATCTGCCTTCAATCGCAGCATAACACCATAGAATATTATATTTTATAGGCTTGTGTCAGAAGCATTCAGTTAGTTCAGGCAGCAACACGTACAGTATTGTGTTCTTGGTAATTGTGTCTTGCTTTATTATGGTAATGAAGATTGACAAAAGCATACCCTAAAACATACAGTATCGGCAATGTTTGTTACCTCCTATGGTGGGGTATCTCAGCTAACAGAGAACAGTCATATGACTTTCAAAGTTACATAAATGTTAGGACAAAATATTCTTAAAGTAATATTAATGGAATATTTGTATACTATTATTAATAATTGATATATGTTCTCATAATATTAAGAGAAAACTTCCTTAGAAAAACATTCTTTGAGCGTCCTCATGACGTTACATTTATCAAAAGTCTATTCTATAATAGAATATAATAGAATATAAAAGTATTCTATATATGTTCTTAGATCAACATTCTTTGAACATCCTTATGTTATTTGTACTTGAACATTCTTAATGTTTGCAAAAAAAATGTGGAATTTAAAAAATAAACATTATTTGTTGGGTGAAAAAGTTAATAGAATGTTGTACAAAATGTTTTAGAACCTTTTAATAACATTCTGTTATTATAAGGGATTAACATACTTTAAATAAACATTCAAATGATGTTATATTTTGGTCATACTTTATTTTAAGCTCCGATTCTCACTATTTACTAACTATTAACTATGACTTTTGCCTCAATAAACTTCTAATTTGCTGTTGTTATGTTTAGGTATGGGGTAGAATTAAGGGATCTAAAATATAGCTATGCAGAATAAGGCATTAATATGTGCTTTATAAATACCAATAAGCAGCCTATATATATGCTAAGAATATGATATGCTAATAAGCAACTAGTTAATAGTGAGAATTAGTTCCTAAACTAAAGTGTTACCTACATTTTCAGTGACAATAAAGTTGCAAAGAATGTTGCAAAAAATGCTGTGTGTTACTTTAAACAACATTATAATCACAAAAAGAAAACTGGATATTTTAATATTTTAGTAACATTTAAAAACAATGTTCCCACTACATTTTATTACATAACATGTCACTTAGGACTCATAATGATATGTAAATAAATCAAATACAAATCTCTACAGTTAGCATTTCAAATACAGAATATTAGTACCATTCAATTGTGGAAAGAGCCCAATATGACGTGTGAATGATAAGATGTTTGTTGGTAATTCATACTGAACATTTGAATGCATAACTTTAAAAGTACACTTACAACAGTTTCCGCCTCATTTTCTGAAAGATAATAATAAAATGGCTTATTTCATGCACACTTCTAAATTCCACAACATAAGAGCATCGAATCAATATTCTTTTCATATTAAAATATAATATCATTATATACATGAGAGGTTTTCTGAATATACTGACTAATGTCATTGTCAGTTAGCAACTACAGCTTATATTTTGTATGGTGGCCAGGACATTAATCCTGTGGGATATTAAACTTTAAAAAAATTGCTGGCACAAGACAATATTCATCTTTAGAATATATTGCATCTTTTAGGGCTTTATATTTCACTGATTATGTACCATGGATATTGTCAGCTCAGGATTTATTCAATAACGCTCTCCTGACCAATACAGCAGAAAATTAATGCTATCTGTTTTTTGGGTAATCCTGTTTGCACACACAGTGATTTACCAGGGTCAACAAGGCTGTGAAGACATATGAGAAATGACATGCACAACATCATTTTCCTTTATTGGTGTTTCAAAAATGCTGGCAGCTTCTCCTGAAGATGTGAGGCATGGCAACTGCAAAAACCAATGAGATCATTTCAGAAAAATCACCTCTCAAGGGACATTGACCCTGCGTTCCACACACGCACACACACACTTGTTTGTAATGGGCCCCTGCAGTGATCCATGGCATCGAATAATTGTGAGCTCACTGGACCATCGCTAACAGATGCCAGTGGAACCGCACCATTAGCTAATACATGCGGGCTGTCAACCCACGCATCAATGGCATGAAAAGTCAAACTGTCTTTCTTACAGAGCTCAGACCATATCCATCTGCCATCCAATCTAATACTTATTAAACGCAGATTATGGGCTGAAGCTCCTCTGCTCTGCTCTTGAGTTGGTCTTCACTAACCCTGATAGCGCGGACAGAAGTGAGATGGTGGGAAATAGGCACACGCTTTTTTTCTCCTACCCTGTTCCACTGAAACAGGGCTGCTGTTGGAGCAGACACCTGGCTGAGAGGCCAAAACTCTTTCAGACCTGACCCGTGTTTCCACTGACTTGACAGCTGAATGGTGATGTAACTGACTACCTGATATGACGGAACAACCGCCTTTCTTTGAGTCTGTGCCACCCCATCCTTTTGATCGCCACCCTGCAGCCGGTCTCCTGACAGGAGCAGGAAAGAGAGGGGAGTACAGTAACAAACTGAGCTCATGAGGTGTGACAAGGCACATCTGAAGTTAAAGGAATAGTTAACCCAAACACTTTTTTTTTTGTTGCTCTTTTCCATACAAAGGGACCAATACTTTAAAGCTTTAAAATGACAGAAAAAGTATTGCAAAAGCAATATGCATGACTTATGTGCAATACTCCAGGTTTTACAGCAGAATTGGGCTACTTTTACACTGTTGCTGTGGGCTATTTTTCAGTCTGCAGGTTAAAGCGACCCTAACCTCCCACCCCCCAGAATGTTATTTCAACAGAGGGGACCCCTGACAGAGGGGAAAATGTGATTTGGCTATGTGATTTATTTATGAATAGCAATTGGGCTGGTTTTGTTTCACAGACCTGGCAACCCTGACAAACTGACATTTTAGTAGCAGTAATAGTAGCAGTCATAATTTGTGAATGAATGATTATTTTCAGTTTAGAATTGTTTTCATTTTACCAGTTGCTCCAGTTCACAAAACCAGTCAGTTTTGCTTTGGTTCTCAAGTTCAAGTAAAGTCAAGTAAAGTACAACTTAAATTTTGATCTGATTGTCTCATGAAGCCATTGTATGGCTTATAAGACTTGAAATAAACCATATGGGTGCAATTATTATTATTATTATTTTATTTTATTTTATTTTATTTTTTTTTTCAAAATTCCAAGGGTAAATGAATTATTGCACTAATGGTGCCTTGTCACTGCTGCTAATGCTGAATGTTTTTTTTTTTTTGCTTTTTGCTTTTTTTTTTTTTTTTTTTTACCCCAGTACCCGGATTGGCTAGAATTCTGCTGGGATTCTGAAATGTGCATTTGATGGACACTTAACTAGCCCATAAGGCCACGTGAGAGTATTTATGAATGACAGCAAAGCGAAGCAATTGACTCTTCAAGGTCACATGACAGTCACAACATGTCGAATGTAGTATGACCTAATTTCATTCATACTATATAGAACATATTTATTTGACACAAAATAAGTTAAGATTCAAATGTAGTAGCTAATCAGACATGATATGTATTACCTTTTCTGTTTTGCCTGTTTTCCAAGAATTTGTATATGTAAGACTGTGCTGAAATTTACCAGCAGATGGGTTTAATTCACCAGCTGGTGCGTCATTAACAGAAATACTCATTCAGTACCTGCTTGCATCCTTATATAATGAGAATTTATTTAAATAAGATATACTCTGATACTCTCTAAATATACAAGTGCATCTCAATAAATTAGAATGTCATGGAAAAGTTTTTTTTTTTTTTTTTTCAGTAATTCAACTCAAATTGTGAAACTCGTATATCAAATAAATACAATGCACACAGACTGAAGTCTTTGGTTGTTTTAATTGTGATGATTTTGGCTCACATTTAACAAAAACCCACCAATTCACTATCTCAACAAATTTGAATATGGTGACATGCCAATCAGCTAATCAACTCAAAACACCTGCAAAGGTTTACTGAGCCTTCAAAATGGTCTCTCAGTTTGGGTCACTAGGCTACACAATCATGGGGAAGACTGCTGATCTGACAGTTGTCCAGAAGACAATCATTGACACCCTTCACAAGGAGGGTAAGCCACAAACATTCATTGCCAAAGAAGCTGGCTTATCACAGAGTGCTGTATCAAAGCATGTTAACAGAAAGTAGAGTGGAAGGAAAAAGTGTCGAAGAATAAGATGCACAACCAACCAAGAGAACCGCAGCCTTATGAGGATTGTCAAGCAGAATCGATTCAAGAATTTGGGTGAACTTCACAAGGAACGGACTGAGGCTGGGGTCAAGGCATCAAGAGCCACCACACACAGACGTGTCAAGGAATTTGGCTACAGCTGTAGTATTCTTCTTATTAAGCCATTCCTGAACAGCAGACAACGTCAGAGGCGTCTTACCTGGGCTAAGGTAAGTTGGTTAAATGACCATGGTGTTGGTGTGCTTGACTGGCCAGCAAACTCCCCAGACCTGAACCCCATAGAGAATCCATGGGGTATTGTCAAGAGGAAAATGAGAAACAAGAGACCAAAAAATGCAGATGAGCTGAAGGCCACTGTCAAAAAAACCTGGGCTTCCATACCACCTCAGCAGTGCCACAAACTGATCACCTCCATGCCACGCTGAATTGAGGCACTAATTAAAGCAAAAGGAGCCAAGTATTGAGTGCATATACAGTAAATGAACATACTTTCCAGAAGGTCAACAATTCACTAAAAATTTATTAGTGAATTTCTTATTATGTATTAGTTAATTTATTATTAACTTTTTTTTTTTTTTTTTTTTGGTCTTATAAAGTATTCTAATTTGTTGAGATAGTGAATTGGTGGGTTTTTGTTAAATGTGAGCCGAAATCATCATAATTAAAAGAACCAAAGACTTAAAGATCCCATGACATGCTGCTTTTTGGATGCTTTTATATAGGCCTAAGTGGTCCCTAGTACTGTATCTGATGTCTCTTTCCCGAAATTCAGCCTTGGTGCAGAATTTCAGCCACTACGATCCAGTCCCACAATGAGCTTTCCTTAGGACGTGCCATTTCTGTGTCTGTAGCTTTAAATGCTAATGAGGAGGAGAGAGGCAGGGCAAGGTGGAGGGAGGGTGTGTGGCCTTAACCAGCTTGCGCTACCATGCGTTAATGTTGACAGTGGATGTATCGCAATGGCTCATAGACACACAGCTCTTCAAGCTTTTCAGTTTGACACAGAATCTGATTCGGATGGAGAAGCACCGGATGAAGAAGTTGCAACTCAGCGGCTATAGCAGGACGTCTCCGAATGATTAGTTTAAAATATTGTGTGTGGATACAGTACTTTAGTTGGTTTGTTTATTTATGCTGTTACAGTTATTATCATGTAGCTAATGCTAGCCATAGGCTCGGATGAAGGAACTAAAAACATACTTCGGTGTTCATTTGTACATCCAAACACTGAGCAACTGTCATGCTTCACTCGTTTGCAAGCCATGATGTCTCTCGAGGAAAAAAAAATATTGCGCTCGCCTTGCACGGTAGTAGCTAATTTTTCTAAAATTCACTCTAAAATGTGCAGTTTTATGCACAAAGGCACCTCATGAAACTGATTTCGGACAGGCTTTTGAGGCAGCGTAACGGTTTAATGGCCTGCAACAAAATAGAACGAGTTTTGGTGATAACTAAACAAATATTTAATTACTATAATACTAATTTCTCACTAGGTATAACATCAAAAGTACAAAATATTAGTCAGAAATATACATTTACACACAAACTGACCAACAAACGCAACTTTCAGACGCCATCTTTATTTTTTAGCTCAATCGTCACGAAATGGAACACACAGGATTGTGGGATATCAAAGGCAGCGAAGCATACATCTATGCTGGATTCAAAATTCGATCAAAAGAAGGTACCTCCGGAGACAGGAAGTAAAGCAGAATTTGGATTCGGATGTGCCTTGCTGCCTTCCTGCTTTGGAATGAGAACATTTTAGAACTTTCGGACGCAGCCTGTGTGTCCCCGCTGCTATCCGCCATCTTGCCCGACAGCCAGTCTCCATAGAAATTAATGTTAAAATGGGGTAAAAAAAGATCGACTGAATTGAAACTTTTTCAATATAACTAAATATAAAAATGAGCGCTGAATGCATGGCTTGCTGTGCTTAAGTTAAAATATTGAATGTTAAATAATAAAATGTTAAAATGTGTGCTCTTATCATTGTGTGGACAAAATCCTGTGAACTTCACCCCGATCGGGAGCTGTATATGCACATGTGCTCTCACCTGTTTTCAATGCAGCTAACCTCATGTCGCTTCATCTTCCCACTCATCAAACTATGACAGGTCCTTTACTGCAAAAAGATGGTCACTGCGACACTCTAAAGTGATGAAACTATGGCGCCGTGAGCTTTTTTTAACCATTTTCATAGGTTTCATGTTATATTGTTGGCTCTGAAAATATATAAATGCACATGCCCAGTAGCCGCAGCTGTATCCCTTCTAGCCTTGACCACAAATCAGACAGGAGAGTAGATTAAGTTCGGTGGACTTAAACTTGAAAATGGTGTGTTCCGCGGTTGAAATTAAATACTTTCTGATGTTTATTCATGTTCATTTTGTGCTTTACGTAAATATGAAAAGACAATCAGTTCACGTGTGCTGCTTGAACTGAGGCACTACAGCAATCTCTCACGACACATTAAAGAGCCACAACATGGAATTTATTGTTTGAATTTCTTTAAAAGTGAATAATTTTGAAAGCTGAGAGTCCTGAGACCTTGTTTCATACCAAAAGTAATCTGCTCTGTCTTGTCTGTTCGGCACGTTTTCGTCTTTACTCTGCGATGTATTTTTCACTGCGTGAGAACATGATGTTTTGTGTGAGAGCGGCATTGTTTGTCAGTCATGGCAACAGTAACTAAGGAGGGTGGGTCTTTGTGAACGGTCAATTGGCCTCTTGCACTGTCATAGTGGCAGTTGTTTACACTTGTTGCTAGGTAACAACAGCACAATAGTAGGTGTCAACAAATATCGGCCCCTTGTGTCTATCTTCCTCAAATGTACTGAAAAAGTTCTAAATAACAAGGGATTCCATTTCTGCTGAAGGTGAGCAGAAATTAGATATTATGTACATTATCATGGCCTGCAGTGCATCAGTCTTGCTTGTAATTAAAGTGAGTGAAAAAAATAAATAAATACAGTTATACTGAATTATACGTCATTAATAGCTGTTCACCTCGGCGATTGTGTATGACTGCATTTGTAGTGACAGCGTATCACACTGGAATTCAGATGAACCGCACCCAAGACCATCTTTTTTTAAGCAGACTCGGGTTGGGAAAACAGTGTCCACATCATCCAAACAAACCAAACTGTGACATTAGATAAACACGGGTGTGTACCACAAATGCTAGTGCGGAAGCCAACATTCCTCCGTACTGCTATTATTTAATTATTTAGTCTTAGGAAAAATGATCTCATAAATGTAAATCTCAGAAGCTGCTGCGGTGTGAACATAAAACTCAAAAAACTCATTAATGAGAGCTCAAGACAGAATAAATGGAGTCTTTAATACTGATGCAGTTCTTCATTTCCACCAGGCTGCATCTTTAAAGCTGGTTATGGAGCTCAGAGAAGGAAGCTAAAGGCTCCTGCCCTTCAGTATGACTGATGCCAGTGGCTTGGCTGTGTGTGGCGGTTGGTTGAGCCGAATCAGACACAACGGCAGCCCTGAGGGTCCCGATGCAGAGGTTACAGAGAAATGAGTCCCTGACCATACTGGCTTATCAGCTACCAGCTTTTATTTTTCATAAATGAGGGATTAATTATTGCCCCCAGAAGAGCATAGTCTGCACTGTGTAGATAAATCAGACAGTTTCCCCACAGGGCAGTGCAGAAATGAGGGGGAAAAGGGCAGATTCAGGGTTGTAAACAAAGTGAGAGAGTAACTTTTTTCCCATAACACCAACGCAACTCCACGGCCATCATGTGATCTAGAAAATGAAAGAAAACGCTCAAATGTGCTTTTGCACGATTGCCTATAATGTGGCCACATTTCCAACTATTTATCCTTTTGTTCTATTGACGGTTCTCTCTTAGGTATAATTTATTAAATTTTGGCAGAGAAAATACTTTTTAGTGTTTGTTCAATTAATCAACTTGTTTTGTTGTTATTGTTTTTTAAGTTAATTGCTGTGCAGGGGATATTGTGTAAAGGTAATGGTACAAAAACCTGTGATTAAAATAGGCTTTGGTACTCCAGAGGTGTTATTTTTAAAGAAAAAAAAAGCAAATGTGTGTATATATATATATATATATATATATATATATGCCTTTGGATCTGTTAGTGTAGCTCATGAAAAAAGTATATGTGCTTTGTGCTGTGCAACTCACGAATATCTCATGACAAAAATGTGCATGAGGATGTAAACTATTGGCATAGCTTTGCATGCAAAATGGATTTGAAACTACTTGAAACCACTGATGTAATTGCACTTTGTGGAACCAAAAAATGGGGGGAAAGGTAGATGCATCCTCCCATTTAAGATTACTTATAAATATGTGAAGGTTTCATAAATGTAAGGGAAATGATGTGCATACAGGATGATACATTATCTAATATACTATATACAATACACTATACTATAGTATATACTAGTAAGTACAGCATATGGAAACATTTGCTGTCCAATATTTCAAGGCACTGTTAAGTTTTCCTTATATATATATATATATATATATATATATATACAGATTATGTAAAATACATTTGATGTCATTTTTAATAAATTATTTTTGTAATTAATTTGTTTTTAAGATTCCATTCATTTTAAATGTTAATATTCTTTAAGTAATACATTTTGACCATTTAACTGAAAGACATAAATCAAATAGCAGAATCAAAGTCAACACCATTTGAATTGCAGTATATACTGTAATTCTTCAACAGACAAATTTATTTTAGATAATAGATATTGTAATAAACAATTCTTCCTACTAATGTTAAGCCTTTGACAGTTGCCAAGCAACATGCAAACGTGTCGCATTAATATAAAATGTGTGTTTATGAATATAAAATTTAAAGTTGGAGCTATGTATTTTACAAAATAATACTGTCTAAAGGACAAACTTGCAATACATATCCATCCACAGACATAGATTCACACACATACAAACACAGATCCACGAAAAGACTACTTCGCCCAAACCGCAGAGATCAAAGCCTTCTTATTATCCTGCTGCCTCTCTTTCAGTATCTCTCTGCAGGACTCTGTAACTGTCAGCAGGCATTTCAGCATTTCAAAGAGCAGCTGTGGGCCCATCTTTCTCCACTCCATCCCTCTGCCATACCTGGAGAACTTTACATCTTTGGGCTCCATCTCACATGTGCAAATCACAGCAAATGCCACAGCAGCACCGTGGTGCTTTTAGAGCAACGCTACTGAATTTTTTCAATCTGATCTTTGGCTGTGACAGATGTGTCACTCCCAGATTATTGGTCTCATGCAAACGTGTGCCTCCAGTCTTCTTCGAAACCACATGTATGATGCAAACGTGCATGTTTGAGGGCATTCGATTTGGCCAATGAGGCAAGGTGCGAATGAGAACTGTCCTGAAAATGCAGTCCAGATGTTTTCAGAGATTGAAGTGTCATAATTACATTGTGATTTTCAAATGAACACTTATTTATATCTGACTGTAGTGGGAGGTCAGTTCATGGATGTCCAGCTTCTCAGCTGGGAGTCATATCAAAATTCTATTTTTTAACCATGCGGATAACTCTGTGGATAGCATGCATGAATAATGTGTGGTTATTTATTCAAAAGAAAATAAAGTAGTAGCAAGTGAACACCTTACGCTGGGGAATCAGGCCTCAGCATTCCAGTTCCTCCTCATTAGCTTCCCTCGGTAGTACGAGACATGAAACAAAATGGGCCTAACCAGTCCTCAACGGGTGTTTATTAGGAGCTCATTAGCATTTCTATATTCTCGCTGACCTCAAATGTTGGAATCGTGCTGGAAGCGTAGGGTGAGCAATCTATGCGGTAAATTGCCAGTTTACAGCAATGACTTCGGATGTCTAAGAATTCCCAGTTTCTGGGAAATTATCATCATGAAAATCTTGCAATCATGTACTTAATGGGAGGAATAATTAATCAGAGACCCCAAATTAGAGCTAAAAGTATGACTGGGAAACGGAGAGGTCTCCCTCCGCAATACTCCACAGAAGGTGAATGAATTATTCACAGTCGGCATGCATGATGGGTAATTTGCTGCAGGCCATCTCTGTAAACAGCTTGCAAAGGGCTCAGAGCAGAACATTCTGTTATGTAAAAAGCATAATGGAGCCAATTCAGAAAAAATTAATTTCAGGCTGGGGGTTTCTATGAGGTTTAAGTTGTTTTCTCACTTACTTTGATTGCTTGGTCTGAAGAAGAGTTTGGTTTTATGAACTTTTCCCCTATATGTATATATATATATATATATATATATATATATATATATATATATATATATATATATATATATATATATATATATATATATATATATATATATATATATATATATATATAATTTATTTATTTATTTATTTATTTATTTATTTATCACAGTATGTTTGAGTATTAACCTGTTAACTGTCGGTTCCACTTTTTGACATTTCCAACTTAAATTGTTATACATTTTGAATGCAAGAAGACACTTGGCAGATTATTGTAAAGGTGAAAAAAGTTATAAAAAGTATATTACAAAAAAGTTATGGAAATTTAAGTTTATGAAAATATAAAATTTAAAAATTTAAATATTTATATTTTATATAAAATATATATTTTACAAAACATGTTTTACTCTAAAACTAGAAAATCAAAACCAAAATTCTGAACAAGTTATGTCCCAAATTTGAGGTTGATATCTCAAAAAATTAGCTTTCAGTGAAATTTTATTTGGCCGTAATAACAAGCGTTTCCACTAGATGACCATCAAACCCCATTATCAGGGCGACCCCATTTCCATATATGGTTTGAGTGATCTGAAACATGCTTTTCCTTAATTTTCTCAATATTTATGACGTAGACATCACATTCAGAAGTATAAAGGGTAGTATGGCAGTATTTGATTCCAATTCAACCTCTAAAAAACACATAAAAGACATGCAACAAGAACCCTGGACGTACGTTATAGTTCATGCTGCATCAAAAGTTGAGAACTTATTGTTTTTGCTTTATATTCAAAACACTTTTAGACCTTTTTTTCTCAAAAAATAGAATGAATGTTATCTTTTAAACACTTGACATGAATATGAATGGAGATTTTGGCAGATTTTTCATGATTTTAAATATGTATCACTATTTCAAAGTAAAGGTCAGAACTCGCTCTCTGAGTCTGATGAGTACTCTCCTTACAAATTAATAAATTACAGTTGCTCTGTAAAATATTTCAATCAATCACCAAATATGAAAACTAGAGTCTTTAAGCTTTCAAACAATATATAGTTTGTCAAGATTGCTTTAGCTTTAGACTCAGATATTAATGTTTGAAACATGTAATGGCAAGTGGGCCCACCGATGGGCCTGTGACAGTTAACAGGTTTTAAACTATTCATGCCTTTAGATTTACCTCTTAACTTGCACAGAACAGCACTTGCATTTGTCTGCTGATGGGCAGAATGTGTGCTGCTCTCCGAAGGCAATTACACATCGTACCGGAGTTCACATTAGGAGGTCTGCACCAAACCTTCTAGTATGAAAGTGTCTTTAAGACTCACCCAATCAACAGCCGGGAACCTGATTCCCTCGACAGCATCCCAACTACATCCTGTTTATTTTCTTTAATTTTGTTTTATTCTCGCAAGCAGACCACTAATGCTTTGCTGTGGTCCTGGTGGAGCTGAGCAGCACTAGAGCTCTTCAGAGTAATTTGGTTCCACCTGAGGAGACCCACATGCTTGTGCAAGCACAGGATCAATATTAATCAACTCGGAGGGAAGACAGGCTTGCGTTGTTGTTGTTTTGTTTTTTTTTTAAACGGATGTTGCAGCCAGGCATGGAGATAATATTTCAGCACAAATGTAAGGCCAGCTGCAGCTGTGGTCAATATCGTTCCTCTTTCCATGGTCACTCAGAGGAAATACTGATAACTCAAGAAAAATCTCTCTTTTTTTTCTCTGGCTCATTCAAAGACTCATTCGCAGGCTGTCAGAATTGAACTGATCATGCATTTTATTTTCTAGTTCAGTTCATTGAATTTGAATTGAATGTGAATTGAGGTTGCAAACAGGATCTACATCTACAATAACATGCACCCAAATAATCCATTTGTAATCGGATTGATGGCTCAATCGGATTGAAAAGCCTTCATGTAAACACCTCAATCAGTCTGACTGAGTTCAGTCCGAATGACATTGTCACATGTCATTAAATTGTTTATAGCATAAGAAAAGAAAATGGAAAAATAACATTTTTGAAAAAATTATATTCTATGTCCTCTGTAGAGGACACTAGGACTCAGTTTTTTTAAGGATGATTCTCAACTATGTTATAAAATATATAACAAAATTATTTGACATACCATTTTGTTTTATGCAATATGTGTGTAAAAATGTCCATAAACTGGTTTTCCCATTAAATACAGTGTATCTATACACTGTATCTAATTTGCCATATTGGGAGTCATAATGGGAGTAATAATTGGCCAGATTTTCATAATAATATCTAATATTTCATAAGAAATTTGTTATATAATTTATTTTCCTATTCAATTGTTATGTCTCCCAAAATGCATAATAAACATGATTTTAGTCCTGGTGTCCTCTACAGTGGACATGTATGAAATGATGTCCTGTTTCATAATAGGAAATCATATTTGAATTTGAAAATGCATAACATTGTCCTGTGATGTTGCTTTATGACAAACAATCTGAAAATTATTCAGATTTAAATGACAATTACAAAATATAATCATATTTCCAAAATTTTTCACTATTTTTCAAATTAAATTTAGCCAAGACCTATGAGAGAGTGTAGCCATGGTGAAACTTCCAAACATTTAGTATCTATAAAAAGCCCTGAATGTGCTCTGTACAGAACTTAAAACTGTGACATGTGAGGTCTCAGAGAAATTCACTAAAATAGAATGTCCACTACAGGGGCAAAAACTCCATAGCTGGGTCTCAGGAGGAAATAACTATTAACTGTGCCTTTTGCCTCAGTAAACCCATAATTGGCTGCTTAGTAATAGTAATTAAGTTTACTTTAGTTAGTAAGTTTGGGTAATTGGGTAGGGTTAAGAGATCTAAAATATGGTCATGCAGAACAAGGAATTAATATGTGCTTTAAAAGTACTAATAAATAGCCAATATGTTAGTAAAATGTATGTTAATAAGCAAGTAGTTCATAGTGAGAGCTGGTCCTCATAATAGTGTTGCTTAGTGTTCTTATACACAGAACATTGAGATTTTGTACCATACATAATGTGTTAATATTCAGCAAATTCTTCATCACACCATTCAAATTCAACAACCTTATTGCCTTACCATTTTTTATACGCCCCATGTTTTGCTATCCTTTATTTCTCTCCCTGTCCTGTTTTACTGCCTGTTAGCTCAAGACTGTAATTGATGACTGGTTGCCAGTCATAATGTTGTCATAATAAAAGGCTCAAGGGGCTTATTGTCTCTACTCTTTCACAGCTCGGCCTCACAGCCCACATCATACTCGCCCTGATCTCAGACCAGCGCTGTCTGAAACGCCATACAAACACATTCATTTAGAGCCGCTCATTTGATTACGCACATAATCTCCCTCTATGAATTTAGATGGGAAGCAATTGAGTTCCTAAACAGCCTATGAAATCACAATGGTGGCACCATCTGCTAGTAAGTTTTATTGATGGATTATAGATTGTAAGTGATGTGAGTAAATGTTTACATGTGTTTTGACGACAGTCATTGGGGGGGGGGGGGGGGGGGTAATTAGTTTCAGATGCTCACATATGTAGCTAGTAGAACAATGCTCTCCAGATACCTTTCTATCCCCCGCTATTATGTTGGAAACACATGCTAAGTTGTGGAGGGTTTATTTTGATTGACATTTACAGAATTATCTTCTCATAAACTTATATATTGGAAGTCCTTTAACAGATTAGATCACAAATGGATCCTCCTGGAATATCCCTGGAGGCTGTGTTTTATATTTGTTCAATAAACCAGGAGTAGCATTTAGATAGTGGATGTTCCCTGCAGGTTGCCAATGTCATTGGATGACAGTTAATCTGAAGTGTCATTCATTTTCTGATATATGGGCATAGAGCTGCTAAATCTTTGAGCCTTGTTGATGGGTGTTGCATATTGCATTGAATGCTCATCGAATGCTTATTTTTTCCTGTTCCCTGTTTCCTTTTTTGTGTGTGTGTTACAGGAAGTAGATCAATGAATTTGAGTCCAGGGTCTCAGAAAGCCCTAGAGATATGGACAAGAGAAATGTACTTTCATTTAGAAGTTCAGCTCTCAGAAACTCTTCCACAAGCCGATTCGTGTTTGTCTTAATCATGGGTATGAAAAGCCAGAGAAAGACAGAAGGAAATAACAGTAATTGAGATAGGGAGTGATTAATGTTCTCATTGTGACCAGATTAGGTAACAGGCAACCCAAAGCTTTCATCGATGATGGCTCTATTGGGTTTGACAAGTATGAAAATATTTCCTCATATCAGACACACTGATCAAGTTACTGCAGGATGGGGAGAATCTGAAAGATTGCAAACCTCATTCAGCCAGAGGGGCAATAACTCTCTAAACATTCAGTCTGGGTGATTCAGCAAGCAGGCACTTTGTAAGTTCCAGTACCCATGGCTCTTGTGCAGCAGGCCGATAGCCATAGATGAACTCACAATTACTGACCATTTTTCCAAGCTTTTTAACAGGAAATGCAATAGCAATGCAGTTCAAATGAGCTGAATTACTACACTCTAAAAAATTTGGGGTTAAATACAACCCAGTGCTGGGTAAATATTGGACAGAACACATGCTGAGTTGTTTTCAAATGTTTAACCCAACCTTCTGGGCAGTAACCCAACCGCTGGGTTCGTCCATATTTTACCCAGAATTTTTTAGAGTGTAGGGACATTAAAATAGACTGTGAACACTTTAGGATACCTTTGAAAAGAGTTATTACGGAAGTGTAAAAGAAAATACTTAAGAGCGAACTGAATGTAATGTTTTCGGACAATGTCTTGCAATTTCTTGCAGCTTAAATTCATATTAAAATCAATTAGCTTAACTATAGAGCCTTTCTCGACTCACTTAAAAACTTAAGTTCATCGTTATATGTAATTTTAAAATTACATCTACACTAAAAAAAATAAATAAATAAATTACACCTACTTTCACCTAAAAACTAAGTTCAGTTGCTTTTAAGTATATTCAAACTGACTGTACAAGTAATTTCAACTTAAAAATAAAAATCGAGTTGAATCTCATATAATGTAAAAAAAAATGAGGTTAAAATTGGTTAATTATTTTGTTGAGTTAGTAATGGAGGGGAAATGAAGGGAACCATGATTTATTGACCACATCATTTTTTAAGTGTGGTAAGAAACATTTATTAAAGTGTACTCACTGGTAAGTGGCCCTTTATTTGAATCATATTTATATGCACGTGCACATTTAATACAATTAAGTATTTATTTATTTATTTTTTTTAACAAGGGAACCTTAATACTGAATAAGAATGTTAACTAATTAGCTTGATTGAAAAATGTTCCATTACTTATATTTGGAGTTTTAGACATAATATCTGGGTTTTAATTTAATTAAGAACATATTAAAATGATTTAAATGTTATAATATAATGTAATATTAGTATATCAATTACTTTTATTTATTTTTCATTATTTTTACACGCATAAATAATTCAACTATATGTGTAACAGAAGGAAGGGTTAAAATAGAAAGAAACAAATCCCCGATGGAGTAGCCAACTGCAAAATCAACAGTTTCTTCCAGTCTTTATAAAACGTTGAATCCCCTGCCACTCCAACAAAAATCTAGTTATTAAAGTAAAAACAAAGTGTCTGTACACAAAGCATGAATGTTTTATAGGATACAGAACATCAGAGTCAGAGCCTTGAGCAACTGGCGCTGCTTTTGAACCACCTACTGAGAGCATGGAGCTTTGAGAAGCCAACCCAATAAAACAAGCTTGGGTTGCAGTCACACGTGTGCCAACACACAGAGCGACTGCCTGCAAAGGGAGGAGTATTCCTCTGTATGAGCAGAAAACTCAAGATACACTTCAATTCTGATCTTTGCTGTTTGCCTTTGTGTACATTGGCTCTGCATATTTGAAAAGCACATTCAAATGAAAAATACTGATAAGAATCCCCTTCTTCATCCTGTACTTTTTTTTTTTTTACACGAATACAGTATAATTTACATATTGTCATTTGTTCACTCTCATATCCCAAAGATGCATATACTGTCATTTTTTTTTCTCTCTCTCTTTCTCTCCTGTGGAACACAAAAATGTCAAAGAATCCATGCAGTTATTTTTCAAAGCTGTAAGTAAAGCAGGTTATTGGAGTAAATTTTACAAGAAAATACTATTTCAGTTTTTCTACTTACAAAAGTCACACGTAAATGCATGTGTTACTTGTTTCTTTGTTACATTTACTAGCAATTTCTGAGTGAAAATTGTTCTACTCTACTCTTTCTTTTTTTCTTTTTCTTTTTACACCAAGCACAAAAAGAAGACTAAATTATTTTTGTGTAAATCAAGTCTTCCAAATCATTTTTTTTTTTTTTAATAGTGCTTTTTCTTCTTTTTGTAAAATACACATTGTGCTCACTATGAACTTTTATCAAAAATGGCTCCATGAAGATTATTATTTTGGGCTCCAAGAAGAAAAAGAAAGAAAAAAAAAACACCAGCATATGGGTTTGGTATGACATGAGAGTGTACTGTATAAACAATGACAGAAATTATTCTTTTAAGTCTTCACTTTCATTTATTTGCCTGTTTTTGAACACATTCATGCCCAAGGGACATCTTCGGATAGATTAATGATTGTGGCTCCCAAAATAGACAAGTCTTTGTTATAGTACACAGAGGATTTAAGCTGTCAGCTAATCGTGGATGCTTTTTCTCCTCTTTTTTGCCTTCTTCTTGGGTGGAAAATAAGATAGGTGAGGCTGTTCAGAATAGTACTTGTTGTGGTGTACCGCATCGGCTGGTTGGCCCGAGCTCACTGACTATAAAATAAATCATTTCACATTTGATTTGGTATTTATGAGCGTTCCTTTTATTTATTTATTTATTTTGTATAGTGATTGCTTCTTCTTTTTCCCTCTCACACTCATTGGCTCACTCTCTTTCTCTTTTGGAACAGATTGTATGCTGTTTTCTATCTGTGCATCTAAACCCGTGCATCTGTGGAGTGAATTGTGGGTTCTCAATCCATGTTTCATCTGCCACTCATTCAGTAAACCAAGTGCAGAACGTGCAACAAAAGCCCAAATCAGCAGCTCTTTTTGTAATTTACAAGCGAGAGCAATCTCCTTCTGCTGTTTACCGGCTCCTGTAGATTTAGCCATGCTGAAGGGGAATAATTCATTTGTGCTACAGTGTGGTTGAAAATGGAGGGAATCATTTGAAAAGCATTTCCTCCATCACGTGTTTCTCGGTGTAAGACCTTTACGACAATGTGCTGAGAGGAGACCAGATAAATGAAGATAACCAGCCTTGTTACTTACACTGCAGGACTTCAGCTGCCAGTGAATTTAAAGCAGGACTTCAGCAGTCATTGATGCTCTGTTGATCTCTTCAGATGAGAGCTCCATCTCTAATGCAGATCCTTTACTCCAGAGAGAGAGAGAGTGAGAGAGAGATGGGGCAGCGTGCCATGCAGTTGTTGGGTCAAAGCTTGGTCAGATCTCTTTCTCATGGTGTTCGAGTAGTGCTGGGATTCTAGACACTTTAGGGATGAGCCAGTCACATCCCAGAGAACTGCTAACTACTAATGTGTGTGGGTGTGTGTGTGTGTGTGTATGCGTTGAACTATCACTGTGCCTTATAGACTTATGTTTTATGCATTTGCTTCCGATTTGTTTGGTATTTTGAATTAAAATGTTTCCTTTGTTTACCATTTTAAAATGCTTTATCGTGTCTTTTAAGAGCATATTTTGTGTTGTATAATCTAATTTGAGGCATCTCTAACATTTGGGTGCACAAAAAGGCAGTAGTTGTCAAAATACACAAAATACACTGTTTTCACCAGCATAATTCTCGGAATGTAAGCAGCAGTGGGATCATTCACGTTTTCATGAATCTTTCAGAGGCATCAAAACCATATTTTGTTAATGGAGTATAATTTCAGAGAGCTTGCTGAAGAGATCAAATAAACTAGGTTCCATGAAAAATTGATGAATGGGTTATATTTTCTTAGAGGGAAAATATGGTATCTATTCATTGTGAAAGTATACGTTCAGTTATGAAGTGTGAATGCAGTATGTCTACCTTGTATGCAATGAAAGTCGCATACAATAAATAAATAAATAAATATATAAATAAATAAAGAAATATGTAAAATGGGTGTTGCTATATTGCTTTGAATTGTTTGCTGTTAACATATCTTATTTCACTTCCAACACTGTTCATTTGTAAAGTGAAACTGATTATGCATTTAAATTTTTGCATGCATCTAAAAGTAAAAATTATTTTAATATATACAGAATATTTATACTTTCATAGATACCTACCACCTATCCTACCACCTAATCCCACCAAGAAATAAATAAAATAAAATTATATATATATATATATATATATATATATATATATATATATATATATATATATATATATATATATATATATATAATCTTTATTTGTGACCCTGGACCACAAAACCAGTCTTAAGTCGCTGTGGTATATTTATATCAATAGCCAAAAATACACTGTATGGGTCAAAATTATAGATTTTACTTTTATGCCAAAAATCCTTAGTATAAAGATCATATTTCATGAAGATATTTTGTAAATTTACTACTGTAAATATATCAAAATGTCGTTTTTGATTAGTAATAGAATTTATTTGGATGGCGATTAAAGGCGATTTTCACAATATTTTGATTTTTTTGCACCCTCGGATTACAGATTTTCAAATAGTTGTATCTCGGCCAAATGTTGTCTGATCCTAACAAACCATACATCAATGGAAAGCTTATTTATTCAAATTTCAAGTGTCAAAAATTGACACTTAAGACTGGTTTTGCGGTCATTCAAATGTGAATTTGAGGAACAGAGTGCAACCTTTTACATTTTGTTAAATAAATAAATCCAAAAATTAGCATGTCACAATCTGTCGCAAGAGTCAACTTCATTTCACAAAGCTGACATAATGCTTCTTCAGATGGCAATTTTTGATGGTGCATGGTGATGATGATCAGCTTTGGGTTCGTTTTCTCACACAAAGCTATCGTCTGGCCTCAGTAGACTTGCAATATTTTATATTTTTTAAATAAATTATTGTTGCTACACTATACTGTTTCTACCAGTTTTGTTATTTACAGTATTTTGTTGTACAAAAGAAATGGTTAGGTAGAGGTCAGTTTATTAGGCTACGTAATGAAAAAAGGTTTCTTGTTAAAAACAATAGCATTCCAAGTTTGTCTATGTAGTGATGTCAAGGGGTACCTGTAGACTTTTGTTAGTGGCCATGCTTCAATTTTTGAGACCTTTGAGATTGAGTTGTTGTAAAAGCACCATTTTCTATTATTATATGTTTCCTTTTCAATTTGTTTTATTTATTTATTTATTTATTTATTTATTTTTATTTAAATTACTGCTGAGTTTCAAAGGAACTGCAATCTTACAAGACAAGACACTTGTTCGATTTATTTTAGAACTGCCATTTCTAAAAGACACATAACAAAAAAACAACCAAAAACTCATGTTTGTGCAGGTCACAAGCCTCTTTTCTGTTGCTGAACAGCTGTTACTCGATTTAGACAGTCCGGACACCCCAGGCCTGACTAATATCGCCCACTCATAGTCCACACAGGAAATAAAGAGCTAGAGTGCTGGTAATGTGCTTCAGAACAGAAAATGCATTATTTTCCAACACAGTATATGATTATCCTCAGCATGCAAAATGGGTGGTATTTTTTTTTGAAATGTCAGACTAATGGCAGGACATTACTGAACACATAATTCAACTCATCCAACTTGAATTATACACATACACCTTCAGTCTCAGGAATTCATTATTAGACTACGGTAGAGGTTCTCAACCAGGGGGCTGGGGGCCTCAGAAAACTTAAAGGGCTCCTATTAAGCCCTTTTACGAAGTCTTGATTTGGTTTTCGGGGTGTACTTGAATAGGTTTTCATGTTTGATTGTTTCAAAAATGCATTATTTTTCACATATTTTACATTATTGCAGCAACTCACATCCCAGTTTGTCTGACCTTAAACGCCCTGTTTAATTCCTGATTGGTCAGCTGGACCAGTGGGTTGCGATTGGTGAACCGTTTAGAGCATCGGAGACTGTGACTGTCCATTCACTATGCGATTTTCTAAGAAATCTGTCAACTCAAATCTGCAGACTGCCTCTGACTTTCAGCAACTAGTATCAACTTCTCCACACTGTAAATCGGGGAAACTCGGGGCAAAGATCATGTAGTGTATTTCAGCCTTTAGGAAGGCCAAACAAAGGGGTTTTGGAACTGCAGTGATAGAAAAAAAAAAAAAAAAAAACAGCTCCATTTGTGAAAAGTGGTTGACGCAATATACTGTAATGTGAAATGGTGAGTCAACCCAAACAGATTTTTAGATCCATTAAAAATATTTTCACATGAATTTGAGAAATTGCATGGCAACAAATATAAAATATCTAATATTCTATATTTGAGTCATTTTTGTATATTTAACTGTCAAAAATCAAAAATGTGTTCATCCAGCCCTCCATTTTATGGCTCCAGGTTATAGTTTCATGTAGCACTGTACAATTTTCCCCAGCAGTTGTGTATTTATATGTTTTACGGCTGATTGCAGTGCGGCCTCTGTGAAAGATGAGATTTATATAGTATTTACTCTCATCCCAAGGCTTGAATTATATCAGACGTTGGCAGCATTGGAAATATGGCAAGCATCTCACATCTTGCGTTTATGTTACATGGTGTTAAAGATTAATGTCTCGAGTGAGGCAAAGGTCCAAATTGTGTAGAGGGGGCAAAATAGTCCCTCACAATTAAATCTGGCAAGAATTTCTGGACCTTTCAGCCAAAGAACCAAATCACATTATATGCCTGGCCACACCTTCACATGCTAAGACAAGAAACAGGCATGAAGGGCTTTAGGATTTGACACGCATATTCCTTGTGGCTGCATGTGAAGTCCTTTCTGTGATTCTTCACATTCTAACCATATTTTTTCAGGCTTTGATGCTTTTTCCTAGTATTGTTTTCCTTTAAAATTTTGAGAACACTTCGCTGTAACCTGTAAAGAACCTTTCACCACCTAGATGACGTTCTCAGAGATGGATGCAGCACTGATGCTGTTATTATAGGGCAGAAAAGTCAAAGTGCTTTTGAGAGCCTTGAACTCATCCGACTGTGTATGTATGTCAAATTTTGTGAGCATTCATAAAATCAGCAGGCAGGTACACTGAATAGAAAACTTGAAGAGTGGCCAGAAAAACCAATGCCATTGCCATTGAATCTAAGCCATGTTTACAAGACATTTTAAACAAATTTCTCTTGTTAACATGCCAAGTCAATTAAAGTGCTTATAGATTGCTTTTTTATATAGATTCCCAGGTATTGTAGACCTCTGTGTCTTTATACAACTGCTGTTAATGTATTGGAAGCATTGGGAAAACATTTTTGTAGAAATCCAAAGTTGCACCAATACATACAATTCACTGGGTAACGCTTTAGATTACAACCCGCAACGTACTGCGTACATAAACAGAATTTACAGTGTAACTATTTTGTAATTATAGTGTACCTATTCAGTACCTCCGTGTAGGTATAAGGGAATAATATGCAAATTTGGGGGAATAAAGAGGTAATAACCTGTAAAATTACAAATTATTTCAACTGTAAGTATTTTGAAACTAAGGGTTACCTCTTCTAATATTACGTGGTATGTATGACCTAACAACAATCTTACATTGCAAGTGATTTAGCAAAAACATACACTGTGTAGGCTTACTTTTTAAACATGCTGGGTTATTGTTTCAATCCAAACGGTCAGTTGAGACTGTTGGGTTAGGAAGCTGACTTGATTTGACCCAATTTGGCTTGATATCAGTAATAAAGTAACCCGACGGTCCTAGGTTAGAAACAGTGTTGCCAAGTCTGCGGTTTTCCCAGGGAATTTTTACCAGGGATCCCCCCTTGAAACGTGATTGGGCTAGTTTTGTTGTGAAAACCTGGCAACCCTGGTTAGGAATGTGGAGGTTCAAACGCGAACGGTTCTGTGTGCGACTAAATCTGCGATGCTTAAAATGGAAACGTGTGGAAAATAGGGGGGAAATAATCAAAGCGCAAACGAGGGACAACTTTGAAAGTGTCTAGAGTGTGTTCGTTTAAAACTGTAACAGTGAATGTGGTGATCAGGAATTTGCATGAGTGCAGCGAAACATTCTAAAAGTAACATGTTTTGCAGAAATGTCAGCACAGGCATGTTGTTCCAATAAACCTGGGTTGAGGCTGTTAAACTCTTGGTAAAGGCAAACACAATGAATACTAAAAATATGTTTAAAAAACAGGACTACTGTTTTTTGAGTTGATCAGTTACTGTTTAGCAACTACTTGGTTTTATATTTTGTGATTTAATGCAGTAGCATATTCATATTTGTGGCTTAAATGGATAGTTGAAAAATATATACATTATAATTTACTATGAATTTATTTCTTCTGAAGAATGCAAAAGAAGATAAATTGAAGATAAGCTGGTTTCCTCTGTTGTCCATTATTCACTGGGAATTTTCTCAAAATGTCTTCTACAAGTTCCAAAGAAGAAAGAAAGACAGTCTTATGGATTTGAAATGGCATAAAGGTGAAAAAATGACTTTTTTGGGAGAATCACCCCTTTTGAGCATGCAAATGCTTCTGGAGGCACTGTAGCAAACTTCACTTACCCAAAGGCAATCATTTCAGCTGTTGCTCACATCCAAGCAAGGAATAGGGGAAGCCTCCAGTCATATTTGCATAACTTACCTGTTAAATCTTCAGACAATAGCAGACAGTTCCACGCTTGACTGACAGTGCACAGATCTGATTCGTCTTCATAATGGAAACCCATGACTGCACAGGCAGCCCCAATGATTCACCTTCCATATGGCTGTAGATGGTTGAGCAAACCTGTCACTGTTTTAAGATGTGGAGCAACAGCAGCTTGGGAGGATACACAAACGCAAGGATTCTGATAGTTTACCTTTAAACATCTCTGCAGACACTGAGCAAAAGAGAACTGAACAGAACAAGCTGTTTTTCAGGCATGTGCCAATAAAATGTCTATAAAATATATAAAAACATCTTTTTTACAGGAACACTTCTTTAGTCTGTGAATATATATTGCATAAGCCATATAGAATCCAAGGGCAAATTGAAGATGAATAATTATAAATCAGTCTCATCTTTCTCAATATGGCATATGACCAGACGCACAGCAGAAGGAAAAAGTTTTCTAACTCTCTCATAATTGGAAACTACATGTCTGGTTGACTGAAAAGTTGAACTCCTCCCAAACCCAGCATCTTGTTTCCTTACATAAGCTCAGAAGAATGAAATGACCCTGCAGAGCCGTGTTTAAATATTCCTCGCTGCGATGAAGCCTGTTTTCATGCATCTAGTTTTTAATATAATTCCCCATACCAGAAAGCTTTCATTTCAGCATTTATTGCTTATATGAATTGAACCAGAAGTTTGAAAGGGTAGAGGGGTATCAGAAAAATAAAGAGATCAAACTTAATATTTAAGGCCAAGATAGTAGATTAGACTTGATAAAATAAATGTAGATAATAAAAACAGAGATTTTTCGTTAGAAACAGGTTAAACTTCTTTTCTTTTTTTTTTCTGATACATATTTAGGTTGCATTAAACAGATAAATATAAACAATGTCATTACACATTTATTTTCTTACGGAGTGAAAAACATCGCTGAGCAGAGAGGACACAGACAACAAGTTGACAGACAAGACAGACAAAAAAGAGCAGGCTAACCACCAAGTCAAAGCATTCAAATTATGTTAGCTTTATTAAGAATTTCGGTCACACTTTATATTAGGTGGCCTTAACTACTATGTACTTACATCAAAAATTAAGTACAATGTACTTATTGTGTTCATATTGTATTGCAAAACAGTTTTGCTGCTATTGAGGTGGGATACGGGTAAGGTTAGGGGCAGGTTTGGTGGTCTGGGTAGGTTAAAGAGTGGGTTAAGGTGTAAGTGATGGGTCAACAGTGTAATTATAAATGTAATTACAGAAATTAATTACAGATGTAACTACATATAGGTAGTTTTAAAAATATAAGTACAATGTAAAAACATGTATGTACACAATAAGTGCATTGTACCAAATGATTAATTCAAATGTAAGTACATAGTAGTTAAGGCCACCTAATGTAAAGTGGGACCAGAATTTCAAGCGATTAATACAGTTTTGGAGCTTTTGCCTCAGTTCAAGCGAAGCAGGAGTGCATTCTTATTAGCATGAAGTAAACATTGAATGAACATCCGATCCATGTTGAAAGATACACTACAACAATGTATAGTGTCTCATAATCATTCAATGAGTGTTTCAACCACGGAAAGACAGCAGCTAGGAAACATTAACAGCAGAAAATCTATTCAGGGACCATAAACTGAGAAAAATGTACACTATATGGCAAAAATTACATTTATATATTTAATCATAATTGCTCTTTTTATTATAATTAATACAAATGTATGGATATAACATTATTAAAAAAAAATGGTCTAATATGAACTTTTATACAAACCAATTGATACTTTTAACCCCTGTATAGTTTAGTTTAGAAAAAAATAAGAAAAAAATAAAGTGTACAATATCAGTCAAAAACATTTTTTAATTTGTAATGTTTTTTTTTTTTTTTTTTTTAAGAATTATCTTCTGCTCACCAAATTGGAGTAAAACACTGGAGTAGGCTAAAAATCCTCAAAAATTCAGCTTTGAAAGCGAAGAAATTACCTTTTAAAATATATTCAAATAGAAAGCAGTTATTTTAAATAGTAAACATATTTAACAATATTACTGCTTTTGCTGTATTTTGGATCAAATAAATGCAGGCTTGGTGAGCAGAAAAGAATTCTTAAAAAAAAAAACATTAAAAACCTTGTTCAAAACTTTTGTTCAAAACAAAAATGTTCAAAAACATTTGACTGGTTTTGTACTTAATCACAGGCTTGTTAATGATTCCTGAATAATTCTCAATCCAGGCTGAACTCAAAAGCTGGCAGTCCTGTTTCCCTGAACATTTACAAAATTCACTGTATCCTACAAGTTAATGTTAGATCTTTTGCTCCAACCACTGGTTAATGAGGTGATAGAAGTAAGATAAATAAGTTGCGGTAGGAATGAATAGCTAATGTGGGGTAATGTGAAGCAATCAGCAATCATTTATTCATGCTTTTTTATGCCAGGTTGGAGTTATACACTGATTTTCTGTCATGGTCTATGGACCCCCTGAATTAGCCTTGGCCACCCTATGTATAAAACTTAAGCTCCGCTACTGTCTATGTGCCCCCGGACCACGATTGTGCCCTAGCAACGTCGCTTAGCCCCTGCCCCTCCAGAGGTCTGTGCACGCCACTGACCTTTGGCATAAGATAACTAATAGCACATACACATACACACCTAAAAACATAAATTTAATTATCATTCAGGTTTAATGCAGTTAACTCAAAAATAATTAACATATAATCATGTAATATATTTTCCTTCATGATGCACTGCTCCATGCACACTTTGTCGTCTTTGTGTTAGTCTGCTCCGCTGGCTTTCTGGTAAATGCTGCTATTGGTCGGCCTTCTCAAGGTTACAACCATCACATCTGTGAATGATGGACTGATAATGGCTATTTTGATAAAAAATATACTACCAAGTGAGTGTCAAATGCTATGTTTCTTGACAGTGAAACAAAGGTCTATTTATCACCTTCACTGAAATGTATCTCAGATGTTAACATTGACCTTTAAAGAGGACATGGGTGTGTGTGAGTGAGCATTCAGACAAATAGTGCATCGCTTTTAAATGAGTTAACCTCTGTCATCTTTCAATTCATGCACAATATTATATCAAGATTACAGTCGGGCAGTTTGTGGTTCGACCATTCATTGATTTGGACAGTTTTAGAACTGACGCTGACAAATAGGTGTTTGATTTTCAGTCAGAATCACACTCCACAACTGCGTTTTTACACTGTGTGGTTTTCTTTTCCAAAAGGGTTCATTTTTGTGAAACTGGCAGAAGTGGTTGCTAGAAATTCACTAAAAAAATGACAAGAATGTTTTTGACATTACAGGAAGCATTTAGGTGCTTACAATGAACATAACATGAATTAATAAAATGTGTTTTGTATACTTAAAATATACTAATAACTACCATAATACTGCAGGTACAGAACACCAAGATGAATCAAATTTACTCATAAGTTTCCATAAACCCAGCCGAATAACACAGATGACACTAAAAAGTCATAAAAATTAATTAAACTACATAAAATGTAACTGCCCAGAAGTACATAGAGTAACTGTGACAATTAACAATTAAAAAAAAAAAAAAAAAAAAACGAATTGTGTTACACAGGGGGCATCTAAAAAGTAATTTTATTAAATTTAAATAATAAAAATAGGCAAAGTGACTCTAAAATTCCAAAAATCATATAATAGCCCTTTCTTTTATTTCCAAAAAAATACATACATTTTATTTTTCAAACACTACTATAAAATAGTAATGGGTCGTTCTTGAAAAATTCGTTCATTTTGAATGAATATTTAATGTGACTCTGGAAGAACATCCTAAAGGTTCTGTACTGGAATAGTTTCGAGTCTTCGGGTTTTCGAGTTGTTCGTTCATCACGTGACAGCCCCATAAGCTCTAACCAATGCAGTCTGAGCCGGAAAGAGACTTAATAATAATAACCAACTCTTTATTACCTTTGTTACCACATTCAGTGTTATGGAAAATAACCATCATGACAGAAATTCACACATTTATAAACTGTAAGAAATAAAAAGCTGCAATTTGAGACCAGAAACGCATCATGCAACTGTAAGAGTAAATAATAATTATAATAATGATAATAATTTTGATGATAATAATAATAATAATAATAATAACTATGCACACTGTAAAACTGAACAGTGAAATTAATTAAATGAAATGAGTTAATATCACTCAAATAATAATGAAAGTTAATTGGACTTAATTGAAATAAGTTTGTAAGCTCAAAATGTCGTTGTAGTAAGGTGAACTTAAAATTATTGTGTGTTCTAGTTCCCAGTATGCTTTGCATCAGACAACAAGGAAAATAATGTAGGAATTAAGTGTTATTTTGTCAGTTTTTGCACAAAGTTAACATAGATAGACATAAGTTAGTACTTAAATGTTGAGATATATTAGGTTTTACATAGGTTTCTGTTATGTTGGTTTTGTAGCGTTACCATTGTGGTAACGAGAGCCTGTGGTTAAGTTGAGGATGGACAGCAAAACTTTAAGACTATATATACTGCACGTTGTTTGTCTTTTAACATGCAAGTGTTGTGAGCCTTTTAGATAACTACATTAGCATGCACCAGTGTGCTGTTGCTAATTAGCACTTAACTATAAAGATGTGAATGAATGTGTTGTTAATGGAAGCAAGTTGTATATAATTATCTTTGTGATGAGTGGGGTGTGATCATGGAAATGAGGCTTGGCTCCCATTGCTCTTAGCCCCGCCCCACTTGTCATAACATTTTAAGCTCTACTAACTTAAAAAAATAAATAAATAAATAGTTTATTTACTCAAATGTTTTGAGGCAATAACTTTCCTCAAATGTTTTGAGTATACTTAACTTATCAGGTTTTACAGTGCACCCGTTTGTAAGGAAGGTTGTAAATTAACTCATTTCTTTATCCAATACTGTCACGTCACGTGACAAAAGAATTAACGACTCGAAAGATTTGAGAGATGAACTAATCAATTCTCTTTCTGGCTCAGACTGCATTGGTTAAGTTTATGGGGCTGTCACGTGATGAACGAACGACTCAAACCTGAAGACTTGTCAGATAAGAGGTGAGGTGAGCTAATCATAGACTAAAAACCCAGGTAAACAATGAATTAATCTTTTCTGTTTCTTATAGCATTATAGTTTGTATTGTTTGGAGTGTGATCAGTGTTTGCATACGTAGTAGATGTGTTAGGGAAGTAACACATAACATTTTAATTTTATTAAAAATATTTTGTTAAAATGAACAAAATGAATGAAATGACTCAAAAAAAGATTTGTTCATTTTGCTGAACGAGACTCAAAGGTCTGAGTCGGTAAAATGATCTGAACTTCCCATCACTACTATAAAAAAGATTGAAGTTTGTAAGATTATTGATGATTATTGCTTCTGAAAGCTTGCTTGAATGCTTATCAAAGTTAAAATACTTTGTTTTTAAGATTATTTTAGTATAAACTTTGAAGAGCATAATTAATTTGAAACTTTTTTTAATTACATTTTTTGTTTGTTTGTTTGTTTACTTGTTTGTTTTTTAACATTACAAATATCTTATAAATTAATGTGTTAATTAAAAAAAAATGTAATGACTCCACAGTATGTGTATATTATGTTAATATTATCAACATTATTACTAATACATAAAGTAAAATGGCTACAAAAAAAAAAAAGCACAATCGCTTAAAATATTATTCTGTGGAGAGATTAAAAAAACTACTGTTGGTTGTAATAAGTATATGCATGAAATCAGAAAGGATGGAAGATGTCCCCGAGCACACACTGTACCCTCCTCACTATTTGGACAGCTAAAAGGTTGAAGAATTGTCATGCTTTTGCATAACCTGTCTCAGGCAATTCATGTGTGTCCGCTGAAGGGCTGGGCATTCACGTGAAACCCAGACTTTAGGCAGATACATTTAAATGGGGGCATTACTGCCCCTGTGAGAGTGAATGGCCCTGTCAGCCGCACGCCTGCTTGGTTTGCTGGAGCAGGTTTATCTCCAGCTCTCTCTCTCCATCTCTGTCTCTTCTATATTCCACAATAGATGAGGACAGATGAGGTGTAGATGCACAGACGCACAAATGGTTTGTAGAAATTTGATACCCAGTGGCACCGTATTGACTCCACAACTATGGGCCATGTTACTGTTGAGCAAACATGTGTCTCAAGAAATGTGCATTGGAGTAGTCATTCTGTGTGCAGTGCAGCTTTACACTGGAACAATAGGCCAAGAATTTGAATGGGTATGTGGTAGAGTCTGCAATACAAGAGAATCAGGTTCAAATCCCAAACAAAATCCACTTATTTTTTTTTTTTTTTTTTCATTTGGATTTGTGCAACACCATAGAATTGTGCAACACCAACTCTTTTTGAAAGAGAACAATAGATAATGGAAATATATCTCAGCTTCATTCAGTTTGTTTACGAATTATTCGGACCACAATTCATAATTTTCAGCCCGGCGTGGAGCCCAAGTGGGCAAAATATCCACAGAATCGCAGCACAGGCCTGTCAATTTTCCATCTGTTTCAAACCACGAATATTTAGATCACCTCTCAAAAGGAGAAAAACAAGGAACCAACTAATCTTATGGAATTTTACGATCAAGGTTTTTATAGTCAACTGAAAGAAAAACTAAAAAAAAAAAAGTCACTTGAAAAAAAACATATACATATATATAAAAAATATATTAATAAATTGAACATTAATACATTCAAATAAAATTAAAATAAAATGGGAAATATTACATTAAAAACTAATTCAAAATATCAATTAAAAACTATAATAGTATCTAAAAGTAGCACTGCTTGTGATACATATACAACACATCCACCACAATGTTTCAATGTCACATTCTAAAACACCTAGCATGGCTTAATTTACTAAGGCAGTGATATTAACATTAAAATCAATATACACTTTATTGATAATACATATATACAAGCAAGCAGATGAAACCTCTAAATTGCACATTAACTTTTTTCCTTTATTATGGTTTGCTATAAGAAAACACTTAACATTGTGTAGTTGTAGTAATATGTTTTATTTACGAGATATACTGTATACTGAGTTTGGTCTTTCACAGTACATTAGCACTTCTTAGACACTACCGTAATAACAGCAGTGAACGGCAACTTATTTTATTATGTTACTCCTAAAAAAAATCTAATTGCATTACTTAGTTACTTTTTATGGAAAGTAATGCATTACATTACGTTGGCTTGATTGTTTGTTTTTACTATAAATAAAGTTTTATATATGATTGATTGATTGATTGATTGATTGATTGATTGATTGATTGATTGATTGATTGATTGATTGATTGATTGATTGATTGATTGATTGATTGATTGATTGATTGATTGATTGAAAATATAAAAGCCCTTTCACACCAAAAGTGAAATGAAAAAGCCTCAGGCTGAAGGAAATCAAAAAGCTTCCAGCTGTGCTGTCATTCTGCATGAAGAACAGAAAGCAAGAGAAGAATGTTTGACATTGTCTTCTCAGTCACAAAAACTAGAACACAAATGTTAGGTTTATCTGAAGTCATTTTTGATTATTAATATGATTGAAATGGATCATTGAAGGTTACTAGTTACTTGAAAAAAGTAATCTGATTGCGTAACTCACACTGACCCCCAATACTGGGAAAAACAAACCCTGAACGACAGACACAATGCTCAGAATGTATTTATCCTAGACTTTGAACCCGAGAAAGCCAGAACGCTAAGGATATATATATATTTTTGGACCACTGAGAAATCGCTATTCGGGTTTGCTGAAGTTTATTCATAGTTCAAACCATAGAGCATGGCATTCAGAAAGCTAAAGTCATGGGTTTGATTCCCAGAATATGTGTGACCAGGTAAAATGTATACCTTGAAATGCAATTTAAGTTCTTTTAAGCCAAATGCTGTTAATTTAAATAAAAACATTTGGCAAGAACAGAAGATATCAGGGTGTTAATTTCTGTATTTCTCACCACACTAGAGACCCATTTGCATCATTCCAGTTTCCATTAGGCTTTGGAGTCAATGTTGATGTGCTGCCCAACTTTTTGGCTCGTGGTCATCAAAGGCTCCGGCGTCCCTCTGCTCTCTCAGCCTCTCTGATGATCAAGGGAAGTTGCTTGCTTTATATGCTTGTGACTGCTGTAAACACATTTCTCCGCTAAATTAATGCCTTTGGTTTCCTACAAACCCACCAAGGTAAAAGCTCAAAGCATTGTTCATCAGTTCAGCGGTGATCAATGAGACAGCACTCAACCCCACATGCAACTTTAAACAGAACAGTGTTTTCCTGTGTTTGATTACTTGTTTAGGTGGGATATCAATCATTCAGATAATTCAGTCTCAGTCTCCTGCTGCACAGGATACATCCCCATCTCTACATGCTACCGAATGGCAGACAGACATATTCTGGGCTATAAATGAAACATTTGGTTTGCTGTTACTGAAGTGAAAATGTAGGCCTACTAGTTTAAGAATCAGACCGTACATCCATGCATCACCCACAGTTTGTTTGGTGACCACACAAAGCTTATTGAAAAGCTGTTGTTCCTGTATAATTGACAGCTTTATGCAACTTCTGGAAGATTCTACCTGGAACTAAGTAGCATTTGATTAAATGAATGCTTAGGCAGAGTATTTACGAATGAATAACTTCCATATTATAATTCATATATACAAAAAAAAAAAAATGCACTGAATTGATGTAAAGTGGAAGTAAAGACTTCAAAATTATATTTAAAATAAATGCTGTTTCTTTCTTTTTAATATGTTCTATTCATCAAAGAACCTTGAAAAGGTACAATTATTTTAATCTGCAAAAAACTGTTCTAAATACTGATAATGAGAACTGTTCTTTTAAATAGTTAGAATATTTCACAATATTGCTGTTTTTATGGAATTTTGAATAAAATAAATGTGACCTTGGTGTAAATAAGGGACTTCTGTGAAAAATAAAAATGTGGTAGTGTACACAATTTCGAAGCTTTGTTATCGCCCAACCAATTAATAACCACTTCTTGCCCATTTAAAACATTTAATAGGCAGATAATGAGCATAATTTTAGTGATTAAATAACGAATAAATGATGACTGAGAATTTTCAGAGAATACTTTTTTAAACAAGTTGAAAAACACCCTTTTTTTTAAATCACTCAGAATTCAATTAAACTGTATAATATTATGTAGCATTAAGTTAAAGTAATCGTACTAAGCCTATTTATTACATATTTAATTACACCTATAAACTATGAATTATTTCATATATTCATATTGAGACACAAGATACCACAGGGTTGGTGGAGCAAAGTATGTTCTCTCTTTTACACCGACCAAAACCTTTCATGTGACATAATGACAGTCGCTTCCCGAGAACCTTCTGGAGACAGCGCATCTCCACTTTTTATTTTCACAGTACATGACGGAGCGCCGACCATGTCATATCAGAAACTAGATGGTGGATCTTGGTGAAACCCAAGGCAGGGAGTCGGACGGGCCGCCGTGCGTTCAGACAGGTGGGATGACTGGATGTGACAGTTAGAGACGTAACCGTGTTGGCTGTGTTCTACAGAGGGAATGAGAGCGGAAGATAAAGGAGCTCAGGTGTGGCAGGCAAAGTGAGAGGTAGACAGAAGTCAATTAGGTTTGCCTCCCACCTGTGATTGAGGCCAGTCTCATTTCTATTTAACAACAGAGGAAATGAAAGTTCATTGGGCAATATTGTGGCGAGCTCGAGCCAGATGAGACTTGTTTTAAAATAGCATCATGGCAGACAGGAAGTGAGAGAAGTAGCAAATTAAAGTATGACAATATGGAAATTTTGCAGCAAATGGCGAAAGCGGAAAACCATTTTTTTTTTTTTTTTTTTTTTATGGCAAAGAGCCTGTTAAATGTATTTGGGAAAAGATTGTCCCAAGTGAAGTAAATGGTTCAAACGGCACTGAATTTTAAAGCAGGGTAGAGTGTTACAGATCAATGTACACTCTTCTTGACACCATATGAAAAAAAAAAACTTATATTAAAAATGAGACTTTGTGGAAGGGAGGGTTTGGTGATGAAGATGGCAGGATGACATAAGAGAAGCAAAATAATCAAAATGTTCTCAAGATATTCTAATTATATAAGTGTATTCCCATCAGTCCTCGCTCCCCTACTGATTGCTAATGGTTGCCAGACAGTTTCTTCAGCGATTGGATAAATTCACACACAAAACTGAAATCTTTGGAAGACCTTTTTTTGGGGAGAAACAAAAAACACAAATGGTTCAATTGTGGACATACAATAAGAGATTAGAGTAATTAATGAATAAATTAATGTGGATAGCATATCTGATCATTTGGTTTCAGGAGAATTCGGTAAGAAACATTGTTCACTCTCTACAATGAGGTTTTATTAGTTAACATAAGTTAAATACATTAGTTAACATAACAATGAACAATGCTTCTACAACATCTTATTAAATGTTCATTAAAATCTTGTTTAATGGTAATTTCAGTATTTACCCAAACATGTTTGAGGTTATATATGCTAGCTAATGCACTGTGTTAGCGTTACTTTTTTCTTTTCTTTTTTTTTTTTTGATAGCAAAGGTTAATAAGTGTTGTAAAAATAGATTGATCATTGTCAGATTATGTTAGTTAATGCATTAACTAATGTTAACAGATGAGACCTTATACCTCAAGTGAAATGAATTTGATATCTTGTCAAATTTGAGCACATGCTGTTTGAGATGTTAAAATTTCTTTTGAGAGGAGGCTGAGTGAGATTACTGAGATCTTTTTCTTAGAAAAATCAAAGAGGCTGGAGACTACAGCAAAAGTCTGATGTCTAAAAGATGTATTTCATGACATAAACTGAAAGCAAAAGTATTTCGAAGGCTATGCTCAAAAAAGTATTTTTTTCCCCTGAAAAAAAAAGGAAAAGAAAAAACACTGACCAGTAAGACATCCAGACAGATGTTAAATTGTTGATTTAACTAAAATGATAGATGCCAAACAGTAGTTTTAGTATATTATTATATTATATTTATTATTGTGTTTTTAGCTCATGCTGTTCAATTCATGACAATATCAGTTATATTGAAGTATGTGAATTTCCACAGTGCATTTAGCTTTCATTCATTCATCTATCGATTTTCCAAACCACTTGTCCTAGGTCACGGGACTTGGGTACACATTCTATGATGCATTAGTACTCTCTCCTCATATCTTCATCCGTTATGGAACATGAATCCTTCATGATAGATTAATTCACCTTAGTTCCTCCATCTCAGATATGAGTATTTTATTCATCCATTTCTAGAATGTTGCATAAAATCACTGTGTTAACTTAATAAGACCAAGAGATAGTCATTGAGGGGAAGGAATCCTTATTTATTTGTTTGTTTGTTTGTTGATGGGGAAAAAAACATACAATTAAAGCATATCTTTATTTCTTATTAATACTTTTAACATTATTTTTTTTATTTAAATCTAAAAAACAGTATATTTTATTATTATTATTATTATTATTATTATTATTTGTAATACTGTACTCTTTAAAGGTCTAACTGTAAATAGATAAGTATATATAGGTATATCCATTTTACATATAGAGTTCAAATAGAGTGTTTCTATTATCTTATACCGTTTGCCGCAATATATTTAATGCTTAAGAAGAGTAACCGTAATGAAAAACAACACAGCAACACTGCAAGGATTTTTTTCAAGTTACCGTTTTCAAGTGAACAGTCCTCATTAAAGCCTTCAGAGAGCACATCTAATGAGTCGACAGTGCAGGGAAAATATAGCTGCTTTTCATCTTAGTTTGGAAACATTTTGTGAAATATGAATGCCTTCATCTCTTTAGGTTGCTTGTGAAAAAGCTGAGCCAATTTGCTGAGCAGATTTTGTGAGCATTGATTCAAGTGCGATATCAATATGCCTTCTGTTTATGCAGATGTTGATCTTAAATCAGAGCTCCTGACGGTTCATAGAGTGCGCCCCAATGAGAGAAGGCTTTCTAAGAAAGGAAAAGCTTTGAGTCCCAGCACAGCTCTGCTGTCTTGTTCTGTGCACCTGATTCACTCTTTAACCCAGATTTATGAAGGTAATTGCTGTATTATAAATGAGTGATGCAGGCGGTTCAGTGAACTAGTCATAAACAAGAAAAATGGACGTGGGCAGGTATCTTCACATCAGTGTGTAAGTTATCAATCTTAAAACCTAATGGTACTGCAACAAGGTTAAAGACTTTTACATCCATTTGTTTTCATTATGTGTGTGTGAATCAAAGGCTAATAGTCAATCGATTTTTCTTCTTTTAAAATCATAATTATTTACAAAAAATCAATTTTCATGTCAGCTGCAGTTGAGTGTTTGTGGAAAGACTGTTACACATGCATTAAAAACAGCTAGTATAATAGTCTACATAATGATGCTCTGTGTGATTTCATCATACACACATGAACTCCCACAGATAAAACGCTCATTTATCAGAGAAGGACAGAGAAAAGCACCACAAAATTAAAATTGGAGAGAAACTGAATGACCTAACAGTAAATGCATATTTCTTTGAGAAAGGAAGTTTTTGTATAGAAATAAAAGGCTCTGCGGGCAGGCTTTACTATGTACTACACCAAAGGAAATGAAAAGGAGATTCATTTTGTTAAGAGAGGATGACATATGTGAAGGAATGGTGCAAATAGAAGCCAGACAAGAACAATCCACACTCTAAAAGTCTGTAAAAATACCTCCCAATGTGATATTGATTTTTTCTGGTGCTTTACCTGTATTCGGAACAGTACATTGCATTGTGATTTAGGTTTTAAAGAAAAATCAGTAAGTTTAATGGAAAAGTACCGTTTCAAATATATATATATCACAATAAAAAAGTTTGGTAAAAACTAATCCCTTCCGAATAAGGCTTTAATAGTCAAAATTTTCCTATCACTACAACTTCTATATAAGGTTTCTCTGATATTCTCCTGAAATTGCCCTGTACAGTTTTGTACATTTTAAACATCAATCTCAAATCACTGTCTGGTACGGTGACTTCTCAAACACACACAATGAAGAAAAATGAACCCAAGTCTGTTCAGTTCGCCCTCAAAGCTATCATTGTGGAGTCAGGCCTGCTCTGAAAATCTGTCATGCCATATTACGGGAGGATAGCTGCCTCTGCTCTGTCTGCTTTTCATTGGCAGGGGAGAATTCAATGAATATTTTATGGCTATGGATATTTTGTAACATGGTTCGAGTGAGCCAGCTATAGCTGCGCTCAAAACGCCCGTGAACTGAGCAGGGTTCACAGCAGGAGAGCTCTCTGCTGTATTTAATCTGTGGCCTGAACACACACGACAGCCTGTTATGCAATATGCACTTTAAAAAATAAAGCTTGTGTGTAACACCCATTAATGTTTTTCATATGGACCCTCTGGGGGAGCTTTGTAACATTATATGAAGAACACGATCCTAACAAAAGACACTCAAAGAAAGGGCAAATGGGTAGGGAAGATGTGCTCAGATTTTCCTAATATTAATGAATGTAAATCGAAGTTGGTCTGAAAATGTGCCTAAGCAAAAATACATCGCTGAGTTTGACACAAAATAAAAAGAAAATAAAAAGAAAAAAAAAAAAATCTGTCTGTAAAGATGATGATTCAGACATTTTGTTTTCACTTCCCAATTATCATGACAAGTGTGGGCTGAGGCGGCACCACACCTCCAAAAGAGGCAGAGTGGTGCTATTTACGTTACTGAAATATGATATTGTGTCCCCGTGAAAAAGTCCATTAAAAGCCTCTAAGAACATTCTGAGATGCCAAAAATCTCTTTTGAGATACCGAGAACGATTCTGGTTTGCAGAGAGTCTCATTCAAAAAAATCCAAGCAGAACTAATTTCTGTATAAATTGTTCGTAAAATCATTCTTACATAAATTGTCGCATTCAATTCGGTTCAGCAGTTTACACAAGAATAGATTTAGAAAGCATTTGTTTTGCTTGGTTTGTATGAATGAGGGCATTTGTGTAGTTATGGTTCTGCTTAAAAGCATTTGTCATGTAAAATATCCTTGTTTTAGCATGCGATGCCATTAGTCAAAAAAAAAAATCTTTATAAAGAATTCTTTTTACTGTCATTTTCTATGTCTTGAAAAATAACCTCACAAGTGTTGATTTTTATTTGGCTGTTCTTTGTTCATAACTTCTTGAGACTTAAATAAATGTGAATTTCTGCGATTTGATTTTGAAAGTGAGAAGGTAATTGGGGTTGCTAATAACATTATGGCTATAACATTTTGAGAATAAATAATTAGTCAAAAGTATATACTATAGACACAATGTTACTAACAGTAAAAGTTGTTATGGTATAATTTCCAAAAAAAAAAGCTATGGAGAGCTTAAGTATTAGTGTAACAAAATGCAATTACCTACTGAATGCTTTAAAATAATGAAAATGAGAAATGCAATCAGTTCAGACCTTCATATAGAAAATAATTACAGAGCAAACATAAAAGTGGCATACTGTTGTTCGCATCGATCAGAGTTACATCAAAGCAGCTGCTAACTTTGAACATATGCCCTGTATGAGTTCAAACCCATCCATCAATGTCTTTCCTTTGGAATACTGAGAGTAGTCAATATCACAAGAGTGAAAACACTGTAGCTAAAGGTGACCAGCTTTCTGAAATGGAAAAAGAGGACATTTCCTAGTTCAGTGGTCAAAATATCATAAATACATCATAAATGTTTGTACTTTTGGAAATGGTTCACTACTTTAATTAGGCCTATTTTGCGTTTAGATGTGTGTGGTGGAATTACTGTGTTGTGATGGCAGAACCTTTGGAAGCATTTAGAATTGTGTAAAAAATCCTGTATCCTTTTTAGACCCTGTTATATGTTACATATAAGCAGTATTACTTTAACAAAGTGAGTATATGACTACCTTGAAACCAATTGATTTAAGAAGATACCTTTATAATTGAGGCTAAAAGTGCTCTACTGTTATCTGGGTAAAGTGTAAAGTTCGTCAGATGCTTTTGAAAATGGCTTGAATGAAAAGTATGTTGAAGTTCAGGCAACAATGTGCAGGAAACATGGACAAGTGACATACAGAACTGTACATGGAGGATGATGCACAATGTGTGACTCTTTGACTGCAATCAAACCAAAACTGAACGCAGCAGCTTCTCATCTTCAAGCCAGCTCAACAGTTCTTCCAAGGATGAATCTCTTTTGTTGTTGCTTCACTTTTCCTTTTGTAATTATCTCTTGATGAAATAATATGTTCAGTTAATAAATATGAACCTAAAATGTCAGTGCATGATCTTTGGAAAATGCTGTAACGGTGCCCCAAAATGCCTTCAGGGGACTTCAACTTTATTCTACGGCTTCTGCCAGGCGTGAGAGAAAATATACAATTGTCAAACAATGGGAATAGTGATGAAAAGGTCACGGGTTCAAATCCCAGGAACTGCATGAACTGATAAATGTATGCTTGAATGCAATGTACAGGACATTTCTTTGGATACTCTTGTGAAAAAGTATTATGATTAATTTTACTGAATTTTACTGAATTTTAAATGTACTAAATTGCAAATTCATTATTACAAATGTGTAATTACAAATACATGAATACATGACAAGTAGAAATTCTATCAATCTTAAGTTAAACTAATTCCATTTCATATAAATTTAAACTATAATAGATTTCCATATAATTGTAATAACATGCAGTTAAGTGTCCGAAAACATTACATTCAGATTTTTTTCTTACATAAGTATATTAAAGTGTACTGTTTTATTTATGTTATTTATTTATTTTTTATTTTTTTCCCCCACAAGGGTAAAAGCAACTTCAAAATGCATACATATTTAAATGTAGGCAAGATGGCCATCCCTCACTTTCCCATAACTGCAGAGAAGCAGGCGGCTGGTAAGTAGACATGAGAGTTGAGATTGATGGTGGTTGTGGATAATGGCAGGCTATCTCAGTATCTGTCTGCTTGCTGTACGGAAAGATTCTTCCCTCAGGTCTACTGATAAAAAAACCCATCATTGTGAGATGTGATTGAAACAAAGTACTTTTGGTGTTTCGTTGTGTGTGTGGAAAGCTCTTCCTCAATCTTTAGAAAGGGGATATTTGTCATGGAAATGTATTGAGCCAATGCACAGAAATTCAGTTGGGATCGTGCATTACAGTCACAAGTCCATTAGAAGAGCAACATGGCTCAGGCGATAATAATGATGATGGTGCCTATATCATTTCATTTGCATTCACTTCGGCATAATTAATGTGTATAATTAAGATTTCCATTACAAGAGAACAGATGTTGTTAGCCTCTTGCTGATAATGGACTTTGATCAGGCTAAGATAAATTTGTAGAACTGATTAAACTTAAGAAGTTTCAACTGCATAGTGTGTAGTGTTCCTCTGTTGGTGTCATGATGCATCGAATACTTATTTTCAGTGACAAATAAAGTATTATCTCACTTAAAAACACAATGATATGGTCTTGACCCTGAGTCTTTATCATTTAGATGAGGTTATTACACAATCAGTTTTAATCCAGCCACAGCATAATTCTTATAGTGATGCCTGATTCATGAACGAATCATTCTTTTCAATGAACTGGTTCACCAGTTGAAGTGTTTCAGACTGAAAACTTAGCCACAAAGTCAATGAATGTGAAATAAAGCTTATTATATTAGCCAAAAGTTCTTATCAAAAATATGGATCAATTCATTCAATAGATTTGGCTGCTTTAGCGACGGGATATTTTGAGTGTTCATTCATTGTAGTTCTGTTCGTGTGAAGTGAAATGAGGTATGACGGTGACCTTTAATAATTAGGTATTGAGAAATTTGAATGGGTTTATACAGCTGAACGGTCTGAAGAATTATGTCTAAATTACATTTTTCTCTTGCAGATCTGGCACTGAAAATACATTTACAAAGAGTCAGAATTCAATGCAATTACCAAGAACTGTTACTCTTTTATGTGTAAGTTGTGACGTATTGTCAAGTATGGTGACCCATACTCGAAATGGTGCTCTGCATTTAACCCATCCAAGTGCACACACACACAGCAGTGAGTAGTGAACACACACACACACACACACAGTGAACACACACCCGGAGCAGTGGGCAGCCTTACTCCAGCGCCCAGGGAGCAATTAGGGGTTCGGTGCCTTGCTCAAGTCATGGTATCGAAGGTGGAGAGAGTGCTGTTCATTCACAATCCCCACCTTCAATTCCTGCCGGTGTGGTGGGAATCGAACCAGCAACCTTCAGGTTACAAGCCCGACTCCCTAACCATTAGGCCACGACTACCCCTATGAAGGGGTCGTGATACAGCATATTTACTAAATGGTTGTTATAACCATTTAATAGATATGATGCCATTTTTGAAATCTAAATTTTGTATTGCTATGACAGCAAACACTGGCATCTAACAAAAAAAAAAAAAAAAACGGTAACACTTTATTTTGATAGTCCACTTTAGATATTCTACTAACAGTAAGTAACTTTGCAACTACATGTCAACTAGCAGTCATTAGAGTATTAGTAGACTGTCTGCTTAATATCTTCTAACATTTTATTTTTATGGGTCCACAACATACAACATACTGACTATCAGAAACTTTGCAAATACATGTCAACTTATTCTACTAACCCTAAACCAACCCTACTGAGAGTTAGTAGACATGTAGTTACAAATTAATGAGAATTAGTTGACATGTAGTTGACATGTAGTTACAAAGTTACTTATAGTTAGTAGAATGTCTAAAGTGGACTATCGAAATAAAGTGTAACCAAAAAAACAGATAAACAAATAAAGCATATATATCAACTCAAATAGCAAATTTAAGCATGTGTCCTATTCAGTGTCCTGAAACACTCCTGAAAGATTGGTGTTTCATATTTTAAAGCAGTCAATGCAATTTGGGAAAGAAATCAAATAAATCTATGTGAGTATATGAAAATATTCAGACTTAACCCCCTTTGGAATTGTTGACATTATCTTGAGTAGTTGTAATTTAATTACACAATTTTTCTCAGTAACTGTAACAGATTACAGTTTGTTATTAAATTACATAATTCCGTTACATGTAACTAGTTACTCCCCAACACTGTCAAGTACTTTACATGTGATTTAGTATGTTAAAACATCAAAATAAGTGTACTTTAAAGCATGAGAAAATATTAAAACAATTTAAAATGCACTTTAAAGTAAAACTTTTGGTAACACTTTAGAATAGGGAACACTTATTCACTATTAACTACGACTTTTCCCTCAAAAAATTCCTAATTAGCTGCTTATTAATAGTTAGTAAGGTAGTTGTTAAGTTTAGGTATTGGGTAGGATTAGGGATGTAGAATAAGGTCATGTAGAATAAGGCATTAATATGTGCTTAATTACTACTAATAAATGGCTAATATTCTAGTAATATGTATGCTAATAAGCAACTAGTTAAGAGACCCTAAAATAATTTTACAAAAATATTACAAATTCCACTTTTTAAAGTGTACTTAAGTGTGGCAAGAAAAAAGTGCACTCTCTTTGCTGGCCCTTTATTTCATTAATATTATATTATCTGCAAGCACAGGTTTTTGAAAATATACTTTTAGGCTTTAAAGTATTATCATTATTTTGGTAAGTTTTTTTTTTTTTTTGCTTAATTAAAACAACTTAAGTTACCACAATATAGTACGAGGTCAAAGGACAATATTCTGATAAGTGTGAGTTTGGACACCTTGGACAAAATGGGAATTCTTTCCTAAAAGTTCCAGTTATTCAGAAATTACTCAGAAAGTGCTGCATATAAGACGTTCAAGGGACTCAAACTTCTGCATGCTCAAACTCAAACAATTTGCATGTCAAGTAATTGTTCAGGGCATCACTTTCAGATTAGCTGTAGAGGAGCTTGTAAGCCCTGTATGACCTGAAGAAAAAGCTTCACTATGCTTCTACAAGACATGAAAACTACAAATGGCCTTTCCTTCCTGATGTTAATGAAGCATAGAACAGGAATCTATAATAGGATTTTGTTGTTATCCAGTCTTCAATTTATCCTGAACTCATTAAGTGCTTGAGTCGCATATAGCGTCGCTCCTGTTTTGTCTGAACACGCTGCCGTGTACAGTGACATATATCACTCACCGAGAAAAAGACATGCTTTAATTCAAAGCCCGTGAAAAGAAACATTCTGCCTCTACCCTTCTCTTCCCTTCAATTTTTCACAATGGCTTTGTATCCATGCACAAGTTGACATTTCAGGGACGGAATTACACAGCTTGAGAGACGCCTTCAGTGATAGTCTTGACTAACATGCTGTCACAGATTGGGATAAGTGTCATGCACGCCTAAAGTCTTCACAAAATTAATAGAATGGTCTAAACCCCCTCCTCCATCTTATAGCAGATCACGGTTATATTTCTTTACCGTCTAATAGGGATAAATGAGACGCATATCTCACATTGACTTCTAATTGTGTCAGAACGCACACGTGCTGGCAGACTGATATGTTGAAGAGAATGGATAGAGCAATGTTGGGGATTTGTCATGGTGTCTTCTCCGGCATATGCACTCCTCCACTTGCTCTGTTCATCACAAAGGACACTTCAAGACTGCACACCAGAAAAAATAAAAAATAAAATAAGACTGAGTGATCCATCAAGCCTGCAGAGACTCATGGGATTTTTTTTTCAAGCCATGATTTACATCAATAAGAAATCTTGTGTGAGAGAATATAAAGTAGTTTAACATTTTTCCCCCATAATTTACTCATGTCGCTCTGACCCTGAACTATTTCATGTCTTCCATTAAACACACAAGGAAAATGACTAAGCTTCTGTTTCACATATAATGAAAGCAGATGGTACATTAAAAGAAACTGTAACATAAAAATTATAATATCAAAATAAACTGATTTTATTCAAGTCAAAAATATTTGTTAATATCGCTGAATAACCAAAATACATTAATTTGTACCACCAAAGCTACATTACATGGGTTAAAATAACTTTAAAATTTAAAGTAACAAATTCCAGGCTACCACTTTCACAGTTCGAGGCTTCAAAACCAGGACAAATTATCAGTCCATATGACTAGTGTGCTTTATTCCAAGTCTTTAAAGTCATATGTTAGTTTTGTGCAATGAAAAGGACTATATTTAAGTCATTATTTGCAATAATCTTCTCAATAGCTCTAAAATTTGATCCAAGAACATATTTTTAAAATGCATTGCAATTGGTCATCCCAAAAAGCAAAGGTGTCGGTCATCTCGAACCTGTTGTGGTCCATCCAAAGGCACCAATTATTAACTGAACACAAGTGAAAATTAGATTTGTGGGCAAATGAAACGTCTGGAAACACTTCATTTTAGTGTCCTTGTTACATACTTGCTATGGTAATAACAGTAAATTATTCATACTTATATGCAACTAACCCTAAACCAAACCAAGTAATACATAATTTTAAAGTCATGTTCCACATGTTAATACTATATACTTATATTATAGTAATTACAATAGCTCGGTAATAACTAGAACCAACGCCTAAAATTAACCTTGGTAACACTTTAGGTTATGAAACACGTATTCATTATTAGCTAAGAGTTTTCCCTCAAAAAAAAAAAAGAAGAAGGAACAAAAAAGGGTTAAGGGATCTAGAATATAGTCATGCAGAATAAGGCATTATTATATGTGCTTTATAAGTACTAATAAACAACCAATATGCTAGTAATATGCATGGTAATAAGCAACTAGTTAATAGTGAATAGTGATCTCTAATCTAAAGTGTTCCCCTAATTTTATATTACCCAGTGCTGTAAAGTACACACACTGTAAAATAAAGTGTACCCAAAATCCTCATTTTGAATCCAAACCTACAGTAAGTACATGAAGTTAATTAATATCACTCAGTACTTAGAAGTATGTATGTACTGTAATTACACTGTAACAAGGACACCTTCAAATAAAGTGCAACCAAACTTTTCATTTAACAAAATAGTCAACACTCTGAAATTTGTTCATAGGATTGTTGACTTTCATGCCTTTATGCCCTTGAGGTTTTCCCTTATCCTAAACATCCGAGACCTCCGGAACTTTATGAAACATTGTCAAGTACATTACTCTTAAAACAAGTCCAGCCCCCTGCCGTGAGATGCTTGCTGGTGGCAGAAGTTTCCGGGTACCTGGGGTGGTCGACTTTCTGAGACAGTGACACTGAAGGATATATTATTAGCCTCCCACTGTTCTCATTTATAAAGCGATTGGTTTTCCTAATGCCTTTCTTCAGTAGAGGAAGTTCACGCTGTTTCTTGAAAAAAGCCAAATCCATTTCTTAGTCTGCACTCTGCCTAAGTCAAAGGTCAACAGCACATATGTGGCCATAAGGCTGTGCAGCTGGAAGGAAAGGGTGATAGCACTAACATTTGAACTGTTCCAAAATGCATAATGCAACACCACTTGATTCTTTTTTTCTTTTTAGAATGGTTTTATTGATGCTGAGTCATAACAGGATACAAATAGAAGCATGCATCATAATTCAAGCGGAGAGAAACAATAATGCAAATTGCTGGCAGGCCGGTAGTACACTGTTAGTACTATAAATCTCAACAATGATAGCATGTGTTAAATCTTAAAATTATATGGTTACACTTTAGAATAATGGTTTGTAATTAAATAACAGTGAATTTAGGACTTATTATGTAATCAATAATTACTGAGATTAAACTCACTAAAATCTATTAAATAACTATGAAAACTATTATAACTTTGATATAGAATTATTAATGAATTACTGTGTGACCATTTTTCTCTTTAAAGTGATGGTCAAGGTCACTAGCAGTTCCTGCAGAATGACTAGGTAACACATGGGTAATTAATGATGCATTTTATGACCATGTTTACAGTAAAAACATATTAGACACATTAATGTTGCAATTAGTAATTAATTAATTCTTTATCATTTTCATAGTTATTTAATAGTGAGTTTAAATGAGTTTAATCTCATTCAGAAATAAGGAACTATCTCAGTCTTAAATTCGCCATAACTTACTGATTAGTTAATCCTGTTTTCATATTAGTTAACAGTATTAGCTGAAGTGTTACTGTAGTACTACTCATTGGTCCTGCATCACTAATTACTAATTACTAATGATGAACCTTTTTTAAGTCTAAATTAGTTTGCTAAATAGGTTAAAAGTTTCCAGGATTTTCAGTGAGTTCTTTTAAAAAATAAAAAAGCACTCCTGTAGCAATTACACAACATAATGCTAATGAGGCAGAAGGATGTGTAATATCACAAGACCAAGAAGACAGTGACTCCTTGATCTTTAATGCAAGTTCACAGCTCAGCACTATGATTAGAACAAAGGCTTGCTTTTGGTTGTGTGATTAATTAATGCTGTACTTATGTTAACAAAGTCCTGAGGTCACATTTTCTCACTTCATTGTATCTATATAAAAATTAAAGTTGTGATATAGGTCAGGCTCATTGTCTTCTGAGTTTAAACCCCAGATGAATACTTCAGGCCGGATTTAGCAACCTGTACAGAGAGATGTAGCCATGAAGATGGGCGGAGCCAAACTGAAAGATTTCACACTGAAACAAAAGATAATAACTTTCACAAACCAGTGCATTTTTATAGAGGGATGAATGGAGTTTGAGTGCCAAGTCTTATCATTGACCTTTTCTCAGGGCGCATGCTCTCAAGATTGTATCTTTCTCATGAAAATGGTTCAGGCAGGCAGTTTAATTTCAGAAATGGAATTGCTTTGATATTGTTTTACTCTTCAGATGGGCTGTGTTGTCTTGAAGGGTTGTTTTTTCCCCAGTCAGCCATTTTTCATGGATACTATTTTTTGCCTGTCATATTCCATTTTGCTATCTCTGCGGCGCCAGCTTGACTGTTTCTGACCTGCTTCCATTGAGGTCAAGTTTCTGACCTTTGGGTAGACGTTTTTTTTTTTTTTTTTTTTTTTTTCTTGTGACTCACTTTGAGGAAAATAGGAAAAAGTTTCACACCACACAGATTATTATTTGCTCTTTCGAGGGTTGATGCTCTACCCGTATGTAATTCAGTAATGTCTGTTAGTGAGATAAAAGAGAAAGCGAGCTTTTAGTAGCCCAGATTTCCACTCACAATTCAGCCAACAATATTCAAGGCCATCGACCATGGTACTGTAACTAAAATGATTCCACAAAGCTTAAAGATGAAGACAAAAACAGGCTTTATCTAAAAAGAAAAATGGTTTACTGTTTTCTTTAATCTCATGCTGGATGATTCTCATCCTTTTTTAGAGTAAAGGAGGTGTACTGTAAAGACTGCATTTGGTTCTGTTTATAGAATCCTAATCCACTAAAAATATATATTATGGCTTTGATACAGCAGTATGCATAGATGCGCGCACATCAGTGACTTCACTAGAACACCAATCATAAAGTGCAAACAAAAATACAGAGTTGAGACTTAATCGGATGTATAAATTAAATCATATTTTAAGTTTAGCGAAGGAGGACAAGATCATCCGCTTAAGTTCAGCTCATTTGGTTGTGTCACCAGGGGTGTCGCATGAATATATAATGGCGGAATCTCACAGAAGATTATAAGAGATTTATAAATCCATTTCCTCATAATTTTCTAAAAATTAATCACTATTCTCTATCAATTGGCATTTGTTGTCTGGGTGTTTGTAATTTGAAATCCCCATTTGCTCAAAGTCTGAGCTTTACCCCATGAGGCTACTACGTAAAATTGTCATAAATGAAGTGTTGTACAACAAGAACCCAAGAGGAATGTAAAGGCTCAGAGTAATTATTAAGACTGACAATCTGTTGAGTACTAAAGACTTTCACAGTATTTCCATGACAGATAGCAAAGCATTAATGTGTTACGTGTATGTTCCTGTTGAGTTCCTGTTTGGCCTTATTTGGTTTTGTTCCAGTTCTCATTAGTTTATCATTCATTCTTATCACCTGTGTTAATTAATCTTCTTGTTTGCTCCTTTGTTCCCTGCCTTTATAAGTCCTCAATTCTCCCCTAGTTTTTGTCTTGGATTGATGTTAGTTTATTGTAAATCGTGTGTTGATGCTTATTAAAGACTCCTTCCGTTCACTCCTGCGTTGGATGCTTATTTCTACAACCACGTAACTGCAACATAATGGCCTCTGGGGTCTAGTTTTATTTGTTTTTCCCACAACATCCCCAAGTAAAAAAGTTATATATTTAATATACATTGATTTCATACTTAGTTCAAATCTATTAACATATTTACTTACATGTTGCTCGGGACTTACTGATATAAAAATAATAATTGAACTTTTTTTGGAGTACTACTTGTACACAATGGATATTTCTTAATATTAAGCCTAAAATGTGTTTTGATGTCGCTATTGATGAGGATTGTATGATCTTTGAATAATATCTGTCTTTAAATGCAATATATTTAAAGTGTACCTAAAGTATACTTGTAATAGTTCCACGTTTGCACAATCAAATATGATTCAGTATATCTTTAATTTACAAACCCGATTCCAAAAAAGTTGGGACACTGTACAAATTGTGAATAAAAAAGGAATGCAATAATTTACAAATCTCATAAACTTATATTTTATTCACAATAGAATATAGATAACATATCAAATGTTGAAAGTGAGACATTTTGAAATGTCATGCCAAATATTGGCTCATTTTGGATTTCTTGAGAGCTACACATTCCAAAAAAGTTGGGACAGGTAGCAATAAGAGGCCGGAAAAGTTAAATGTACATATAAGGAACAGCTGGAGGACCAGTTTGCAACTTATTAGGTCAATTGGCAACATGATTGGGTATAAAAAGAGCCTCTCAGAGTGGCAGTGTCTCTCAGAAGTCAAGATGGGAAAAGGATCACGAATTTCCCCAATGCTGCGGCAAAAAATAGTGGAGCAATATGAGAAAGGAGTTTCTCAGAGAAAAATTGCAAAGAATTATCATCATCTACAGTGCATAATATCATCCAAAGATTCAGAGAATCTGGAACAATCTCTGTGCGTAAGGGTCAAGGCCGGAAAACCATACTGGATGCCCGTGATCTTCGGGGCCTTAGACGGCACTGCATCACATACAGGAATGCTACTGTAATGGAAATCACAACATGGGCTCAGGAATACTTCCAGAAAACATTGTCGGTGAACACAATCCACCGTGCCATTCACCGTTGCCGGCTAAAACTCTATAGGTCAAAAAAGAAGCCATATCTAAACATGATCCAGAAGCGCACTTTTTTGAGATGTGTTGATGCCATGAAATTTAAAATCAACTTATTTTTCCCTTAAAATGATACATTTTCTCAGTTTAAACATGTGATATGTCATCTATGTTATATTCTGAATAAAATATTGAAATTTGAAACTTCCACATCATTGCATTCTGTTTTTATTCACAATTTGTACAGTGTCCCAACTTTTTTTGGAATCAGGTTTGTACTTTATGTATACCAAAAGTACAATTGCAGGTATTCTTATGAAGTACATAAAAATGCATGAAAAAAAAAAATGTATTTCAAATCCATTTTAGCATATATATATATATATATATATTTTTTTTTTTTTTTACTAGGGTCTACAATGCTTTCACCTGCTGTTACATGTATATTATAAATAACCATCAGATGTATATTTTATGCATTTTACACAAAACAGCATTTAATTGATCAAAATATCCGAATTGTCAGCAAGGCAAACTAGAGAGCATGGTGAATGTTTATATGGTTGCTAGCGAATGAGGCGCTACATTTTGCTCAGAAACCTTTGGATATTGAATAAATTGTTTATTGTTAAAGTGATAATAAATATATTGTTAAAGTGTTTTGGCTTTAGTACGATTTCTCCCAGAAATAAGCAAGAATGAACCCCTCGTGATTCTTATTTCTCTTATTCGACAGCAAAGCACTTGAGAGTGAAGAATCTCAATTACAACTTTTTTGTGCTCCACAACAGTAACAAAGTCGTTGTTTGGATGAAGGTAAGTTAATGATCACAGCATTTTCTTAAAATTAATAAATACAGAATTTAACAAATACTCCTTTCAAATTTGACGAACTTAACATCTTTGTTGTCTGTGAACTAATGTAGTCCACAGTGATCTAGATTGAATCCAGACCTTGGGCTACAGCATCTCTTTTAACATTTTCCTTAACAAGTGCTACAATACTGTTTTCATTCTAATAAAAAGCAGTCTAGAAAATGGTGGAATCTAAAAAAGTAATAAATTATCATGCTTTTTCCAAAACTGAGAGGAAATACATGATGATCATGACTTATCAGCACAGTGTATTAAATCTGAATGATCTTTGCAGAGCGACAGGTCCCATGTCCTATTTTTAGACATATGTCATGATATAAAATCCTGCTGGAGAGAAAACGGCAAGAGAGAGAGAGATAGAGATAAAGAAAGATAAAAAAGAGGAGCTATAAAACTGTAGTGTAAACAGACGGTGCTCAGATGAAAGTCTTGGGATGAGAGCAGATTTGTGAGGAGTGATTGAATGTCTTTGTGATCTCAGGTTTATGTGGCCATCCTGTGATGCTTTAATCTGGCTCTTATTTTGTGTAAAGTAAAACCCTCATTATACGAGGCAAAGCTGACAACTTGTTATAAAAATGGAAATGAAGACAAGCCTTTTATTAAATTCCTCCTCTTGCCATAGAAACCTGTCACACCACTGACTTCCACTAGATTACAACAGCTGATAATCTTGCTGTCTGGATTTCAAAATAGAGCCACACAGAGAAATTTTAAGGCACAGTGATGGAATGACACAACACTGGAAACAATAAGTATCTGGTCCTCTAGAGTGCTCTGCAGCCGGCGTTTTGTGTGCTGTAATTAAACTGGGGAATTAAACAGTGATTGGTCCTTTCATCTCTCTCACACATTAAAGAAAAGCAGGTCAGAGCAGTTAGCCTTCCACTGAGTGCTACTCTTTCATTCCATTCTCATTTATTTGTTTGTGACCGCTACCTTGTTCACAGGCTTGTTTTTTTCCTCCCAAGAATTTTCTCTTTTGAGATACAAGCCTTTATTTTTATAGTCAATGGACGCATAAAAGAGAAAATTATGTAGTTTTATGAAACACACATCAAGGGTTGCTGTGACCATATGCTGATTGCTATAACAGTCGTCATTTTGTGGGGTGTGAAGAAATGGGGTTATCATTTTCCAGTATGTTATAATATACAAACACATGAAGATATGGTGATTTGGATAAATTTAGCATTACATCCTTTGCTGGATCCTCTGCAGTGAATGGGTGCTGTCAGAATGATAGTCTAAACAGCTGATAAAAACATCACAATAATCCACAAGTAATCCACATGACTCCACACTTACTTCTAGCTAAAATCTGAGTTTGCTATCCATAATAGCATTCTCAAGTGGAAAAAAAAAAAAAAGCATAGTATGAGAAAAATTCAAGAGAATACAGTCCAAAATGGTTCTAAACAAAAATGTCTGTGGATTTTGATGTGAGAGGATAACAGAAGATGGACTTTTTCATTGGAACTAGACAGAAGTGACAGTTTAAGTTAAAAATGTCTTAATGAGGTTATATATATATATATATATATACAGACACACACACACACACACACACACACACACACACACACACACAGGTACATCTAAAAAAAAATTAGAATGTCGTGAAAAAGTAATGTTTTTTTCTTTTGTTTCAAAAAGTAAAACTTTTTTTTTTTTTTTGATGATTAGAGCTTACAGCTTATGAAAGTCAAAAATCCAATATCTCAAAAGTTAAATAAACATCGGTGATTCATTCCAGCAACACATCTCTCCCTTTTATCCATATAATGTGTGGATATATCCATCTCATTTTAATATTTGATTATATTCGTAAAACAAATGATTTCACAGTTACCTATTGTTACATGTCTGCCCGTCTCAGTCCTGGTTTTCCTTATTTGGTTTAGTTCCTGCCCTCATTAGTTAATTATCGTTTGATTGTCCCCACCTGAGTTTCATTATGTTGTTTGCTCTTTTGTTCCTGTTCCTTTAAAAGCCTTCAGTTCTCCCTTGATGTTTGTCCGTGATTGAGTATGTTATGATGTATGTATATTTCGTGATCTACTTATCTTCATTAAAGAAACTAGCTTTTGTGTAACCATCGCCTCCTCGCACTCCTTGGACACCACCACACGTAACACCCATTACTGAATTTAATTTAATTTAATTTATTTTTATTTTTATTTTTTTTTTTTCAGATTGCCGTCAGTGCATTTTAACAGTACTCCTTGTTAGTGGCTCATTGATTGCACAGCTCTCATCTAACCAGTCTCTGCCATAGCAGGCTAAATTAGCTTTCTCATCAGACCAAAGTATTGGATTTATTTTGAAGCATGTTCTGATAAATCATGCCATATTAGAAAAAAATGTGTACAAATCATGTCATATCCTTTCTTTTACCATTACATCCAGAAGATGCTACAGTTTCACATAAATATAGGGCAGACTAACACAATGCACATTCAACCACATTTGCATTCTGCATCCCACATCTGCTTCCTCAAAGTAAATGCATGGATTTTTATTTTTTTATTTTTTCATTAAGTGTCACTTTAAAAACATTTTGTATCACCTTCATTCTGGATATTCTTTGTGCTTACTGACATGAATCACTAAACCAAACTGCTGGAAAACAGTTCTCATTTTAATAATGATGCAAGTATTAAAAAAAAAAAAAAAGAGAGACACAGAACAAAGAAAATGAAACATTCTGCTGATCTCATTATTATTCAAAGGTGTTATTTTTTTCCAAAAGTGTTTGCAAAGAACACTGATACATACAATATCAAACCTGTCTAACAGACACATACAAAGTAAAAAATGGGCAGGTGTTTTTGTATAATGACTGTTAAATTGCTTGATACATTCATGTCTATCATATCATTTTCATATGAATAGAACAAAATGGTTAACTGCCACCATCTTGCATCTGTGAATGACTACCATCGCTAAATACAAAAGTTAATTGAAAATAAAAATAAAAATTACTTTCAATAATAAGAACTTATGGTAACACTGTTTTTAGGGTCTCTTAATTACTTGCTTATTAGCATGCATATTACTAGAATAATAGCCATTTATTAGTACTAATTAAGCACATATTAAGGCCTTATTCTACATCCCTAATCCTACCCAATACCTAAACTTAACAACTACCTTACTAACTATTAATCAGCAGCAAATAAGGAATTTATTGAGGGAAAAGTCATAGTTAATAGTGAATAAGTTCTCCCTATTCTAAAGTGTTACCAAACTTATGAGCATAAACCTTGATAAATAACAACAGAGAACATTTGTTTATAAAAATGTGCATATGTTAAAGCATTTGCATTTTAAAAGCTGCCCATATGTTCATATTGTACATATCTACATAGATTTTATTTTAAGGATTTACACATTCAGTTATTCAGTTATACAATCACTTTTGGTAACACTTTAGAATAGGGAACACTTATTCACTATTAACTATGACTTTTCCCTTGATCAATTCCTAATTTTCTGCTTATTAATAGTTAGTAAGGTAGTTGTTAAGTTTATATTAAGAAGAAGTAGAAGAAGGCCTTAATATGTGCTTAATTAGTACTAATAAATGGCTAATATTCTAGTAATATGCATGCTAATAAGCAACTAGTTAAGAGACCCTAAAATAAAGTGTTACCTAACTTTTAATCAAACTGAACTATGTAACCAAATTAACTGCACAAATTAAATAGTGAGCACATTATGAATTAAGTATTTATTTTAATTAATTGAAGGTGTGAATTTTTAAAACTTAGAAAACAAAATTAACACATCAGCTTGGTAAATGGCAAAGCAAGTGTTCTCTTTGGCATTAATAAAACATATTTTATATTAAGCATATTTAAATTTAATTTAAATCATATGTTTAAATGTTACTTTTTGTGCATGGTATTATAACTGTATCACGATACCACTGCTGTAAGGTTAAAAAAGTTTTCTGGAAAAGATGTGAGAATATTTTACAATTTGACACTAATTTAGAGAGTACTCTAAGGTGGTGAGGAAAAAGGCTAAAATTACTGCTAATTACAGAATCACTGACTGTCTGGATTCCACTGTGTGCTGTGTTTAATAGAACCTTTGTGTTTCCAAGTTTCCAAGACTCAGACAATGTCACATAATCCAAAAAGTGGGGCTCAAGAAGAGTGCTTTAGTGCTGCAGAATCCCATTCAACATTCCAACCTTTCAAGTCGTAGGTATTTTGATATGTTTCTTTATTTTGACAAGCTGAGCAGCTTCTAACGTTGTTGACCAGCAATGAAGTGAAGCTGGGTTGACACATTCATACTCCTTCCTCTTACTGCCTCATTATTGTTAGACAGTCCATAAACAGTGTGTCTATCCGCCGCACCTGCATGAAGTCTTATTGTTTGCTAGTCCCTCAGGTGTTTCTTAATATGACAGTTATTGTTTGAGATGTTTCCCAACATTCCCTTGGTCTGGACAGGCAATCCGCTATGAATATCTCAGAGACGGCGAGGCACATCAAAATAGCACTTTTATACTGCGGAACGGTTGGCGAATGCTTTCGGTTTATTATTCGGCCTTCTCAATACACCACCTCTCAAATCCATCAAAGCAAGATTCCTAGTAGAAAATCAACTTCTAAGGGGAGTCTAGTTTTTAACAAGCATTATCTCAAACATTATCCCTGGAGAGCGATTTAGGTCTGTGCACTGGGGGTCAGCATGTCTGTCTCACATTATTTGTGCCGTGGAGACCTACCCGTCTTCTGCTTGTTCGAAGCACCTTTCTATTTAGGATGGCGTGGCTGGAAATTGCTTCTGTCAGAACAGATAAGCAGCTCTGTGGGAGCAGTGGCCCCTGAATACCTCGTGAAAATAAAGGTTCCAAAAGGAGGGTGGGTTTGTAGATATACCAGAGAAGAACCATTTTTGGTTCTACAAAGTACATTTTTTTCTTAGTATGAAAAAAAGAAAAAAAAAAGGTTACTTGGGTGTTAAAGGTTCTTTGTGGATCCATCCATTCCAATAAAGAACCATAAAGAAAAATAAAGGTTCTTTACTGGCGTCAGTGGTTCAATGAAGAGTCTTAAACATTCATGGAACCTTTCAGTTGCACACTAGTTCTTTATGGTGGGAAAGTTTTTTTTTTTTTCAGATTATTGAAATGTTCTAAAGGGGAAAAAAAATGGTTCTTTGAAGACCATCCATGAAAGATTCTTTGGGGAACCAAAAATGGTTCTACTATGGCATCACTGTGAAAACATGTTTTTGGGAACCTTTATTTTTAAGAGAGTATAAAGAATCTTTTGTGGAATGGATATTAATGGTTCTTCACTGAACCAAATATGCTGAAGAACCTTTATTTTTAAGAGCGTAATGGCCTCCGTGGGTCTCAATGCATTAAGATTCTGTTTTGTTCGTTCTCAGCCTCTCTTCTTTATTCATTTTATGTTCAAGGGATTAAATTTCATAGACGTTAATTTATTAGATGTGGATGTTTGTTTGATGTCCTGCATGTAGCCAGGAACTCTTCACTTTAAGAGGAAAGATGAATCAGTGTATCAGACATGTTAAAAGCTCTACTGAGCTCTGAACTTTTAATGACTCTAGATGTAAAATACTGGTAAGAGTCATTACATTTCAAAAGTGTTTGAACCTTTGCCTTAAATTAGTTGAGTATTCAAAGTCATCTCTCTGCTCAAGCTCGACATAACATGGCTTGAAGCTGGCAGCTATCAGGTCTCATTCGTTAAAAACCAAAGACAGGTCCATCAGCGGAAAGTGAAGGGCGGCCTTAATTGAATTTGTTAGAGAAAATTAATGACAAATGTGAAATTAATCCCGTCGTTCCAAGTCCACATTTCATTTTTGTAGGTTGCCCTGACAGGCGATAAGTGCCATAGTTATGAACTACAGTTTTTTTTTTTTTTTTGACAACTTATCCACCAAACGTGCTGCTCAGACACCAAAACCCCAAAAGAAAGGGCCTTCTGGCAGTGGCACAATACACGCAAATGCAAATTACAGATCTCCATGATTTTCACAGATTTGGGATATTTAGAGGCTTTTTGGCATATTTTTACCCATTACAGTTAAGGTCATACTTACCTGGCATAAGCGTTCCCTATTGAAATGAAAGCAAATGAGCTCTTTGCTTCGTCGTGTTTGATATTTGTTTTGCAGCCTCTAGTCTGTGTACATGAAAGATCGGATTGGGTTAGACATGGCCATGCACAGCTGATATAATGAGATCATGCACTACTGCTTCTGCCTATAGATGTTGTTTTTTTTTTTGTTTTTTTTTGTTGTTTGTTTGTTTATGTACTGTATTTTCAAATGAGATCCAGCTCAATCATTTGATTTGCATTAGATCATAAAGACACCACATGACAGTAAAATATAGTTAAAGCTTAGAAAGATTGACTAAACTATAATTACATTTAATTACACAAATGTTTTTTGTTCTAGATACTGATGACATACCATGTCAAGATGTATCTTTTCTCATCAGATATGATAGCAGACATACATTTAATAAAGGTAATGGAAAGTAGGCTGTGTTTATGTCAGTAAGATTTGTGGGGGGAATTTTGAGGAATGATTATTGTCCGTCAGTATGATGTTTTTATACAATGCCACATTCAAAACATGTGGTAAAGCTTAGTTAACACATCTTTTTAGGCAATAAACTAAGCAAATGATAACTGGGGCTGTCAATCAATTCAAAATTGTATTCAAATTAATGACATGATATGCTGAATAATTAATTGGAACTAATCACATTAATCAAAATTTGATGAGAAAAGCCCCTAAATGAAGACAAATCAAAGATAATACATTGCTGTGGCACATGAGTAAAGCATTAAATACTGTAGATGAAGAGTGACTTTAGATGTCAATATAATGTTAGTTTTACATATCATTGAACACAGAGAAACATCCAGAGTGAAATTATCTCTCCTTGGAGTACATGTGAGACCACACTCAGGAGTGTGAAAGTGTTCAAATAAGAGTGTTAAATTAACACTGAAGCAGAGTTAAAGTTAATGTGATAATTAAGTGATTAATTGGAGTGATGATTGACCATTATTGAAGACACCTGATGTTAATAAGCAGAATCACCAAAGATGAACATCACAAATTTTATGTCACCATTATAGTGGTCAGGATTTGCTTTAGTTGGGCTCTTGACCCTTACATTTTTTAAGTTAGATTTTGCTTGGCTGTTGTAACTGAGTTGTAACAGACAGACAAACAAATATATAAAAAAAAATAAAAAATAAAATCTCAACAACGGTGACAATCAAAAAAGCAAGTTGCAGTGCATTATGGGTGCCACCAATCAAAATTCATCCATGGCTCACATAATGCTTTGTGGCATGAATAAATTATTGGATGAATTGACTTAAATAAGTTTGATGATTCAGGTCAAATGATCGCTATCTAAAAACCACTTAGAAGATCACTTTTTTTCTCTTTGCTTGTCTGTCTGTTAAACAAAATCTAACTTTAAAAATGTAAAGGCCAAGAGCCCAACTAAAGCTAACACTGACCACTATAATGGTGATCAACAAATTGTGATTTTCATCTTTGGTGATTCTGCTCCTTAACATCAGGTGTCTTCAATAATGGTCGATCATCACTTAATTAATAACCCAATTATCTCATTAACTTTAACCCTGTTTCAGTGTTAATTTAACACTTTTATTTTAACACTTTCACACTCTTGAGTGTGGTCTCACATGTACTCCCAGGAGAGACCTATCACTGTCCTTCAGAGTACAGAAATACATTTGTAATCACATATTTTTTAATTACAATTTTTTAATTACAACCCGAATTCCGGAAATGTTTGGATGCTTTTTAATAAATTTGTGAATAAATAAATTTGTGAATAAAATGAAAACTAAAGACTTTCAAATCATATGAGCCAATATTTTATTCACAATAGAACATAGAAAACATAACAAATGTTTAAATGGAGAAATTGTACACTTTTATCCTCTAAATGAGCTCATTTCAAATTTGATGACTGCTACAGGTCTCAGAGAAGTTGGCACGGGGGCAACAAAGGGCTGAAAAAGCAAGACATTTTGAAAAGATTCAGCTGGGAGAACATCTAGCATCCAATTAAGTTAATTGCCATCAGGTCTGTAACATGGTTAGCTATAAAAGGGATGTCTAAGAAAGGCAGAGTCTCTCAGAAGTAAAGATGGGCAGAGGCTCTCCAATCTGTGAAAGAATGCGTAAAAAGATTGTGGAATACTTTAAACACAATGTTCCTCAATGTCAAATTGCAAAGGCTTTGCAAATATCATCTGCAGTGCATACATCATCAAAATATTCAGAGAATCTGGAGAAATCTCTGAGCGTAAGGGACAAGGCTGAAGACCTTTGTTGGATGCCTGTGGTTTTCGGGCCCTCAGACGACACTGCATCACTCATCAGCATGATTCTGTTATTGACATTACTAAATGGGCCCAGGAATACTTCCAGAAACCACTGTCAGTAAACCCAATCCAACTAAAGCTCTATCATGCAAAAAAAGAAGCCATATGTGAACATGGTCCAGAAGCGCTGTCGTGTCCTGTGGACCAAGGCTCCTTTAAAATGGACTGTTTCAAAGTGGAAACGTGTTCTATGGTCAGACGAGTCCAAATTTGACATTCTTGTTGAAAATCACGGATGCCATGTCCTCTGGACTAAAGAGGAGGAAGACCTTCAAGCATATTATCAGCGTTCAGTTCAAAAGCCAGCATCTCTGATGGTATGGGGGTGCATAAGTGCATACGGTATGGGCAGCTTGCCCATAGCGTATGGGCAAGCTGTTTTGGAAAGCTGTTTTGGAAGGCACTATGAATGCTGAAAGGTATATAATGGTTTTAGAGCAACATACGCTCCCCTCCAGACAATGTGTATTTCAGCAGGACAATGCAAAACCACATACTGCAGCTATTACAACAGCATGGCTTTGTAGTAGAAGAGTCCAGGTGCTGAATTGTCCTGCCTGCAGTCCAGATCTTTCACCTATAGAGAACATTTGGTGCATCATTAAACGAAAAATATGTCAAAGACAACCACAAACTCTTCAGCAGCTGGAAACCTATCTCAGGCAAGAATGGGACCAGATTCTAACACCAAAACTCCAGAAACTCATAACCTCAATTCCCAGACATCTTCAAACTGTTTTGAAAAGAAGAGATGCTACACCATGGTAAACATGCCCCTGTCCCAACTATTTTGAGACCTGTAGCAGGCATCAAATTTGAAATGAGCTCATTTTGTGCATAAAATTGTAAAATTGTAAAAATGTTCTAGATAACAGAATTTGATTTGTTCAGTCTAATTACTAATGCATTAATTTGATGGACCTAACAATAACAAAGGAGTAACACCATATTTCTCATATATGATAAGGTAAATGACTTAGTGTCAGTGTGTTCATCACCTGTACAAGCAACCTAAACAGATTCTCATTTTAGGACTGTATGAATAAGACTGCATATGTATTATTTATTATCCAAGGCCTTTTTCTTCACTGAAATTGATTTGGAGCTATTTATCTTTTGTAGCTTGTGTTGTGTTTTGATGGGTGTAAGTAGTTGCAAAGTTGTGCCCATCGATTTTAAAAAGGGACAATCATCATTTGAGTGACTATCATTAGAAAAGTATTGAATTAACTGGTAACTGGATTATTAAAAATAGCACGGTTATATAATATCTAAATGTTTTCATTGTTGTTGAATTTAGGGGGAAAAAATGCCTCTACATTTTTCCTATTATTATTGAAAAATTTATATATTATATAAATGTGTATATTCTATACATTTTAACTATTATTATTAAACAGTGGATCATGGACATGGCAGAGTAATAAAACTATACTGAAGATTGAAATAAAGTTTTGAGAAGACTCTTGTGTGCAATACAGTATGTGCAGTACATGAATGTCTGTGGGTGATCTGAAAGTACAACACTCAAACACATACATGTGCTTCACTCTGTATATGTGACACACACTGACACAAACTGTATTGCTCTTTCTGTCAGCTAGGCTCAGGTGAGAACATCACGTAAGTGAAACATTCATCCTTCTATTGGACCATGAGCACAGCCATATGAACGTCTTTCCAGTCACACTGATGGTACCAGTAAAGGTTGTTTCCAAATCATCTCTTCCACACCTGCTGCAAGCTGTCAGCATCACCAGAGCTCTCGTTAGCTGAGGCTCATCGCAGACGCTTTCACCTGAGATTTTGTGACTCAGAGGAACAGACCTGCATTTCCTATCAGTTCAGCTTCATTCCTCTCACCCTGGAAATATGATGGAGCACAGCAAATGTAGACTGCTTTGAACGTTTCTTCCACCTGCGCATTCACAGTTACTTATGTTCTACCACAGACTGTAAAAAGGGAAAATATGCCGTTATTGTATTACTTTAGGAAAATTACCTTAAAAATGTCTGTAATTGGTGTAACCTAATGCAGTCAGGTTCATTCAGTAATATTAAATATTGTGTGCATTATTTTTCTAATAATTCAATGGACCAAAGTCAATTATTCCGCTTATACTACGGTTGCCACACCTCTAGACATCAATCAGATGATATATTTCATGGCATTCATCCGGTATTTCTACTTAAATCACTATTGTGAGTAGGATTATTTCTTCCGCATCTCATCCAACGCCTCCGTTGCTAATTCCAAAATGTCATTTTAAACCTAGTAACGGAGGCTTGAGCCGTTGATAACAGACTAATAATGCAGTTAATACAGTTAATAACTAAGTTATGAGAGAGAGAGATTACCTCTGTGCGTCTCTCAATAGTGTTCGGCATCAATGTTTCTAGTTATAGTGAAACTTAGTTCCTTTTGTTCACGAACAGCGCCGTTGTTGTTACCTCGCTTGTGAGAAGTCATGTAGTATTTAAGTTGTTTACTGATAAAATCGTCGAGTAGTGCTAACAACATTAGCGCGATGTATGTTAGTGTGTGCAAACTGTAACTGTTATGTATGTGTGGTCTGTGAGGGAGAGAGAGCGGGAGACATAATAATAAATCGTAATTTTGTGGCAAAAACATGGACATGATCTGTCGTTTTTAACCATTTGTTTACTATATTTATTTATTTGGCCAGTGTCGTTGTGAGTTTTGGTTATTTTGCTGTTGTAAGACCTTTGAAATAACAGAAATCATTTGGCGAAGTGATATGGTCATGTAATGACGTCAAGAGCTGCCTGGAACTACGTTCGCCGTGCATTTCCCTGAAAATAATTGCACACCTTAGAACGTCCGTCAGCCAACTATTTGAAAATCTGGAATCTGAGGGTGCAACAAAAATCTAAATATTGAGAAAATTGCCTTTAAAGTTGTCCAAATTAAGTCATTAGCATATTACTAATCAAAAATGAAGTTTTTATACATTTACGGTAAGAAATTTACAAGATATCTTCATGGAACATGATCTTTACTTAATATACTAATGATTTTTGGCATAAAAGAAAAATTGATCATTTTGACCCATACAATGTATTTTTGGCTATTGCTACAAATATACCCCAGCGACTTCAGACTGGTTTTGTGGTCCAGGGTCACATATAAGCCTGATCGCTATATAAGAAATTAGTCATAACTGACATTTTAACGTTGACCCATAGATATACAGTGACCATTAAAATCCCTGTGGACTGAAAGTAGCGGCTGTACAGGTGAAGTTATATAATTAAGTATGTTACATTTAAGTTCATCTCAGCACTTGAATTGCTCCCTCAACTTCCACAACATCAGGCCCTACTGCACCAAAACCCTCACAGCACTGTCTAAGTTGTCACGCCTCCACCATCACCACCATAGTGAAGCCCTTGAAAAAATTAAAAGCTCACACATCCTCAAACACGACCCAGTTTCAGTATGTATGCCAATAACTGATTTCTCTCAATCAGATACAAAGAACACTTCGGATGCAATTTCATAGTTTACAAACAGTTGCGCTCCCACACGTTTACATCTTCAGGTCTCTCCTTGGTTCCCATGATAACAAGCTAAAATGACGCTCATTTAACAGTCTTTCAGATGCCTGGTGTATGATGTTGAGCTATATTGAGTAGAGTAATTAACATGCCTCCCTCCCAATCTCGAGCTTTCTAATCAAGTGGTAATGAAAGCAGTGTGTCATTCACACTGCACGTTTGGATAGAAAACTCCACACATCACAATGAATCTCAGCACCTACTTTAAATAGGTTACTGATTAATTACAGCATATGAGTTGCACTGCATGTGTAATTTAACTTTCTCCATACTGTAGCTGTCTGGCCTTCTGACCTTAAATGTTTTCAATATTAAGGCCACCAGGGTTGCATTTATTTGATCTTATTTTAAAAACATTTATATTGTGAAATATTACTTTACTTTAAAATAACTGTTTTCTATCTTAATATATTTTAAAATGCAATTGATTTTTGTGATTCAATGCAGAATTTTCAGCATCTTTACTCCAGTCTTCAGTGTCACATGATCTTTCAGAAATCATTGTAATATGCTGATTTGATGCTCATTTATTAATATTTGTTATCAATTATTATGATGCTCAGTTATTATAAAATGGTTCTTATTATTATCTATGTTGAAAATAGTTTTTGCATCCACATTTTACATTTTTCAGGATTCTTTGATGAATAGAAAGTTCATAAGAACAGCATCTTTTGCAAGATTTTAAACATATTCACAGTCCCTTTTTATTAGTTTAATGTGTCCTTGCTGAATAAAAGTATTAATTTCATACTTACCCAAAGTTTTGAATGGTAGTGGTAATTGTATTTGGTTTCCACAAAAATATTAAGCAGCAAATACTAGTTTAACATTGATGCTAATAAGAAGAAATATTTCTTGAACAGCAAATCAGCATGCTATAAAAATTTCTGATGGATCATGTGACAATGAGGACTGGAGTACTGATACTGAAAATTCAGCATTGCATCACAGGAATAAATTAGCATTTAAAATATATTAAAACAGAAGTCAGTTATATTTATATATTGTATATCACAGTTGCATTTAATTTGCATCAACTACAGTAAATTTCCAGGCAAAATTTTAAAAGCAATTTGCAGTAATAGCTGTGTAACATATTTTGACCTTGGACTCTATTCATTTATTCATGCAGCAGTGCAGTTTGTGGCTTTAGAGGGTGAGTTTTAATTTGTTTATGGATCACATTGTTGTTGATAATATTCTGTGGCCCTTGTATTTGGCCCCTGCCAGACCTGGGACAAGTACTGCCTGATTATGGCGTGAGATAGATTGGCTCTCCTCATGAATGTTAGCTCTTGTTAACCTGCCAGAAACAGACATAATTATCCACTGATGTGTGAGCGTGTATGCGGTGAGTGTTTAACCACACGCGTGTCCAAGAATTAAGAATAAAGTATATTTTTTTGCAACTTTGTCAACCGACAGATACACACTTTGCTTTGACGCTTTGCTACAATGTAAAGTAGTGAGTGTACAGCTTGTATAACAGTGTAAATTTGCTGTCCCCTCAAAATAACTCAACACACAGCCATTAATGTCTAAACCTCTGGCCACAAATGTGAGTACACCCCTAAAATGCCTGTTTAGTGTACTGGCCTATTTAGTAACTTAAGTATTATCAGAGACAGTACATTCTAAAAAGTAAAGTTTCCAAAAGGGTGTTTTTGCAGTGATGGCATAGAAGTACTATATTTGGTTCCCCAGAGAACCTTTCAGTAAATAGTTCATAACAGAACCATTTTGAAGAAAAATCTAAAAGAACCTTTTTTTTTTACTATAAAGAACCTTTTTTTTTTTTTTGCATTTGCATTTGCAAGGTTCAATGGATGTTCTAGGCTCTTCATAAAACCATTGATGCCAATAAAGAACATTTATTTTTAATAGTGTATATACAGTAGCAGAAATGGGCCACTTGCATTGCCATAAACAGAGTGTCTATTTACAGTAAGTGCACTAAGTTGGCTGGGGCTATTTACACTAGTTCTTCCCACCAATATGTGGTTGGGGCAATCAACATTGTAAAAAGACTCTTGGTATTCATCAGTTTCAGTGGCGTGGATGGTAAGGCATGTGCATTTTGACATGATTGTCCTGAGTTTGAACCCACCTTTTGCCGAACTTTTTTCCTCCCTTTTCAAATCTCATATCGCATTGGAAAGGCATTTATTTTCAATAAAAATGAATGAAATAATCAAAAAGTTGAAAATAAAGTATCGGGTAGAGTATCGGGTAGGTGTAGGGAGGGCATTATTGACCCAATAAGGTGGCATCCATTTAATAATTTGAATTAAAATTATAATATACACTCAATACATTATTATTGCAAACTGTTTTATAATGTACTACAATACTGAGGTGCAGATAATTGCCACTATTTGCAATAAGTAGTATAAATAGCAGAAAATCTTGCTATTTAGTGTAAATAGAATATATAGCTATTTGCACTTAGTGTAAATAGCATATCATTAAAAAAATACTGCTAATTTCACAGTGTAAATAGAATCCATCGCTAAGAAAATATGTTATTTGCACAGTGTAAATATAATCTAATTGCTAATTACACTTAGTGTAAATAGTATCTATCGCAATTTCCACTTAGTGCAAACAGCTGCTGCCTACAATAAATTGGAGAAAATGTAAATATCTAATATGGTGGCTCTAATAAAGCAAGTCCTGCCTTCAAAATAAAAGATTCAATGGAAAAGTTAGGCTGTTAGAAGTTCTAAATAACTATCCTAAAGTGTTTGCTGTTATGAAACTTATGCACAGCCATCGATCACAATATGCATGAACATTGACCAGAATAACCAGAATTATTTTTCAAAGATTCATACGTTCGTTGATTTGTTCATTCAGCATTATTTGATGGTAAGAATAAATTAAATTTAATTAAAGAATTTAATTAAACCATTGATTATTTCTTCTTGTTTTAAACCTGACTATGCCAGTAAAAATTATGCTTGAAATAAGAAAAAAATAAATAAAAATTATGTGATATGACTTTAAAAATGTTCAATATTGCACCAAGAGATCTCATTCTCTTTCAGAATATCCCTCGACCGTTAGGCTGCGCTCGGCATGGACATTCACAGTGAGCAACGAACGCAGCTGGACACACGTCAGTCACATGGGCTCTTAAATTGACTCCCTCCGTGGAAGCTCTCAGTGAGGTGAAAGTTCAACAAGCCGTGTTTCTGATGGAGATGTCTGATGTGGCCGCTTTTGTGTTGAAGCAGCACATCACACACACACACATACAGACATCCATTGATTTTGAACAGCTCTTGTTGCAATTTTTCCCAGAACAATCCCAGCATGTGCCACGGTAACACTCATGCGCGCAGCAGGAGAGCAGCGGCTTCCTCAGAAACGTCAAAACCGAGCCATTCGGATAATAAATGCCTTCGGAAACAAGGCCTTTGTTTGTTATTTCTGCTTGTGTCAGTCAGGCAAACCCCGCAAGGTTGCGGTCATGTAATGAAGACATCAAAAAGGAAGCTAGTTACTCATCTGTAGTATCTAAGTGTGCTCTCTACACATAAATAAATCAAGAGCGTGCCTCCCACCAGCCCTGCCTACCCAGAATGCAGCTTCCATGCTTTTACAGTTACATGAGGGAGATCCATTTTTCCATAATTAACCATGTTCTATTTTTGCAATCATTTCATGATATTGTACATTACGAAGCCCCAAAAGGGACGTGGTGATGGCAACAAAAAATGAGGTGAGAGGAAAAATTATATTGGCGTTCCCCCAAGAAATGTTGTGTTCGCTCACAAGACTTTTGTAATGGAAATAATAAAGGAAATAATATGAGGTGGGATGAAAGCTATATTTCAATGCTTTTGCAACCAAGTGCAAATTTTCTTTGAGGCACGCAAACGTTTTACATGAGAACGCAAATGTAAGTGAATGCAAATTGTCTTTGGGGCACTCAATTGTAAAATGTTGCAAATTGCAAATGTTCTGCGAGAGAACACAAAGTGAAAGAACATGAAAGAACGCAAAAGCAATGAAATATAACATTTTATCTAAAAAATTTAAACAAATGTTTTGCGAGAGTTTCTTGGGGAAAAGCATTGAAATATAAAAATATTATTTATTTTAATTTGTAAAATTTATTTAATATAAAATTTAAAAAATATTTCATATTACATTTAATATAACATAAAAAAATATATATATATAATAGTTTTCGCAAGAATGCATAGTTTCTCAGGGCAATGTTTTGCGAGAGAATGCAAAAGTTTTATGAGTGAATGCAGAGTTTCTTGGGGGAATACAAATGTTTTTTTGAGAGAACAAACGTTTTGTGAACAAACGCAAAGGTTAGTGCTTTTGTGAGCAAACGCATAGTTTCTCAGGGAAACACAAATGCTGTGATACAACACAATAGTTTTGTGAAAAAAAGTTAATATTTTGCAAGTGAATGCAAATTCACTTCTTGAGAGAACACAAATTTTCTTGCGGGAACACAGTACTTTCACGCCAGAACGCGAAAGCATCAAAATATTTTTTTTCTATCACAATGTCCCTTTAGGGGCTCCATAGTATATACTTGGATGCTGAAGCAAGAAATGCAAATGAAACATGGCAGCAGAGGAGAGGTGAGGAAATCCAAACAGAAGGAAGCATATTTGCGTTTGGAAGCCGGTAGATCTGGCTTTTTTGTTGTCGTTCTGGTTAAAAAGATAATTCATCCAAAAATAAAAATTCTGCCATCGTTTATTCACCTTCATATCAGTCCAAACCAGTATGACTGTCTTTCTTCTGTGGAACTCTAAAGAAAATATTATGAAGTACTGTTCTCGTTCATTGTGTAATTGCATGGGAATTACACAGTGTGTTCTGCAGAAGAAAGAAAGTCAAAAAGGTTTGGAACAACATGAGGTGATTAAATGATGACAGAAATTTAATTTATGGCTGAACCATTTAACATCTAGCAAAGACAGGCATGATTTTCTATGGAGGGACTTGAATGAGACTTCAGCACTTGCTTGTAATCCACAATGACCTACTCTTATCACACACTGGCAAGGTCAAGAGGTCCAATGAGGAGGGGAATCCGTCAGGGCAATTAGACTCAGCTACCTTGTCATGGGAGATGGGTGAGGAGGAGAAGTCAGAGGAGACAGATGCTTTTTACCACCCACTCTTTCTTTCTCGCTCGCTCTCAGATGCTTTCTGTCCATCTTAAAAGAATGTGAGGCAAAATATTGTTTCGCAATGAAAAACTGCTGTTTTAAATGTACAAAACACTACTGCCAGGAAGCAAATCAATTCATTTAAAATTAAAACGGTGCAGAGTTTGTTACATAATAATGACTTGATGGTCTAGAGGTGCCTTGTAACTTTATGTAACAGTACTTCCCTTAATTTAGCATACTATTAAAAGGAGTGCTCATTGCATAAATAATACACTTTAAAATAATATACTCAAGTGTGAACTGAACTTTTCAGGCACTTAACTGGTACGTACAATTATAAAATGTTTTCTAGTTTAAATTTATATTAAATGCAATTAGTTACACTTAAGAGTGTCTTTTTACTTAGGACTTCTTTATATATTTCATAATTATTACTTCTGGTGTCTTTGAAATATGGCTAAAGTGTACTGCTGAATGTACTGAAACGTTTATGGTAAACTAAAATATGCTTTAATGTTATTTGTATTGAACCTTGTATGTTATGCATTTAAATACTGTATATTTGGAATTACACATTTGAATCTGCAATTAGTACATTTAAAATATATCATCTTTGTGAAATATCAAATAACACACTACCATTCAAATTCTAACCAACTTTACATGTGCTTTAGTATGTTAGTCAACACATCAAAATAAATGTATTTTAAAGCAGGACAAAGGATTATTAAAATATGCTGATTTGAAATAAACTTTAACATAAAACTTTTAATTTGACATTATTACAAAGTGCAGTTTTTAGAAGTGTAATGTAAGATGCATAGTCATTCAATTGTATGTACACTTAAGTGGGCTTTTAGTTCAGTAGGCTATTCATAGATTATCTGCGAGTACAGTTTTTTGTTTGTTTGTTTTTTTAATTGAAGTACACTACAAGTGCACATTTAATACAATTAAACACTTCTTTTCCACAGGGGTTTATAGATCAGAATGGTAGGCCTACATCCTGTTCTGATATTCTCTGGTATGTTGTCATGACAACAAAGCTGCAGACTGCATATAATTTACTCAGATAAAGATTGTAACTAATTACATCACACCAGTCTTATGCCAAACTGTATTACGTTTACTCTTATGGTTTTACTTTCAAAATAGTGTGTATTTTAATGTTTAAGGCTGGTTCTGTGTACTTTTGTTGTAATAGTCTCACTGTCCTGTTAAAATCTGAGGGACAAGACAAGATTATTTTCAGTGATGATCATCATTATGCCACAAGCACTGTGGCAACATTCCTTTAACTACTGTACATGATCTGTGTTGACTGGCAGGAGAAATTAGAGTGGCACACTAGCGCCTTCCTGTGGTCAGTAGGAGCTCTGCATCTGAGTCGTCTCTCACCCCAGGCTTGATCTGTCACAGATGGGAGCGTGGCTGGGTGTGATTCTTTAAAGCTGGCAAAGGAGCAATCGATCAGCCGTATTATGAGAAGATGCATAAATCATTAATAGGACTTTCTGAAGAATATGGCACAATTTCAATGAATCTCCAACTGCTAATGGGCTCAGTCACTGATTCTTGAATACTGGGACAAAGCACACAACAGAAAAAAAAAGAAGAAAAAAAGTGTAGCCTATGTACAGTATGGATGCATTATTTTCTATGTTTAGAGGTGTAATTCATCTATACAAACTCATTTGTTCCATTTTCTGACAATATGTGTTTCCCATATCACTCAGTATCAACACAAATACAATAATAACTGTATTCAAATCTAATATTCCTTTTTTTTTTTTTTTTTTTTTTTTTTTGCATTTCACACATGCAATTAATGCAGGATCAATGCTTCCCTGGCATTGGTACTTTCTAGATATTATTATTATTAATAGCATATATAATTAGGTCCCACTTTATATTAGGTGGCCTTAACTATTATGTACTTACATTTAAATTAATCATTTGATACAATGCACTTATTGTGTACATACATGTTTTTACATTGTACTTATATTTTTTTAAATCCCTATATGTAGTTACATCTATAATTAATTTCTGTAATTACATTTATAATTACACTGTTGACCCATCCCTTACACCTTAACCCACCCTTAAACCTACCCACACCACCAAACCTGTCCCTAACCTTACCCGTATCCCACCTCAATAGCAGCAAAAGTGTTTTGCAATACAATATGAACACAATAAGTACATTGTACTTTGTTTTTGATGTAAGTACATAGTAGTTAAGGCCACCTAATATAAAGTGTGACCTATAATTATATTTTAATTATATTAATGTAATATACAGTTATTACAGTTTGTGTGAAAGAGTTCAAATAACATGGCTGACATGGATCATATCAGCTCATAAATAAAATAAAATAGAATAAAATTACCAGAGACTGCGCGATCTTGTTAACTCATTCCAATTGAAATACAAAAGAGGAACTTCAGAATGAAGTCTGATTTTGATATTGCCTGTTTTAAAAGAGTGACTTTATAAGATTTTATTTTTTATAGATATAGGTATAGATATGATAGATATGATAAAATATAGGTATCATACACACCATGGCTTGACAGCTAACTCAAAACTCACAAAATAAACTTTCCTGCTCGTGAAAGCTTGCAGTTCTGCAGGTTTTTGTGTGCTGAAGTAATGTGTATTAATTCACTTGGCATTTAAAGAGCCCTTCTGTTGATATAAATAAATTTTTACGGTCACACTTTATATTAGGTGGCCTTAATTACTATGTACTTACATCAAAAATAAGTACAATGTACTTATTGTGTTCATACTGTATTGCAAAACACTTCTGCTGCTATTGAGGTGGGATAGGGGTAAGGACAGGAACAGGTTTGGTGGTATGGGTAGGTTTAAGGGTGGGTTAAAGTGTAAGGGATGGATCAACAGAGTAATTATAAATGTAATTACAGAAATTAATTACATATGTAATTACATAAAGGTATTATTAGCAATATAAGTACAATGTAAGAACATGTATGTACACAATAAGTGCATTGTACCAAATTATTAATTTAAATGTAAGTACATATTAGTTAAGTCCACCTTATATAAAGTGGGACAATTTTTACTTTAATTACTGGTTGTTTTTTAAAACTTTTTTTTAGCCAAAAACAATATAAATGGCTTGGTATGCTGAGTGATTATCGTGGGTTATTACATGGTAGCAACATACCGTTCCCCCCAAAAAATTATCTCCGTTTTCAATTACCCACTGTATACCCACTTAGAAAAGACATCTTCATTATAAAGCACTGGTTATAATGGCTCATTATGCAGAGAAGTGGAGCTCTGCAGTCCAAAAACAAATTGGAAGGGCTTTTGCCTTTGTTAGATCTGCGAGTGCCGACAGAAGTCGTGCTAAGTGGAGGGCTGTTCTTGGCACGCGCTCCCTGGCATTGGCATACGGATCCAGCTGCAGTGGCTCTCTCCGGTTCATCAGTGCAACCCACTTCCCAAGTTGCCTTTTGGCCTGCATTTAGCAAGCGAGCAAGTCCAATTTCCACAATGTTATGAACATTTTACGCACAAGTAGATTGAGGATACTAGGGGAGAAAGAGAATGCCAAAATCCTGGAAATTAAGCAAGTTGGCACAGCGTGCCGCACCAGCTCTTGACGTCCCGGTTCAGCAACCTTGAACCAGTTTGTTAACATCCCAAATGAACAGTGACGGGGCAAAGATATGAATTGCATAAATAAATGAATGAGTAAACAAACCGGAGTGAAGGCCGAAGCGGGTCTCGTGGCAATCCAGGGGCTTGAGCTCCATGGTTAATGATCAGCAAATAGCTGGGCGCGCAGATAAAATTCAGTTGGACGTGAAAACGGCTAGTGTCAGCCACATGGAAAACTCAAAAGCAAATTTGAAACCGTCTGCCTGACTTTTACCTCGCAAATCCCAAACAGTATCTCTAGAAACACTTGTTTCGCTCCCAGCGCTTAATGTACTTGAATTCCTTTGAATACTTTTCCAGTTTTCAGTGAGACATGTTGTTTAAAATATTCAATGTTGCATCATATTTAAACATGGTTTTAAGCTAAAATATTTTTTTTGTGATGTGATGTCACAAAACCAAACAGTAATTAAGGCAGAAATATATTTATATCAACAGAAGGGCACATTTAAATGCCAAGTAAATTAATACACGTTACCTCAGCGCACAAAAGCCTGCAGAATTGGCGAGAATTCACCAGCAGCAAACACTGGCACAATTTATTTATTTTTTATTTTTTTCCGAGTTAGCTGCGAATGTGTTTCTCTACTGAGTTAGTCTCATCACATAGATTTTTATGCTGGCACTGGTTAATTGGCTCAGAAAACTATTTATGCATTTCACGCCCCACATTACCATCTGTCTCTTCACAGAATATCCTGAATCATTCATTTGAATATGGATGAAATAGGCCATAATGTGACAACTTTGGAAGTAAATTAGAAACGACAAAAACTTTTGCTTTTTGAGTCTATATTTCTAGTTAACAGATTTTCCTTGTTAGTCTGAAGGATAAAATAAATTCACAACATCATCCTGCCACTGCAATCTAGGCACGTGATTTGGCTCTTTAAAATGCTGACAGCGGCCGCACGGTGCATCTGGATATGTGCCCAGTCAAAATGCTCTTTCACAAAGAGTAAAATAACACAAATAACTTTCACAATTATCAATACAGAATGTATATAAACATCATCCCCTTTAGCACGGCATTAATTACAGCATGCAAATAGTGTGAATAAGATGCAATAGTGAAACCGGTCACACTTTATATTAGGTGGCCTTAACTACTATGTACTTACACCAAAGAATAAGTACAATGTACTTTTTGTGTTCATACTGTTTTGCAGAACTCTTTTGCTGCTATTGAGAGGGGATACGGGTAAGGTTAGGGTCAGGTTTGGTGGTATGGGTAGGTTTAAGGGTGTGTTAAGGTGTGAGGGATGGGTCAACAGTGTAATTATAAATGTAAGTACAAAAATTTATTACAGATGTAATTACATATAGGTATTTTTTAAAATATAAGTACAATGTAAAAACATGTATGTACACAATAAGTGCATTGTACCAAATGATTAATTTAAATGTAAGTACATAGTAGTTAAGGCCACCTAATATAAAGTGGGACCGTGAAACCTATTAAACCTATTAAAAATAGGTTCTTTTTAACGCATCTATGGTTCCATGAAGAACATCTGTGGAATCTTTCCACTGCTGAAAAGTATCTTTATAGTAGAGCAGGTTCTGTAAATGTTCTTTGCACCAAGAAAACAATGGTTCTTTTAAGAACTGATCATTGAAAGTCTTCTATGGCATTGCTACAAAAACCCCTTTGGAAACTTGATTTTTAATTGTAATTTACAAAAAAAAGGAGGTGAGTGCGTGCTATTTCAGCAAATTTAGCAAGTTTTTGTGACACATTTTTGTCACTAGACAAAAAAAAAAAAAAACAGATTTGATACAGTAGTTGTGTACTACTTATCAAATAAGTTCAGACTGGCTGTCATTTTTATTTATTTATTTTTTTTGCTTTGTGGAGCATTTCACTTTCATTAAGAACAAAAAAACTGCTTGCTTCCAATTAGAACGATGTCTGAGTTGAGTTTAACAGTAAAGACTTACCTCCCTAAGACAGGGTGGTCAAATCAGCTGGGAAATAAGTTCATTCCATATGTGATCTTTTCAAAGTGCTTTTAAAGACAATCACGTTCTTTCTTTGCTATTTGCTGCTTGTTAAAATGGCCACAAGCCTGAAGGGGACACTAGGTTAGTTGAGGCCTTGTTCCACCACAGTGATTTCTTGGCACCCATAATTTTCCATTGGCAGAATAATTCCTTGTGGATCTTGTGCCCTTTTGCATGCTTGAACACTGGCTGGGCCGATAGAGAGCCTAGTGAACCATAAATACCAGCGCCATCCCTAGAGCAGAATGACTGGCAAAGTGTCAGAGAGAAACAAACTTTTGTTTTTTCGCTTTTTTTCTCAGCATGGACAGTCCTCATAAATCAGTGGACGCTGACGCTGTTAATCTTCTCCGCTTTGTCACATGCTAAGATCAATGTTTCGTTTTCCAGGTGAAGGAAAGTAATGAATCATTCGTTTCAGAAAGCTCTTGAGGCACTGCCTTTTCTCTCGGGATACAAGGACCGCACTACATTGCTCATTCATTTCCTGTTTTAAAATAAAACTTGTGAAATTTAATTACTGGCACACATAGACAGGTTTACTGAGACTGGTTTTAACACCCCGTTAAATGGCTTGAAGGGATAGTTCACCCAAAAATGAAAATTCTGTCATTTAACAGCACAATCTCAGGGCAATTCGTAACTATTTTTGTGTTTTGGTGAAAAGATGGCAAATTTGTATTTCATGAATTAGTTATGAAATTGCCACCACATAAAGCACTTACATTTCATATTAAGTTACATTTGCTAACCATAATGTCGTTCCAACCTGTTATTTATTTATTTTATTGTGGTACACAAAAGGATTTTTATTTTTAAAAAAACTCATTACATGCAATTACTGTTAATAGTGACCACATTTTTTAAACTACAAATTACAATAATAATAATAATAATAATAATAATAATAATAATAATAATAATAAAATGGCAAAAAAGAAAAAAAACATAAAAGTGTTCCATATGACTAAGAAAAATACATTTTAATTACTGGAAATTATGTATGTATGTTCCTCAGCAAACATGAGTCATAGTATTTTTCGTCTGTTTTTCTGATGATAAAGACTGTACATTTTAAATGTGTATATCTTCTAAAAGTGAATTTTGTCATTTAATAGCACATTAGCATATAGACAGTCTCAAAACCACATAAACATGAACTAAAAGCTCCAAAAGAAACAATTTATGTTCATGGTTGTCAGCGGCCTTATTATATTTTAAAGGTACACTATGCTGCCTGCAGAGAGTATAATTATATTCTGTGGATTACTAAACACTTTAATTGGCAATATTTTGGTGTGCCCAGCTAGGGAGATATTCATAAAAAAATTCTGCAAAAAAAAAAAAAAAGAAAGAAATATTATTTTCATAATTTTCATAACAATTACCTTGCATCCTGTATTTTGTGGTTATTTAAATATTCTTCTTAGAGAATCATAATTAGAAAGCCAGATAGCACACTTCGAATTATGAACAGCAAATAATGGCATGAGCCCAATTACTAATGCTCTCAGTCATTTTTTATTGGAAGAGGATAAGGGTGAAAAAAGAAGGAAATAATAGACAAGGAAAACAGAGAAAGGGAGGGAGCTTTCGGACCACCAAAATCTGAAACTAAACAATACATCACATCTGGTCATTGTCTTTCAACTCTGCAATGTCAAGAGGTAACCCAAGGAAGAAGAGCGAATGAAAGACTGAGTCCATCACCCATTTATCAAGAGTAAGGTGCATGAAATTGGCTTTTAACCTTGCAGTTAGGAGATTTAATTGGAAATCATGCTTTTGCCAGGGGAGAGGAGGGGGGAGGAAGGTGTCCAAACAGCATGATTAATGACTTTTGGGACATGAGACTTTGAGCTAATGAGAGACTTGGGGAGGGGCTAAGGTTCAGGTGACTAACCAATCAGGACAGGATGACTGGATGAATAAGATTTGCTGCATTACACTTATCTGTTGGACATGAGTGGCAGCATGTACCAGTGAGGGTAGCTGGCCTGGTACATGGAGCAACAGATGTCACCATGGCCCTTTTGTGAAAGAGCCTTACCCAGTCTTTAACACACCCAGCGCCATGCAGGAATCACCTCCCGCACACATGCAACCCACAACAGATGGACAAACAGAGCAATTGATAGAGGGTAAATGAGAAGGCCAGTTCACACAGCTTGTTTCAACATGGTACGTCGTCAGGGTGCGCTTGCAGAGATATGGCACCGCAATTCTGATTGAGCTCCTACTGTACTGTATGTCCATTTTACGCCAAAAGGATGCTAGAACTGGTGCCAAATCTGAAACCATTCAACGTGTATCCACAACAGTTTTGAATCCAAAAAATTAAGGATCCTAAATCAGGAGCACTGTGGTCAGAGTAAATCTCTTTATTACAAAATAAATTATTAATAATATATAACGAGAACTACAAAAAAAGACTGTTCACAAAAATAATGAGAAATAAGATATTAATATATACAGTATATTCAAGTATATATATATATATATATATATATATAGAATTGGACTGTTTTGCTTTGGAAAGAAAGCATCTAATATAGTAATGAAGTATTTGTTAATCTTTTAATGGATATCTTATTGTGTATATCTTACCTATTGAATTCTTAATTCAGTAGCGCTTGCACAAACTAAAGCAGTTCTATTTCTATCTATATTCTTAAAGGAATAGTTCACCCAAAAATCAAAATTCGGTCCCACTTTATATTAGGTGGCCTTAACTACTGTGTACTTACATTTAAATTAATAATTTGGTACAATGCACTTATTGTGTACATACATGTTTTTACATTGTACTTATATTTTTAAAAATACCTGTATGTAGTTACATCTGTAATTAATTTCTGTAATTACATTTATAATTACACTCTTGACCCATCCTTTACACCTTAACCCACCCTTAAACCTACCCACACCACCAAACCTGTACCTAACCTTACCCGTATCCCACCGCAATAGCAGCAAAAGTGTTTTGCAATACAATATGAACACAATAAGTACATTGTACTTATTTTTTGATGCAAGTACATAGTAGTTAAGGCCACCTAATATAAAGTGTGACCCAAAATTCTGTCATGAATTACTCCCCCTCATGTCGTTCCAAACCTGTAAGACCTTTGTTCATCTTCGGAACACAAATTAAGATATTTTTGATGCATTCCAAGAGCTCTCTGACCCTCCTATAGACAGCAAGGATTCTTACACGGTCAAGGCTCAGAAACGTAGCATGGAGATCGTTATAATAATCCATGTGACATCAGTGGTTCAACCGTAACTTTATGAAGCTACGAGAATACTTTTTGTGTGCAAAGAAAACAAAAATAATGACTTAATTCAACAATTTGTCTCCTTCGCGTCACCCAATAGTGCAATAGGGGGAAGTCGTGGCCTAATGGTTAGAGAGTCGGACTCGTAATCCAAAGGTTGCGAGTTTGAGTCTCGGACCGGCAGGGATTGTAGGTGGGGGGAGTGACTGTCCAGCGCTCTCTCCACCTCAATACCACGACTGAGGTGCCCTTGAGCAAGGCCCCAAACCCCCAACTGCTCCCCGGACCCCGCAGCATAAAATGGCTGCCCACTGCTCCAGGTGTGTGTGTTCACTGCTGTGTGTGTGCACGTTGGATGGGTTAAATGCAGAGCACAAATTCCGAGTATGGGTCACCATACTTGGCCGTATGTCACTTCACTTTCACTTTCATTTTGGAGAGTGTCACATATATGATGTTTTATTAACAAGGTTCGGGAGGAGCACGATCAGATAATCAATCAGTCTTGCCCAGGTGGAGCTCATCAGCTAATCACCTTAACAAGCACAATACGTATATATACAGCCAACTTACCTCTGTTCCATGCCAGTTTACCAGTATCCCACCTCTATCCCAACTCCTCACTCTGGTGTGTTCACACTTGTCATGTTTAGTTCGATTAAAACGAACTCTGGTGCGATTTCTCTGTTAGTGAGCTTCGTTTGAGTAAGTGTGAATGCTGCCAACTGAACCATGGTGCGCACCAAACAAGCGGCCTGAGACTGCTAAAAAGACTGGTCTCGGTCCGCTTCCAAACAAACTCTGGTGATGTTTGAATGATTTATGAATGCAACACGGACCAAATACTTCTAAACTAACCAAAAACAGGAAGTAATGACAAGATGCGATGCGATGCTATGCAACATGATTTGACGATGCAGAACGAGCGATGTATCCAAAACAAAATGTGCAGAGAGCAAACGTGGCGCAACAAGGAGGTGAAGTGCCTTTTATGAGCTCTTCGTGAGCTTGCAGGTGGGGAAAAAAAAATCATAGGTACGCAACAAGAGCGCGCAGAGTCCAGCAGACCAGTGGGTCCCACTTTATATTAGGTGGCCTTAACTACAATGTACTTACATTTAAACTAATAATTTGATACAATGCACTTATTGTGTACTTTTTAAAAATACCTGTATGTAGTTACATCTGTAATTAATTTCTGTAATTACATTTATAATTACTCTGTTGACCCATCCCTTACACCTTAACCCACCCTTAAACCTACCCATACCACCAAACCGGTCCCTAACCTTACCCGTATCCCACCTCAATAGCAGTAAAAGTGTTTTGCAATACAATAAGTACATTGTACTTATTTTTTGATGTAAGTAAATAGTAGATAAGGCCACCTAATATAAAGTGTGACCGACCAGTGTATTCGACTTAAAGCAGCGATGGGCAGACCGATCAATGAATGGGTACTTTGATGTCATACACCGATCGGTCTGCGTATTGCCGCTTTAAGTCGAACACTATTGTTTGGGGTGTTCGGTAAGTTCTGTCACGACATATAGCCTATGTCATTCAACGCGACCAATCAGGTTGTGAACGTATGACTATGCCTTTAGGTTCGGTATCTTTAGGTTCACTGTCAAAAATGCCAGTGTGAACGCTAAGCGAACCTGGACTAAATGTATCATTTTCCTTTTCGGTCCGGACCAAATGAACCAAACAAACCGAACTACAAGTGTGAACACACCCTTAATCTAATTTCATCCCATTCTTCGGATTGGGGGAGTTCTCTTGGTTCGGGGCTCTATCCCAAGCTCAGAGCCCTCCCTCTGGACAGAACACCAAATATGCTTACTAATTGCTCAATCATATTATATGTTAGCGCAGATACATTGTTTACATTCAGATCAAAGGGTAAACAACGTAAACTCCATACCTGCATACGGTGCTGCTGACACAGAACAGCATACGTTGTTTACGTATGTGATACTCTTCAAAATGGCACTATAGGGTTACACAGAAGAGACGAATTGTCAAATAAAGTGGTTATTTTTGTTTTCTTTGCACACAAAAAGTATTTTCGTAGCTTCTTAAAGTTATGGTTGAACCACTGATGTCACATGGATTATTTTAACAATGTCCTTGCTACGTTTCTGATTGTGTAAGGATGCTTGCTGTCTATGGGAGGGTCAGAGAGCTTTCGGAATGCATCAAAAATATCTTCATTTGTGTTCCAAAGATGAACGAAGGTCTTACAGGACTATCGCTTTAAGGTTTTTAAAGAGTGGTTTGTTCATATATCAACCCTGATTTATATAACATTGTTTTCCTAAATGCATGGTGAAAATATATTTTCTTCTGGATTGTTGACAGTATATTGATAAAAAGAGATATCCAAAATCCCTCTGTAAAACCTACTCTAAAAACTCTAAAAAAAGAAAGCAAGAATTTTCAAGCTGGCTTTATCCAATTTTCAGATGAAATATTGACTAAAAAAAAAGACCAAAATTATTTCATCAGATTACTTTGTATGTTAAAATATGTTCTCAAAACTCATAACACTTGTAAACAACGAGTGGGAGGCAGCACGCTCATTTTGGGCATTATACAGTATTATAACAGTTCAACTGGCTGAGCACCACTAGCACTATTATGATGGACAAGAGGTATCAAAATGGCCCCATCTACCCAGGTCAGTCACACCTGAGTATATTCTCTCCTCGCTGTCAATATAAATTGAATCCACACAGAGTCAGCACAGCTCTCAAATATCAGCAGCATATAAATCAGCCCGCTTCCACAACGAATAAAAGGTACATTTTAAATGAAGCAGTGTAATTTTCAAGCGGTAGATGGGATTCTGGAATATAAATTATGTGCTGACTGTACGGGCTTGGGTAATTCCACCTGCACAACTCGATCGGCATATAAATTCATGCCACGCGCTATTTGGCTGTTAATTTATTTTGCTATTCATACATCCGTGCATCTGGGCTCGAACACTGTAAATATTTCATATCATCATTTAACATTAACTTGTACAACATGCCATTCGAATGCTTTACTAAATGTGTGTCCGTAAATAAACTTTTTTTTTCCTCCACTGAGGAAGAGGACAGTCATACACAGCTCTCCCCACAACCAACCTTGTTGGACCCCTGCAGGGGCTGAGGACATATCCTTGAACAGGAGCCAAACAGTAGTGTATGTTTTATATTTAAAGGAGCCTGGAGAAGAGCTCTCAGGCTGCTGTGGGGAGAAACTGGAGTGGAGCTGGAGATTTTGATATAAATATCTGACCCTTTGCTTCTCACCACTTTCTAATTATATTAGGATTAATTGGCTGGGACCGTGAGGGACCAGGGCTGTGGGTATTACTGTGTTAATGCGGAGCACTTTGTCTGGGAGTCCCGGCACTAGTGGGCGACGACCTAATAATGAGACTGGCTGAAAGGTGCGACAAATATAGTGGGGAGTAAACAGCATGCTGTGGCAAACAGCATCAGGAGCCTTTGATAGGGCCACTTTAACCGAGGGCATTGGATTAAAGAGCTACTTTACCCACTTATCCATGTGTGACGCTGATACGGAAGTAGCCTCCCGCTGGTACACTCTCAACTGCTATTGACTTCCCAAAGTCCAGCCCAGTTTACCTGACGTGCCTCTGTCTGCACCGACAGGCCCACAGAGACCGGCTGTCCATCAGAAATTACAACTGCCTCCATCGCCCGCAATTAACTTCCTCTTCAAGTACAAAGTTAAAGTGATTTATAGTGATCACTGTTTATAGAACCACTGTGTAAACACTCTTTCTTTCTTAATTCCAGGACTTTACAGATGTGTAATGGACATCAGTTACCTTGTCTTGTCTTGATACCCTTCTCAATATTAACTAACTAATAAATACTAATAAAATAACTTTTGCCTCAAACTCCTAATTTGCTGCTTATTTATAGTAGTAAGGTAGTTGTTAAGTTTATAGGGTAGGATTAAAGGATGTACAATATGGACATGCAGAATAAGGCATTAATATGTGCTTGATAAGTAGGCTACTAATAAACAGCCAATATGCTAGTAATATGCATGCAAATAGGAAATTATTAATAGTGAGAATTGGTCCTTAAAATAAAGTGTTAGCTATATTTTAATTTATTAACTTTTAACTTGAATTGGATGCACCCAGTATCTGATGGATTTAAAGAGATTTGTGACTCTTATAACTTCTTTCGATTGGCAGAGTTGCCTACTAGACCTAATTTGAAAATTCTGGAAAAATCAACATTAATAGATCTTATTTTTACAAATGTACCTCATAAATATTCCCCAGCTTTTGTTTTTGCAAATGATATCAGTCATCATTGTGTTGTTGCGGTAGCTAGACATACAAAATTAAGTAAGCAAAAACCATGTACTATCATCAAGCGCTGTATGAAATATTTGAATGAGCAGGGTTTTCTACATGAACTCGCTCAATTTAAGTGGGATAAAATCACATTGATTCCAGATATCGAAAGTGCTTGGAATTATTTTTATGAAAGTCTTATTTTAATTATTAATAAACATGCACATTTTAAAAAATATAGAGTTAAGCATTGGGATAACCCCTGGTTCACCGCCACACAGTCTGACCTTATCCATGAGCAGGATATTGCATGGGTTAAGGCCAGACAAACCAACTTAAATTCTGACTGGTTGACGAAAACAATGTATCTGCATGACGCAGCTGACACAGAACAGCATACACTGTTTACGTTCAGTGGATACTCTCCAAAATGGCAGCAGGGCAGCAGACAAATTGTTGAATGAAGTCGTTTGTTTTTTGTTTTTTTGCGCACAGAAAGTATTCTTGTAGCTTCGTAAAATTATGGTTGAACCCCTGATATTGTCAGACTTTGTCTCAGTATCTTGTTTCCCCTTCCTCTCGTGCCCTTATTTGGAGTTCCTGTCCTTGTTATGTCTTCATTAGTTAATTAATCCCCAGCCCTGTGTTAGTAATTATCTATAGTATCCCCAGAGTTTATAAGCCTTGTTTCCTTGCCTCAGTGTCCGGTCTTAATTTTCAGTATACGTCTAAATGGCATTCATGTTTATCTGTGTATCCAGTGATCTCTGAGTTTGGAAAATAAAAATCTGAGTTTATTTCCGAAGTTCCTCGCCTCCTTGTTTCTGGCTCCTACGTGGATTGTGACAGAAGACCGGACCAAAACAAAAGATGGAAGTCGCCACTCAGATCTTCGCCCTTGCCCGCCAGCATCAGGCCTCCCGAGTCCCAGTGTCCGCCATGGCCTCCCGAGTTCCCGGATCTGCCCTGGAGGCTGTCCGTCCCCGTACTCTTCCCTTTGAGGCCTCCAGAGCGCCCACCCCCCCTACCCATTCTTTGTTGTACAGAGCGGGACGTGCCTTCCGGGAGGGGGGGGAGTAGTGTAAGACTTTGTCTCAGTATCTTGTTTCCCCCTCCTCTCGTGCACTTATTTGGAGTTCCTTTCGGCTGTTTATTAGTACTTAAAGCACATATTCGGCATGACCATATTCCACGTCCCTAATCCTACCCAATACCTAAACTTAAAACTACCTTGCTAAATATTAATGAGCAGCAAATTAGGAGTTTAGTGAGTCAAAGTCATTGTTAATGGTTTGTTAATAGCAAGAATTGGACCTTAAAATAAAGTGTGATCATAAAGGTATTATGATTCTGTGTCATTTTTACTGTGAAAAAATAGATTTACAATTTATTTATTTATTTTAAATAATGATTAAAGTGACAGGGACACCCATATGTAGGGAAAATGTGTTATTTTTCGCTTGGTTACACCACATGACATTACTAAAGTCATTACATTTAAACTTGTTCATAATGAACCTACACAAATGAAAAATAATTTCACAAAAAGGCATGTGCTTTACTGTGTTCTCAATTTCTTCCTGAAGGTGTTCCCCTGGCTGTCAGGTTTTTGTTTTTTTTTGTCTTCTTTTTTTCCCCTGCAGTCTAAGCCAAGGCTGCTAGAACAGCTTCAAGTAGGAGGCACCCCCTGGCGTGTAGCCCAAGAAAAAAAAAAAACAGTGTGCAGTGTTAAAAATAAATGAATTAAAATTTTGTAACAAAAATAAATAAAACTCATTTTATTAATTTGTATATTCAAGAATTCAATAAGAAGTCTAAGCCTACAATGACAATAAGCAACAATTAAACATGAATTAAGTTTCACAAATTGATTGTGAAAGTCGTTTCAACTTAAACTGACTAAAGTTGTTTGTTGACATGACTTTTTAATCATAGCATGTCTGTGCCATACCCAAATCAAGAATTAATGACCATTTCTACAGCCATAGCAAAGATACAGCAGAGAAAGAACGAGAGTGTCACTTTACCTCAGCAGCAGCCAATCTTATTTTGATCTTTAACGTCAGATCTTTCCTATTCTTAGAACAGAATTAATGCTTAAGGTTGATTCAGCAATACTTAAATGACAGCGTATATTAAACATAAAACTTTTATTAACGGAACAAATAAAACATAGGCTACCCACATTGTAACAAATAAATAAAAGGTTTTTGGATTTTCCCCCTACTTCAAATGAATGCTTGCAAATTCACTTATATTAAACTTTTAACTTTTATTAACAATATGACTAAGGGAAATGTTTTACCCGCATTGTAGGCTAACACAAATAAATAAGCGATCTTTGGATTTCCCCTTTCTTTGTGGTTCATTATTAGCCTATTAATTAAAACACATCCGCCATAAAATAGTACGATGGCAAATTCGCACAGGGCTATATTAAACATCTAACTTTTATTAACAAAATGTATACGACGGATCTAGCCTACTTGCATTGTAACCCAAATAAATAAGGTTTTTTCCCTCTTTTAAAACAATTAGTTTGTGGTTCATTGTTTTATTTTATTTTTAATGAAAACACAGCAACAATAAAGACAAACTCGCTTATATTAAACAAAGAAATGAAACTTTTGGATCATAATGTCTCGCAGCACTCTCGTCATGTGACCAACCCCCACCCCTGCTCAAAATACGTTCCCGTGGCTATGGAGGCAGCAGAACATGAAGTAGATCTCCCCCATCAAGTTGAGGACATGCTGTCATGTAACACCAGGCTTAATTAAAGACGCAATTAGTCATCTTAAGCAAAGCATTCAGTTTGAATGGAAAAAGAGTTAAGAAATAACAAAAGAAGATTAGAAAAGTGTGAAAAGAAGGACTGAGAGTGGGCGGCAAGGGAGAAGAAAGAGCAAAAGATGGGCAGATAAAGAAACTCAAGACACTTCTTTAACTTTGATAATTATTCCCCTGTAGACTTTGCTGTGGTAACCACTCTCTGAAGGACACTGCAGAGCAGCTGTAGATATTGCCCCCTACAGCCTGTGTACTCGATCAGAGAGAGACTGATTCAGTAGAGACCACTCAACAACTCCACCAAACTAATAAACTAACTATGAGGGCACATCTGCTGGTCTTCTGCCTTTAGATTATGCCTTGGTGTTCAGCTATGTAAATTCAATTCAATTTAAATTCAATGATTCAATTCATTCAATATATTAATTTATTCCTGTGATGAAAAGTAGAATTTTCAGAATAATTACTTCAGTGTTCAGTGTCACATGATCCTTCAGCAATTCAGAAATATGCTGATTTGAATAATAATAATAATAATTATTATTATTATTATTGTTATTATTATTATAGTATGACATATACCCCTACATATGGGTATTATAGTATGACACATTATGTTTTTATAAACAGTCCTCATGGATTTTTGATCCATGCTGATCAGCTGATCAGAAAAATGTATGCAAGTATTGACACACTACTATTGTCACGGATCCGCTCACTACTCCTTCCACACCAACCACCTGCACCCGCTCACAATCACCAGAATACTGATTACCACCTGTCATCAATCACCAGCCACTATTTCAGTCACTCACCACATTCCCTCGTTGGCTGGTCTCGAGGTCGCAAGCTGGTAGCTCACTACTCACCTCTGGATATTCCAGGATTCTCTGTGCCGTAAGCCTTCTTACCGACCTGTTCCAAAGAAGAGGATTAACCAGGGTGTTGGACTTTCAGTTCTTGTTTTCCGATCTCTCAGATCGATGTTTATGTTTGTTTGATATCCTTGAGATTGTTCTAAGTTTGAAAGAAGGAATTAAAGTGAACACAGTACTTCTACTCACCTTGTGTCTGCCTCTCCGTCCACACCTGACAGAAGACCAGCCCAGCAAAGTAAGTCTGGAGGCGGAGAACTAGATCATGGAGGACCAAGCTCTCCCGACACCAGACCCCTTTACCGAACTGGTGCATGCTTTTCGCGAAGCCCTTCAACCGCCTCCGAGCCGTCCTCCTTCCGGATGCCCTATGGCCAAACCCACTCTCTACTCCGGCGATGCTGCCACCTGTCGGGGCTTCCTGCTCCAGTGCTCGTTATACTTCGAATTCCAACCTCACCAATTCCTGAACGATCGAGCAAAAATAGCCTTCGTCATGTCCCTGCTGTCTGGAAGAGCCCTGCAATGGGCTGAGGCGCTCTGGAACTCACACAGCCCCATCGTGCGATCCCTGGATGCCTTCACCGACCATTTCCGCGAGGTGTTCAGCCATACCGCCTCCTCCCTCTCGGTGCATGAGGAACTCTTCCAGTTGAAACAAGCCAACATGTCAGTCCACGACTACACTGTGCGCTTTCGCACTCTGGCCGCTAGCAGTGGGTGGAATGAAACCGCGCTCCTCGCCGCCTATCGCCGTGGACTCGAACCTTCCATAAAACAGCAGATGTCAGTAATTGAAGACTCCGTGGGCTTAGAAGGCTTCCTTCAGAAATCCCTACACATCTCCCAACAACTGAATGCGTGTCATGTCGAGACTTCCCCAGTACCTACCTTCACAGGATCCGTGCCGTCTGTTCCGGAGCCCATGCAAGTAGATCAGTATCATCTGTCTCCGGAGGAACGGACTCGCCGCAAGGACCACAACCTGTGCATGTACTGTGGTTCGGGAAGTCACACCCTAGTTTCCTGTCCTGTTCGCCCCACGAGTTCCACGGTGAGTGCGGTCCATCTTCACCCTGACGTTTCCCAAATTCCTCATAATCATGCTCTAATTCTCTACCTTAACCAATCCTTCCCAGTGAAAATCCTCATAGATTCCGGAGCCGCAGGAAACTTCATCTCTTCTACCAGCCTGACTCATCTTCAACTACCTCGGATTCGAAGCACCACAGCTTACCGAATCTCCACCATCCAAGGCAAGCCATTGAGTAAGGGGCTGGTGCGCCACCACACTCCCGAAGTGACACTCCGGGTGGGACACTTCCATGAGGAACAGATCTCCTTCCTAGTCTTAGAGGAGGCTGTCGTAGATGTCGTCCTGGGTCGCCCCTGGCTCACAAAACATCATCCAGACATACATTGGAAGTCGGGAGAAATCCTACGCTGGAGTCCGTCCTGCCTCGAGAAGTGCCTCACCAAACTGCCGGTACCTCGCCAAGCCGCACCCTCTCTCCCACTTAATTCCACCACCGTAGAGAGTCCTGCCACGCTTGTCTCAGTCAATATTCCTCCAGCCTACCTCCCATATCAGGACGTATTCAGTAAAACGGCCGCCACTCGTCTCCCTCCACATCAACCCTGGGACTGCACCATAGACTTGTTGCCCGGAGCCAAATTGCCCAAGGGTCACGTTTACCCTCTCTCAATTCCTGAACGTGCCGCTATGGAGGAATACGTTAGAGAAGCACTCCTGCAGGGGTTCATTCGGCCCTCCACATCACCCGCAGCATCCAGTTTCTTCTTTGTCGCCAAGAAGGACGGAGGCCTCCGTCCATGCATCGATTACAGGACACTAAATGCCCAAACGATCAAGTTTGCCTATCCCCTACCTCTGGTCCCGGCGGCCCTGGAAGAACTTCGAGGAGCCCGAATATTCACCAAACTCGATCTTCGCAGTGCCTATAACTTAATCCGCATACGGAAAGGCGATGAGTGGAAGACGGCCTTCATTACGCCCACCGGGCACTATGAATATCAGGTTATGCCGTATGGCCTTTCAAACTCACCTTCCATTTTCCAAAACTTCATGAATGAGATCTTCCGGGACATGCTGAATCGTTTCACGCTCATTTACATTGACGATATTCTAATCTACTCAACCACCCTCGAGGAACACCAAAACCACGTCACCCAAGTTCTCCAACGTCTCCGCCAGTACCACCTATACCTTAAACTCGAAAAGTGCGAATTCCATCGTACCCAGATCCACTTCCTGGGTTACATCATCGACGCCAACGGTATACAGATGGACCCTGCCAAGGTGGAGGCCGTAAGGAATTGGCCACAACCCTCCTCCATCAAGGAGCTCCAACGGTTCCTCGGGTTCGCTAACTTTTATCGACGGTTCATCGCCAACTATAGTCTTCAATCGGCTCCTTTGACCTCTCTCCTCAAGGGAAAACCTAAATCCCTTACCTGGACACCCCAAGCGGAACGAGCCTTCCAAAAACTAAAAACCTCCTTCTGTACCGCTCCGACACTCACCCATCCAGATCCCAGTCGTAGTTTTGTGGTGGAAGTGGATGCATCGACGGTGGGAGTTGGTGCCGTGTTGTCCCAGCGAAGAGGTGAACCTCCAGTACTTCACCCATGCGCCTACTTCTCAAAGAAGATGTCGCCGGCTGAACAAAATTATGACATCGGGAACCGCGAACTGCTGGCTATTAAACTGGCGCTCGAGGAATGGCGGCACTGGCTCGAAGGATCCCAATATCCCTTCGAGGTGATTACCGACCACAAAAACCTTCAGTACCTGCGCGAGGCCAAACGCCTCAACCCACGTCAAGCTCGCTGGGCCCTTTTCTTCACCCGGTTCAAATTCACCATAACCTATCGTCCAGGACACAAGAACCTCAAAGCCGACGCTCTATCCCGGCTTTACCAAGCCGATCCATCACCCGAAAAGCCAGAGCCCATCCTGCCACCCAAAATCTTCGCCTGCCCCATCATTTGGAACGTGGACGACCAAATCCAAATCGCCACCCAATCTGAGCCTGCTCCACCTGGAATTCCCGCCGGGAAAACCTACGTCCCGTCCTCCCTCCGTCTCTCTCTTCTGGATTCACTGCACACGTCTCCTGGATCCGGTCACCCGGGCCGTAAACGCACACTCTCACTCCTTCAAAACAAGTACTGGTGGCCAAACATGAACCAGGACGTGACCCGTTACGTCAAGGGCTGTGCTGTCTGTGCCGTTGTTTCTACTCCCCGTCACTTACCCGAAGGAAAGCTCGTTCCCTTACCACTTCCAAGCCGACCTTGGTCTCATATTGGGATTGACTTTGCCACTGACCTACCACCCTCCAACGGTTCTACCACCATCCTCGTTGTCGTGGACAGATTTTCCAAAGCCTGTAAATTAATCCCGTTACGAGGCTTACCCACTGCTCTGGAAACCGCAGAAGCCCTATTCCAACATGTGTTCCGCAACTTTGGCCTACCCGAGGATATCGTCTCTGATCGAGGACCTCAATTCACTTCCCGGGTATGGCGCAGTTTCTTCCGACTGCTTGGGGTCTCCGTCAGCCTATCCTCCGGATACCATCCCCAAGCCAACGGTCAAACGGAACGCAAGATACAGGAAATTGGACGCTATCTACGTACCTATTGCCATCGCCACCAGGACCAATGGAGCAGGTATTTGCCCTGGGCCGAGTACGCCCAAAACTCCTTGCGGCAGGAAACAACCGGGCTTACTCCTTTCCAATGCATGCTTGGGTTTCAGCCACCGCTCTTTCCCTGGACTGGAGAGCCCTCCGAAGTCCCCGCGGTGGACTCATGGTTTCGGGAGAGCGAAAGGGTGTGGGACGCGGCACATGTACATCTCCAGCGGGCAGTACGGAGGCACAAGGAACAGGCTGATGTCCGCCGCGCCGTGACGCCCCTCTACCAACCCGGCGACCAAGTCTGGCTCTCGACGCGGGATATTCGCCTCCGTCTGCCCTGCAAGAAACTGAGCCCTCGCTATATCGGTCCCTTCCCTGTAATTCGCCAAATCAATGAAGTTACCTACGAGCTCCGGCTCCCAACTACTTACCGTATCTCACCTACCTTCCATGTGTCTCTTCTAAAACCATTCACTAATCCCGTTCTTCCTCCTTCCACAGAGCACGAAGTACCTCCTCCTCCCGAGGCCGACCCCAGTGGGGCCATCTACCAAGTCGAGGAAATCTTAGACTCTCGGCGGCGGGGCGGCCGACTCCAATACCTAGTGGACTGGGAGGGATTTGGCCCCGAGGAAAGATCTTGGGTAAACCGAGAGGATGTACTGGACCCCTCTCTTCTCTCTAACTTCCACCAATCACACCCCGACCGCCCTGCCCCAAGAGGACGTGGTCGCCCTCGCCGTCGACCCCGTGCGCCAGGAGACGCCCGTGGGGGGGGGGTACTGTCACGGATCCGCCCACTACTCCTTCCACACCAACCACCTGCACCCGCTCACAATCACCAGAATACTGATTACCACCTGTCATCAATCACCAGCCACTATTTCAGTCACTCACCACATTCCCTCGTTGGCTGGTCTCGAGGTCGCAAGCTGGTAGCTCACTACTCACCTCTGGATATTCCAGGATTCTCTGTGCCGTAAGCCTTCTTACCGACCTGTTCCAAAGAAGAGGATTAACCAGGGTGTTGGACTTTCAGTTCTTGTTTTCCGATCTCTCAGATCGATGTTTATGTTTGTTTGATATCCTTGAGATTGTTCTAAGTTTGAAAGAAGGAATTAAAGTGAACACAGTACTTCTACTCACCTTGTGTCTGCCTCTCCGTCCACACCTGACAACTATTGTGTTCCCTTTTGAAGTTTACACAGCACATTCAACAAAATGAATGATGTAAAATGTAAGATTAAAGAATGACTTAAGAGTCAAAAATGTACAGTAAACATTGTTTAGTTCCTTTTAGCTTGTTTTAGCGCCATGACCACACTGGCACGTATGTCAGGCCTGGCTATTAAATCAGATGTTTTAGCATTTAAAGTGCAAACTTAATCTAGCTGCATGCTGGGTTTTTCATGCCAGAGACTTTTTGAGATGTCAGTACAAATCATTTTATCTTTTATTGCTGTATCTGAAAGCCTTGTTTATAATTTGATTTTCCTTTCATCTTTGTTATGAGGACACTATTGGACTGCGGATGGCGGCACCAAGAGCCACATAAAGGTTTATGAAAGCTTTTTGATTTGATAGCTCTGAGCTTCTGTTTATGCCTTGATTGGGCTTTGTATTAAAATGTTGTCAAGAGCCCAAGTCGTGGATGGCTGGTGCCAAGAAGAAATCATCACAAACTGTGAATCTGTGTGGTGGTAATTACCATGACAATCAGCAATCTCTTGTAAGAGTGCCTTAAAAAGCCAGAGATATTGGAGTGTCTTTTACTATATGACCTCATTAAAATATCACATTTGATGAATACTCTGAATGCACAAAGTGCTAATGATTAACAGCTCTGATGCAGAGATGAGCCCCATTATAAGTCTGAACATGACTTACCGTTTCCCACTGTGGGAACATTATCACTCCATCCCTCAAGATGAAATGCTTTAGGGATAGACTGTACTGTAAACACTGATGAGAACAACAGACAGATGAAGGGAAGGTGGTGACTAAACAAACCATTCAGAGTCTGTGAACATCACAGAGAAGTATTGTTGAGACAGGTGAAACGTTTTATTTTTGTCATATTTCAAATTTCAGCAAAAACAAAACCCATTAATGCCAATCACATCCATATGTGGTTTGTAATGAGTGAACACATTTTGAGTTTGTAATGAGTGAACACTTACACTTACAGGGAAAGTTACTTTTAAAAGCAGCGTATTACAATATTGCATTACAGTAATTACATTACTTGGTTACTTTTTATGCAAAGTAGCGTGTTATGTTACTTTTGCTTTACTTTTTCTCATCTTGCTTAATTATTGCAGGTTGCCTCATATTCTGAGTTTGCATCTCACTGTTTTTATTCATTTTAAGGAATACTGAATATGTTTTTGTGCAAGTGAGATGAGTAAATTCATGTTCACATTTAGTCTAGAACTGCATCGTGCACTCTCAGAAATAAAGGTACAAAAGCTGTCACTGGGGCAGTGCCTTTTCAAAAGGTACATGTTCGTACCTAGAGGGTCCATTTTGGTACCTTAAAGGTACATATTAGTACTTAAAGTGCACATATTTGAACCTAATAGGTACAAAAGTGTACCTTTTGTAAGGGTACTGCCCTGGTGACAGCTTGTGTACCTTTATTTCTGAGAGTGTGTGTACACAGCACACACATGCCTCTGCACTTACTCCTGATTTGTCTCAACATACGAGAGCTGTCAATCAATAAACTGGAAAACAAAGTAACTGGTGTTATTTATTTGAAAAAGTAACTTGGATATTTTCTTGTAAATTAAAAAGTAATGCATTACTTTACTAGTTACTAGGAAAAAAGTCATCTCATTACATAACTCACATTACTTGTAATGCGTTACCCCCAACACTGGGGGTTTATGTTCTCACATTCAGCATTGTGGCAAGATGTCAATAATGTACATGAGCAGATTTCCACACTGACAGTCACTCTCAGTTGTTGTAGAAGAAAGCATTTTGGCATCATGCTGATGCTGCACATTATTGCTAAAGCAACTAATGTAGATTCACTACATTGTCTGAACAAATGCATCATTTGCAAAATGACAGCAAAAAGTATTTGTTTACAAAGCAACTATGATCTCTTTTCTTGATGTAGTCAAAAAAATAAAAAATCTTGCTCTATAGTCTTTTGCCTAATGAATGGTGAAAGTCATGAATAGTCTGTTTCACCAAGTCAGCAGTGGATGTGATAAGTGTCTTCTGTACATATTTGCAATCTGAAGCAAGACAAATGGCAAAGCAAAACTTCATTCTAAGTTTTTTAAAAGAATGTTTGCTTTTCTAAGTCATATATATGAGCCGTCGATGAAAGTTAAGTAAGTGCTGAAAGGTATACTTCACACAAAATTAAAAGAAGCTGTCATTGTTTACTTAGATTTCTTTCTGAAACACAAAAGTAGAAATTCTGAAGTCACTCTTTTCTAGGGCTGCCCTTGACTAAAAATGTGTCTGGTCGACTAGTAGTCATTCATTTGAAGCATTAGTCGACTAATGTTTATTAATAAAAAAAACTGGTAACACTTTATTTTGATGGTCCCTTTTGAACATTCTGTTGACACTAAGTAATGTTGCAACTACATGTCAACAAACTCTCATAAGAGTATTAGTAGACTGTATGCTTCATATCTGCTAACTCCTTATTGTGTTGATCTCCCAACAGATATTCTACTGACTATAAGTAACTTTGCAAGAACGTCTCAACTTAATCTAACCCTAACCCTACCAGTCAACTAATACACTACTAACACTCTAATGAGAGTCAGTAGAAATGTAGGTGCAACATTACTTATTGTCAATAGAATGTGTTAAAGGGACCATCAAAATAAAGTGAAACCAAAAAATTAAATCATTATAATGAGCCTTTAATTGCCAACATAGCCTAATAAGCATTTAAGAGCATGCATATAGCTTGCCACAGCGCACCGGCAGAAGTAATGATTACGAATGTGTCAGGGAAAAACAGCAAGAGGCTGCATTAACGTTTTAATAAATTATTGTTAAACTAGTGCTTTCTTTGTTTTCGGTTTAAGAAATGAAGTCAGCGACACTCGTCATCTCTGCAGTAGTGATGCACCTGTATGCATGTTTCACATGGATTACATAATCAGAGAATATTTGTTTTCCTTTTGAATTGGTTCATTTGAAAGTAGACATTTTCCTCTCTATAGATATATATATATATATATATATATATATATATTTTTTTTTTTTTTTTTATATCTGTAAGGCAAGTAAACACAGAGTCCACTATATTGACAAATGTATTGGGACGCCCCCTTCTTTAGAACAGAAAAAGGCACTTCCAAAACTGTGGCAACAAAGATGGAAACAAAATGAAAATTGTATTTCCATCTCTGTTGCAACAGTTTTGGAAGTGTCTAAAATGACAAGTCATTGGTGTTTGGTAAAGAGTTTTCGGCTCAAGATCTGCATTTAAAGTCAGCTTGGATTAGGACTTGGCTTTCTGCAGACCAGTCAAGTTCTTCCACACTGACTAAATCAATCATTTCTTTTTGAACCTTGCCTTATACACAGAGGCATTGTCATGTTAGAATAGAAAAGGGTCCTGTTCAAACTGTTGCTTTAAAATTAGAAGCACACGATTCCCTAGAATAGCATTATATGCTTAAACATTAAGATTTGTACTCATGGAAATTACTAAAGTAGTCAAACCTGTTCATTAGAAGGGGGTGACCCAATACTTTTGGCAATATAGTGTATCTCCTGAAGAGAAAATGGGGGCAACATGCCAATTATTTTTTCAGCTTTTCTTACCATATTTGAAGTTGTGAACTAAATTTAACCGACAGGTTACCAAACCATGCTGTGATACCGTAGCTTACAGTATGTCAGATTCAATGACTGCTCTATAACCATAACAAATTGTTCTCACTTTAAGTGACTTTAAAGTGAAATTTTATTTTATTAATATAATATTCTCTGCATTTTTTTTTTTTTTGGAAGTACACTACTTGGACTTCTGTCCAAGTTTTTTTGGTGAATAAGATTCATGAATGTATCGTTCTTATGAAATGGATCTTTCATGGATCAGTTGATTCAGTTCTCAAAACCAGTTCAAAATATTAGTTTAGGAATCGTAACAAAGTGTTCTTGATTCAATGATCCAGTCACAGGTAAGAGTTCACTGGAGGAGAAGATTATATAGAGGTGCTGGTCATATCATCAAAAAGTGGATTTATTTCACTAATTCCATTCAAAAAGTGAAACTTGTATATTATATTCATTCATTACACACAGACTGATATATTTCAAATATTTATTTCTTTTAATTTTGATGATTAGAGCTGACAGCTCATGAAAGTCAAAAATCAGTATCTCAAAATATTAGAATATTTACATTTGAGTTTGAATAAATGACCATTCCTACAGTACAAATTCTGGGTATCTCTTGTTCTTTGAAACCACAATAATGGGGAAGACTGCTGACATGGCAATGATCCAGAAGATGAACATTGACACCCTCCACAAAGAGGGTAAGCCACAGAGGGTCATTACTGAAAGGTGTGTCTGTTTACAGAGTGCTGTATCAAAGCATATTAAATGCAAAGTTGACTGGAAGGAAGAATTTGGGTAGGAAAAGGTGCACAAGCAACAGGGATGACTACAAGCTTGAGAATACTGTCAAGCAAAGCTGATTCAAACACTTGTGAGAGCGTCACAAGGAGTGGACTGAAGCTGGAGTCAGTGCATCAAGAGTCACCACGCTCAGACATCTTCAGGAAAAGTGCTACCAAGCTATTTCTGAACCAGAGACAACGTCAGAAGCGTCTTAACTGGGCTGTGGAGAAAAATAACTGGACTGTTGCTCAGTGGTCCAAAGTCCTCTTTTCAGATGAAAGTAAATTTTGCATTTCATTTGGAAATCAAGGTCCCAGAGTCTGGAGGAAGAGTGGAGAGGCACAGAATCCATGTTGCCTGAAGTCCAGTGTGAAGTTTCCACAGTCTGTGATGATTTGGGCTGCCATGTCATCTGCTGGTGTTGGTCCACTGTGTTTTCTGAAGTCCACAGTCAACGCAGCCATCTACCAGGAGATTTTAGAGCACTTCATCCTTCCTTCTGTTGACAAGCTTTATGGAGATGCTGATTTCATTTTCCAGCAGGACTTGGCACCTGCCAACACTGCCAAAGGTACCAAAAGCTGGTTCAATGACTATGGTGTTACTGTGCTTGATTGGCCGGCAAACTCGCCAGACCTGAACCCCATAAAGAATCTATGGGGTATTGTCAAGAGGAAGATGAGAGACACCAGACCCAACAATGCAGAAGAGCTGAAGGCCGCTATCAGAGCAACCTGGGCTCTCATAACACCTGAGCAGTGCCACAGACTGATCGACTCCATGCCACGGCGCATTGTTGCAGTAATTCAGGCAAAAGGAGCCCCAACTAAGTATTGAGTGCTGTACATGCTCATACTTTTCATGTTCATACTTTTCAGTTGGCCAAGATTTCTAAAAATACTTTCTTTATATTGGTCTTAAGTAATATTCTAATATTTTGAGATACTGATTTTTGACTTTCATGAGCTGTAAGCTCTAATCATCAAAATTAAAAGAAATAAACATTTGAAATATATCAGTCTGTGTATAATGAATGAATATAATATACAGGTTTCACTTTTTGAATGGAATTAGGGAAATAAATCAACTTTTTGATGATATTCTAATTATATGACCAGCACCTTTATATCACTGACCGCTTTTATGGTGATTTTGCAGTCTTTTTGACGTGTGGAAGCTCCAGTCAGCACTGAATGTAATTGCATGGAAGAGAGTGGCCAATGAGTGACCGATACAGCTGACAGAATTTTATTTTTTATGTAAGTTAGTCCTTTAAATAAAAGTGTAACTCTGTCAGAGATTTTTGATTCTAGCAGAAGATCCCATTAGGTAAAGATAAGTACTGGGAATGGGAGGTGCTGCCAGGGCGGAGAGAGAAAGAGAGAGAGAGCGTGCGAGCCTCAAGCTAGTATTACTCTCACAGTTCTCTACTTGCGCAAGTTAGTGCTTTAAAACAGATTTGAGCTTTCCCTCTGTTGACACCTCATGGTTTTATTCTGAGGTAATAGGACGCCTGGGGAAGGCCAGAAAAAGGGAAATGGAAGGGGATGAAAAGAATGAGATGGAGAGAGAGAAAGGTAAAAGTTGTGAGGTGTGAGCACTTTAACAGATTGAAGCACTCACGGTTACACCTGTGGGCACCAAAGTCACCTCTACATGATCAAAGCACCGGTTCCCCTTTAAATCCTGATGGCCAAAACATCCTTATCCAGGTCAAAACCTTCAAGCACAATCAGTCTGGGGTAGTACTGAAAAAAAAAAAAAATGATTAGCCATATTGGAGTTTGCTATCAGATTATACCACCTTCCACATTCAAAATGCACGAGTATTACATGTTCAGTCTATAGTTATATGCACAGGCACATATTGTCTCTTTACACATGACATCACCAACTGGCATGCATAATGCAGCGTTTATAATTTTTTTCATCGAGTCGTGTGAACAGGGACCATTTTGACAATGTTGTCGTCTGTACACAAAACTTTTCAAAAATGCAAATGGAAAATCTTTCTGTTTTTACTACATTGTTGTCATGCAAACATACCCTTAAATCTGCTTGGATGAGCTGCATTTAAAGCCATTTAAAATGACTCTTTTAAACTGGAGATGTCCATCAACCACATAAACACACATAAATGATCATGTGACGCTGAAGACTAGAGTAATGCTGAAAATTCACAGGAATAAACTACATTTTGAAATATATTACATTTATTCAAATTTTAAATTGTAAATTGTTTTTATTTTTGTATTTTTATTTTTATTTACTTTTATTATGTATTTAGTTTGTATTACTTATTTATTTATTTATTTATTTATTTATTTATTTTTGCTTCCTTGGTGGGCATAAGATATAAGATTACATCACAGGAACAAATCACAGGCCATCACAAGAAGAAGAAAAAAGAGATATATTAAAATAATTGAAATTGTACAAATATTGAACATAAGTGAGAACAAGAGACTTTCAAAAAAATGTAATCATTACTTTTAATTACTGTAGTTGCATCTATAATTAAATCTATAATGATTAAATTTGAAGGTGTGTTAAGAGGTAGAGGTACAACACAGTACCCTTAGATTTAACCATACCACAAAACCTGCCCCAAATCTTAACCTTACCCCACCTCAGCGGCAGCAAACATCTTTTGAGACCGCATTTTGTAATAAGCGACTTGAGGCAATGTGTCACAGTGATTTTACCACAATTAAAGGCATTTTAGGCACTCCATAAAAATATCCCGTTGTTAAAAACACTAACTCATGCTGTCTTGTTATTGACTTATTATGGCATGTTATGTAAGATTAAAAAAAAAAAAAATCCATATATTTACTGTAAACAAAAATCTGTATCTTTTAATAATAATAATAACTGAGCCAATCTTCCGAGGTCTTTCTAAGAGATATTTTTACTGTGTTTATTTTCACCGAACATCAACACCTGTGTGAGAAGGGTGTTACTGTACATAAGGATGTCTTTCAACGGTTCTCAATATTGGTTTTCATATGAAGTGTTTCCAAATAGGCAGTTTGAAAGACACGCAGACTGGTTTTTTTTTATCAAAGAAGTGCAAGATGTTTCCAAGAAAGATGTTTTGGGAAATAACATCTCCGATAACTATGAGAATGGAAATAGTAGCAACTAATTTCTGCATGAATTCTGAAGCACTCGCTAACAGCTGTCTGGAAAGATTTAAATATAACATGGGAAGACTGCATTATTCATGGCATTTAACCGAGGCAATAATGAGTGTTATTGACCTATAACGTATACACCTGACACTACACTTGCAGTGAAGAGTTACACTTTCCCACACCATCCACACTGAGGTCATTACTTCGGTTGACTTCTGAATCTCTGAATGGTGAGGCAATTCCCGTGAATGGCTCCTGAATAATTCATCGGTTCAAATTATGTTGGTAAATTACTTTATACGATCGGGAAAGATTTATCTTCAGCGCTAGGGCCAGTGAGGGGGAAAGCTAACGTCTGTATTATTCTGAAGTAATGGCTGAAGATGTGAGCAATGCCGCTGAAGTGTTCACATTTGATATTCATAGGCAAAAGTACGGTGACTATCAAGGTTCAAATGACTGCCATCCGTACACAACACATTTAGCCATTTTTGCTTCTTCTAGTCAGTTTTTTTTTTTTCTTCTTCTTCTTCATTCGCATCTTCTGGCTTTTTTTCCCATGTAAAAAAAAGGCGATTCAATCCAGCTGGTGTTTTTTTGGCTGCCGCTGACATGTCCCCACTTTAATGGCAGTTGAAAATAAAACTCAATAAAGATTAGACATGAAGTGGTGTCAGAGTGACAGAAAGCACCATTAGAGTGACGTGCCACAGACCCGCTCTGCTATTTGCCTTGCTTAGCGGAGAGATACTGAGACATATCTTCACAATATCAGCGAAGTAATGGTGCAGCCGGGCCTGGAGAGAAAGATAGGCTTCATTTGAAATCACAGATAGAGAGAGCAGGCTTCACTCCTCTGAGATATCCTGCATGGGAGGTCTGTGTCGTCGGCAGAAAATAACTGCAGAATGTAAACCGTTCATATGGCTTTCTTATAACTATATGTTCTAACACATCATTAAACCTTGTTATAATTCGTATGCAAGGACAACATTTTATGCATGACTTTTCATGGATTGATGCAAACCCTTTGATGCGTTTAAAAATCAAAAGATTAGCCACTTCTTTCCTCTAATTCCTTTGAGCAAAAAAAAAAAAAAAAAAAAAAATGATTCATTCAATTCAAATAATTCATCATTTCAACTTCAACTCTGTGCCAGTAAATGGGCAATATTTCCATGGCTTTAGCTTTTTTCTTAGTGTTTCCATAATGCATTATCATTACTACTGCAGATTGAATAGAGACATTTTTTAAAGGAATCTGGATACATAATTAGTCTCATAAACATGATGATAGATGTAAATGTCTCAGCATGTGTCTCATTAGACTTTGTTGCTGTGCTCTCTCTCCATGTCTCAGGGAGCAGGGAACTCTAAAGATGAAGCACAGCATTTGGAATCAAATCATTGCTCCATTATCAACACATGTGATTGACTGGTGAAGTGAAAAATATTGCTAAGAGATATAATTTATGTGTGGTTAAAAGTAGAACAAGCTAGAAATTGTATAGAGCAGGACATGTAGAAATGAGATTTTCCACAATTTGCAAAATCTGTGGCTTTAAGTAAATTAATTCCAAGTCACCAGTCGCCCAGCAACATGACCATGAAAAATTGTGAAGCATGAGTGACTTATCTGTTAATAAGACGAATCTTACAAATCTCACAAAACATTTTTTTAATAATGATAATACAATGTTGGAGACCATGCAATACTGCATTTAAAAGGAGCACGACTGTTAATGAATTTACCCCAATATGTTCTCTTATTTTATGTAATGGAAGAGAAGAACAATCAGAGGACTTGGTAATAAAAGTATCCCTAAGGCTTAGATGTGTATAATGAATGCCAAAATTATCATTTTAAATACATCATCAGCTAACATAAGATTTACAAAACATTGAATACGTCGCAATAACAGATTCCATCATCATGCACCTCTTCTGCGTCTCTCATAAATTGGGGTCAGTAACTACAGTGGCTGCTGAGAGATGGCTATATGCTGACATTTTACTGCTAACAGCACAAATAAACAACACTCAACCAAGCCTGGATGAGATTGGCTTTCCTCTGGAAAGGTTATGCATAAAAATACTCTTTATTAAAAGACCAATATATTCATGTATGCAGGTAATTTAAAATACTTAAACCATATACGCTGAAGTTTTGTGTCTAAGCAAAATTGTTTCTTTTTGTCAAAACCATACCTAATCTATTTAAACAAAACAGCATTTTTGCAATTGATATTTGCGGAATTACTTTTACAATGCATTCACAGATTCATGATTTTTTTAGCATTACATCATTTGCTCACCAATGGATCCACTGCAGCGAATGGCTGCCGTCAGAATGAGAGTCCAAACAGCTGATAAAAACATCACGCTAATCCATAAATAATCCACATGACTCCGGACCATCAAATTAACATCTTGTGAAGTGAAAAGCAGTGTGTCTATAAGAAACAAATCCATCATTTACACGTTTTTTAACTTCAAACTGTTGCATTTAATGCAAGTGCTCTATACATAATATTGCTTTCTGTAGTGAAAAGGTGACTAGTACTATTCTCAATGTATAACAGTTCAAAACAGTTCTAAGCAAATATGTTGTTTAATTTTGATGTGAAAGGACAATAGGGGATGGACCGTTTTACTGTAGTAAGCATTATTATGGATTATGGACTGGAATTTTGGACAGAAGCTACGTAAAAGTTAAAATTCCAGAGTTGTGAATTTGTTTCTTACAAACACATTCAGCTTTTCGATTCACATTAATTGATGGTCTGAAGTCGTGTGGGTTATTGTTTTTATCGGTTGTTTGGACTCTCATTCTGACGGCACCCATTCACTGCAAAGGATCCATTGGTGAGCAAGTGTTGTAATAATACATTTCTCCAAATCTGTTCCAAAGAATAAACAAACCGATCAATATCTTTGATGGCTTGAGAGTAAGTCAATTTTATCAGTTAACGCACTCCCTGGTACTCAAACCCATGACCTTATCATTGCTAGTGCCATGCTTTGCTGTTTGAGCTACATGAACACTACTGTACATGACTTCCGATAGTCCCCTTTGGGTTCTACTTACTAACATCAAGTAGCTTTGCAACTGTATACCAACCCTCACTATAGTTTAGGGTTAGTAGAATAAGCTGACATATACTTGTAAAGTTACTTATAGTCAGTAGAATGTCTGTTGGGGGCCATCAAAATAAAATGTTATCAGATATTAAGCAGACAGTCGAGTAATACTCCAATGACTGCTAGTCGACGTGTTGCAAAGTAGTTAGTAGAATGTCTAAAGTGGACTATCAAAATTAAGTGTTAACTAAATTTCATTTTAAACTATTACTTTAAGACAAACAACAAGAGTAAATCAAAAGTATCTAAGTCCTTTGTGAATGATGTGGTCTCTACTACTCATTTGATGGAATGTTTTATTTTGAATAAACCAATTTAATTTCACGGCTGACTCAATTTTGTAGACGACGTGGAGCATTGGCCGGGTGTGATTAAGTGGGTTTCTAGCTTGTTCGATACGTGCAGCCCACAGCTTAACCCAACACACAGAACAGCGATCTCATCAACGGTCTCATATGGGCATTCTTGCACAAATCGCTGGCACAGCCTGCTGTTTATGCAAAATAATAATTGAGATGTCATGTTGAGCTTGTTCTCTGGCACATTGGTGCTACTTTAAATGGTAAACAGCAGACTGTATTCTTGAATTGTGGCGCTGAGATGATTATGTAGTGTTTGGTGATTTTTAGGTGTGCGGAGAGTGGATGAGTGACTTTGGGTTGTCAGCTCTCATTACAAACAAAAGCACATTCAGCTATTAAATAATATCTGAGATCTAAAGCAGGAGATGTGGCTGTGTAGTCATGAAGAAACTGACAAGAACAATGGACTGTCCACTGAACATTCATTGATTGACACTACTATGCAATTATTTGAATGTGTTGTGAGCGTTTTCTACCCCTGTCTATTGTTGCATTACTATTTCAAATAAACCTAAATGGCACGTCAAAACAACACAAATGTGTTTTGACTTGCCAATGCTTCACTTTGTCAGACGGAGCCTTCCTGCATAAATGACTTTTTCCGGATTGGCGAAAAAAGCTGTAAACTGGACAGTATATTGATGACGATAATACATAAATGTGGTTATGCATAACTAGAAGACTGTTGTAATAGGAAAGAAAAATCAAACCACTTCTATCATAAAGACACATCTAAAGAAACACCTAGATAACTACAACAATACTATAACAACAAGAATATAAAGGAACAATATCACTGGAATCACTTTCAGAACTATACAAATATTGAGAGCCAAGCAGACAACTTTAAAGTTTGAGATCAGGTACTTAAAGCAGCAGATGACAGACTGCAGTGCGTGCTTAGAATAAACATAATATTAGCAATGTTATAGACACTAATATAATTATCGTTATAGTTATTCTTGATGGGAACAAGTCTGAACTCGAAGAAAAGTTGCTGGTTACTCAGCTGGTTTGACGTCATAAGCACTGCACTGGGGAGATCAGTGAGTTCACTCTGATGTCAGATGCCCTATATGAAGGAAAGTAAGAAGATGAATAAACTGAGATCAAACGATGAAAATAAAGATCAATCTTAACCCCATTTGAGGGCTGGAGGATGAGACGAAAGTTGGAAAGAGGAAAGAAGGACGATGAGAAAGGAAAAATAAAGAGGCGAGAAGAGTATCAAGTAGGTTATTCCCCCATGGATACATTCACCATTTATTAAACTCCCACTCTTTATTCTCTTCACTGGCCAGAGATCAAACATATGTGCACAATTCCTAGGCTATACTTATCCACTTCACTTTTTTGCTTTCACTTTCTCTTCATCCCAATCTAGGCATATACTGGTTAGAAGCCTCAATTCAGCAGAAAGAAAGAAAAGAAAGAAAAGACTGCTCTGTGAAGAACAGTGTGTCAGCAGCAGTGCTGAGTCATCATGACCATCAGTGAATTCATCAGTAATCAGTCTGTCCTCTCTACAGAGACACCAGGCCTTTGTTCGCAGTGCATTAGCCACTCCATCACAAACAATTTAATACATGCTTAACCATAATATGGCAAATTAAAGATGTTTAAATGTAACTATGTAACTATTTTTCCTGTGAAACACTTTTAGCCTCACACTGTGAGATGGGCAGACATGGAGAGTGTCAAGTGCTGCTATTATACAGAGACACAAGCACAAACGCCTTTCACAGTCCTCCATTAACTCCTACGGAGATATTATACCTCCCCAATAAATGTGTGTATGGTCAAACTTAGCCGAGTTTTTAAGTAAGTATACGTTTCCTCACTCAGAGGCTAGAATAGATAAACCACCATTTAGGCACCAGCATAGACGTATTCCTTGTATTCTGGTATGAGGGTTTTTAAAACAGTGTAGCATTTGTCAAGAGAGATTCTTTTAAAATTGGTCAGGAGGTACTGATCAACAAAAGTGGAGTTTCTCTGAGTCAAAGGGACATACTGGCCTCCTACTAGACATTTTGAAAAGGCCATTCTGTTGTAGTGGTCTCCAACTGTCCTTACAGGATCCAAACAAAAAAAAAATGGCTGCTGGCAATCATGATGGTGGAAGTGGCACCGCTGTGGTATAAACAGGAAGGGGAACTGTTGCAGTATGTCTCCTTTCTCCTGGTTAATTTCCCAGACACCTGTGGGGCCAGCTGGTGAGACGATTTGACTGAAGACTGCTGACAGACCAGCAGAAGGGCTGATGCTGATCCTGCGTCTCTTGCACAAGAAGCGCCAGGCTCACCATGCCATTGCTCCGGGACAGAGACAGACGAGGAGACAAACTGCTGGCGGGTCTATGGCTCGCTCCTCTGCTGTCTCTCATAGTGGCACAAAGTGTCCCCTTGAGGGTGCTTATACACTCTCAGATGAGTTTGATTACTTGGTCAAAACCCAAGCTTAATTCCCTTCCACTGCTGTTCTCTGTTCACACTGTACATAGGCTCATTGGAAAAATGTGCCTCTACCTACATTTTTGCAAGACCCCAAAACCTTGTTGCATAATACTGTGTTATGACCTCAAAACACTTTTTCCATAGTGCATGACTTGTAAACTAAACATTTTTATGATTTCATCACATAACCATCTCCATATGGCTTTTCTGACATTGTAAACTTGCTCAGTAACTCACCTGATACATTATTGCATTAGAAAGGTACAAGTCAGCCTATGTGTTTTCCTTACGTTTGCTTTCGTTACAACTATCTATTAGGTTTAAGGTTGGGTTTAGCGTAGGTGGTACATAATTTCCAAAGTAGATTAATCTTTTATCACCACTTACCAGACGTTTCATTTCTAAACTGCCTTAATATTTACAACAACCAATGTAATAAAAGTTTCACGTTCATCTGTTTCTAAGAAAATTGAATGTGATTTTAGCCACTTACTGGATATTCCACTTTAAGTGTCATGAAACATACAAGAAGCAACGTAATATCATTTTGTACAAATGTCACCACAAATATTGTTTGGTCCTTTGCGCTTGTATAGGAGTATGATTGTGCCATCAACAGAAGCAAAACCTTGAGTAGTAATAGTAGGTGTTACAGCTGTAACTAGGTAATGACTGAGGACCACAAGGCCAACTTCTTTGTTTAATTCATGTTTTGTCATGTTGGATTGACCACCATAAATTTCCATTCACAAACACCCAGAGAGAGTGAGAAAAAATTACACCTTCTTTTCTCTGCTTCCAATGTACTGCAAGATTATATATACAAGCAAACTGCTCCTAAAAGGTAATTTTTACATGATTATGCATTTAAGATGTATCAGATTCATATAAGTGAAGAACCTTATAAGAGTTCCGCATCACCTTTTCCACCAGCTGAGTTTTCAATAACTCAAAAACCAAGACAAAAGCTTTCATGTAGAAGCCCCAAGATTTCAGTCTCGGTTTAGTTTTCTAATGAAACACTGAGTCCCTGTTGCCTTGTATCCTCTTATGCAGCTTGAAATAATAAAAGACAAAATAATATAATGAGTCTACATTAACTCCGACCTTGTGCTAGAGAAAAGGTCAGGTTCAATAATGAAACACCTTTTATAATCAGCCTCTACAGTACAGAGAACAAACTGCTAACTTTATGCTGCAATGAAAGAACACAGTCGTCACAAGTTTCTTTTAGAATATTTCATCCAGGACACGAGACTCCAAACTTTAGCAAAACATTTAAGGCAGCACTTCAGAGGCACTTCATCAAACCAAAGTCTAGGTGTAATTTGTGGCTCATTTCCCACATCGGCATCCAGCCAAAATGTTCTGCAGCACATTATACGAGCAGAGAATCTGAAACCAGCAGACCGACATTTATGTGCAGCCCCTGTGCTCTTTATCATACCTTCTCCAGCTGCGAATGAGACCATGTGACTACATTTAAATCAATAACGCAATTCACTTTCCCTGCCGCTATCCACCAACCTATTTCGCCTCATCCCCGCCGCTCTCTTACGGAGCTGTCAGCACTCTGATGGGTGGAGGCTGGGGGGGTTGGCGGTATGTCTCCCCTGCTGTGTGCAGATGGCAAGGTGTGTGTGATCGGCTGTTCTGTGATTCTGAGGAAAGCACATGGTAGAAACACAGTTGAGCAAGAGTTTACATGAGCATAATAATACAGATGGTGAATGAGGCAGGTTCTGCATGCATTAAGAACATTCTGACAACAAAAACACAGTGTGTTTATGAGAGTACGATGCCTCGCCTTGGGTATTCTGCATACAGGTTGAGGACACCATGTCACAGCACCTGCTGTGTAAGTCGTTTCATTAAGCTATAGTTTCAACTATTTATCTTTGTGGAAATGTCACAACTTGATTTTCAAAAGAAAAGTTAGGAGTTAAACTGAAGCTAAACGTTTTTTTAAAGGGAACCTATTCTGCAAAATTCACTTTTATAAGGTGTTTGAACCAACCTGGGGTGCGTTTCCCAAAAGCAACTATGGTCGCAAGTACCGTCATTGCCAATAAAGTTCAATGGGACTTACCACCATAGTTAGCTAACAATGCTTTTGGGAAACTCACCCCTGGTCTCATAAAAATACGTACCTCTGCGCACTTTTTTGTGCGACACCGTTATTATGTACCTTACTGCACGTTTCGCCACAGTTTCAAATAGAAATGTCCACTGAGTGGCTCTAAAATAGGTTCAATACATGAACCCTGGCATGCTTTTATTACGTAGATATTGGTACGTATTGCTGTTTTTTTATTACGTTGCTTCAGATACATATTGCGGCGGTTCAGAATTCAAATATCCGGGGACTGTCACTAAAAGTTGGAAATATGCCCAACACCAAATCCAACCCTAAACCTACTCTATAGTGTTAACAAATTCAAAGCTGATATACAAATGTATTAGTTTATGCAACGGTGCCATTTGAACTTCTTTTTACGCAGATTTTAACTGTTTTGTTGAACCGTAGTTACACAGGATTTGAGCTGGTGCTTATCGCCTCCTACTCCGTGAGCTCCCGAACAAACCTACCATCTATGAAAACCCATAGATATGAAGCTGGATGTGTGCAATGCTAATGTTCAAAAGCATCAGTTTTCAAATCTCCCAGCATATTAATATTGTTTTGAAGTCATTGCATGATATTCTTCAAGTAATTGTGCGAAAAATTATTATTATTAATCGAAACTCTGTAAATTTGTGTGAAAAGGAATAAAAGGTGTAGGAGCTTTACTGCCTCTAGTGTTCATTTCTTTTGGAAACTGCAGTGATATGTACTTATTGGTACGTATTTCGTGTCACGCTAAAAAGTGCACCCAGGTACGTAAATGCCATGAGACCAGGTAGGTTTGAACACAGTTGTGTGGCTGCAGTGTGTGAAAACAACCAACCTATGATGTTAAAAATCCACAAAATTATTTTTTTTTATAAAACCAATAAATCATGAACAGTCTCTCCAAACAAGCTGTTTCAGATTCTCCCTCTGTTCACGTCACTGAGGGGAAAAATTCTCACCTATTTGTGACATTCTCTGCCCTATTAGCATAAACACAGCCCTGAGTGAGAGACTGCAGTCCGCCATTACTGGAGATATATACAATCTCAGCGCCAAAGAGGCATAACAAGCATTGTGTTTTGGGATGCACTAATGAACATAGGAGTCGCCATAATCTCCCCTCATCTGAGCCAAGGATACTATGGTCATAGGTTGAGTTGATCGCTTGAAGTTGTCGAACTCATAATCAGAAGTGGGACTTATAAATTTTGTGATAACATGAGACCAGCTATGTTGTTATTTTTATCCCACCGTGCTCCCTGTCTATGTAATTCATAAACGCAAATTTATTATGCACAGCCCGATTCGGACAGTAATTGTTTCTCATATGGACGTCTGTAAAAATAAATTTACATATCACCTCAGTGATAAAACTCATGGATTCGGATGGTGATTTATTCACAGTGGAGGAGCGAGTTCTGTGATCCTACCAACCTGGGAACGCACTGTTCACGTGGCCAGTCACAAGATTGTCTGCTGCAAATAAAATTAATTTTATTTACAAATGTATTATTATAATTGTGTAAAATGTATTTAAAAATACTCATTATGTAAAATGTATTCTTATTATTCTGAGCATATTTTATAATATATAATCCTATTTATTATTTAATTATTTAAATCTCCTGTTTAAAAATAGGACAATAGACGCACTATAGTTTTATATAATTATACGTGATATATATCTGTTTGTAATACACATTTTAAAATTGTATTGCATACCTGCTGCTGCCATAATAAAGACCCGTTTCAAATGTTTACATGCTTTTCTTCTCTTTCTGCTCCCAGTCGATGTACTTTCCAGAATTTCAGAGATAAATATGTATGCAAATTACACCGAAGTACAACGTTACCTTACGGTGTTCAGGAGTGCTCAAAAAGGGTTTAAACACTGAATTTTGCCCATTCCCTTTCATTGTATGAAACATTCTTTGCCTACAATCTTCGTTTTCCACAAACACGATACAGGTTTGGACTGATGTGAGATTGAGTAAATGACAGCAGAACAATAATTTAAGGAACACTCCTTCATGGAAGCCTCATAATAATCAGCAGCATTTTCACAGTCTCCTGAACACGCCATAAAGGCAAGAATCGGAAAATGAATTAAAGTGTAGACAGATCGTCATATACCACATCATAAACCTTGAGCCTTTGACATTTATTATCCAACACCAGCTTCCCGACACTGAAGAGGTGTGAGATGGGAATGTAAGAGGTAAATGGCGCCTTCCCTCTCAGCATGTTAAAAACCATCTGGCGGAGATCAGAAGGCTTGATACGCAACAGGGCTCTCGTCATCAGAGTGCCATAAAGAGATGCTCTACTTGTGTAATGTATGCTTCCCTTACAACCCTGCGCTCCACCCGCTGTAGAGTCACACTCCGCAGGAGCAGATAGTTTAATGAGAAATGAGGATACAGAGCTAAGGCGTTGGTACAAATTTGAGGACATGAGCCACTGAAACAGTGGAGAGAGAGACTGTTTCCGTACATAAGCATAAGTACTTGTGTGTGTTTACTGTCACAAGCTTGCTTGAGCATGTGTGTTACTATGTGTTATTTACTATTTCTGATACCTGTGCAAGTTGTGTGCTGACTAGGGATTAAATGGATCAACTAGAGATTTTAAGATGGCAGTTATGTTTGTAATCTTCTTCCAATATGTTTACTTTTCACACTTAAGGAAGGAAAGGACATGCGGCCAAGTATGGAGTTCCATACTCAGAATTTGTGCTCTGTGCTCCTCAAGTGCACACACAGCAGTGAGTAGTGAACAAACACATCATGAACACACACCTGGAGCAGTGGGCTGCCATTTGGGAGCAGTTGGGGGTTCGGTGTCTTGCTCAAGGGTCTCACCTCAGTCATGGTATTGAAGGTGGAAGAGAGCGCTGTACATTCACTCCCCCACCTACAATCCCTGCCGGTACCGAGACTCAAACCAGTGACCTTTGGGTTACAAGTACTGTAATGCTGGGTTCCATCTTGTCCTATAGGTCTTTTTCACACTGTTCATACTTTGAAACAGAGCATGGAGTGGAACGCAGAATTTTAAGTATACTCGAGTACTAAGTGTAGGCAGTCAGGGGCTGCAATGCAATATTTTTATTTTTTTATGCCCTTCGCTCACAATGTTCCCTCAGTCTTGTTGACTCGCATGTAATTTAATGATTACACTGCATAAGTGCCCACTACTGGCAGGACCCTCGCTGAGGGACTGAACTGGAACATCCTAAGCCCTTGATCACTTGGAATCTGCTATGGAGTTGATTTATTATTTATATTTTTCTTTAAGAAAATGTATATAGATATGCTTGGGCTTTTTTGAATATTAAAAAAAAAAAGATCACATATATGTCATAGAGTTGTTTGGGATGGGGATAAATTAAATGTGATCTGCTGTGACGTCACAGTCGTGTTGCATTATGGTATGTGGAGGAGCTGGAAGTGTAAATATGAAGTAGACTCTCTCCCTCGGTCAAAATTGAGGGGTTGAGGGTCTGTCCATATACACTTCCCTTGTCCACTTCACAAAGTGGAACACACTTCAAAATGGTGGCAGGGATTTCCCCAAGAGGAAGTGCTTAGGGAAGGTTGCAAGTGTATGTCTAAAAACGAAGTGGAATGCAGCCTGGTTAGTGTTTGGTTTGTGTCCACCTTGTTAAGTCCATGTCCTTAAAAGGGGCATAACACACACAGTTTCACTCAATCTCATGTTAATCTTGAGTACCTATAGAGTAGTATTGCATCCTTCAAATCTCCAAAAAGTCTTTAGTTTTATCATATTTATAAAAGAAAGGTACAGCTTTACGATTCTCTCTGAAAAAAGCCGAGCTCCTGGAGGCACGCCGTGGGCAGAGCTAAAGAGCGACGAGCACTTGAGCGCAGATCACCAACAAAACAGAGACATTTGATGCCGTTTCACTTACCGTCTGCAGTTCATGACCGGGATCTTTTAGAGCTGAGACTGCTCCATCTTTCAGTATCAAACGATGTGCAAATCCAATGTCGAACTGGGCCTTGTTTATAAAATGTTTGTCAACAAACACACTTGAGAAACTCTGAAAAAAACAAACTGCATTCATTGTTTATGTAACGCTGGGTTCTTCTGAAAGCTACACACTTCTTTAGAGACATTCTTCCAGAGCGAGTCCCGTGCAGTGCAGCTGAATGAAGCGCATTGATGGGCGCGCTCTCGCTCTGGTCCAGGGGGGTGAGGGGCACTGTATAACTGATATAGGCTTATGTTTTATTTATTTTTCAATTTTTATTCTAAATATTCCCAAAAGTGTTAACTATATCATGAAATATATCGATTCTCAAGTATGTGTAAGTAAATGCACCTTTGTTAGTTGATCTACTGTATAATGGGTGATGGGCAAGTATAGTGTAATCTCTAAAAACTGTAACTGTGTAAAAACTACACATAAAACCCGTCTTTTTAGGCTACTTGTACCAGATATGGGTGTCACGCCATAACATATTTTTTAACACGACGCTTTAATGTGAATTTAATAAAAACATTGTAATTTGTAACTAATTATAACACTGTTATAACATTGTACAGATAGAAAAGCAAAGAGCGTTTACATTATCAAATAACTTTTTCAAACACTCTCAAAAACAATCATTATAATCACTGAAGCTGTTTACACTGATAAATTAATATCCTACTTACATCTTACGCACATCTGCACTTTCTGATGAGAATTCCTCAGAGAGCAGAATCCAGTCAGAGCGGGAGTGAACAAAACACTGCGTTTTTGCGATGACTCATCTGAACGTCTCTGATTGGTCAATGCATTCATAAGCTCAGTAGAATTGTGTGTGATTGGCTATAATGTGCAGTGCTGTAAAAAACGCGTCTGTTCTGGCTCAGCTCCAGCCAGCAGATGCAGATTTGAATTTAGCAGCTGATGCAGATGATGCTGTGCCGCACTGCACCTTCTGATCACCTTCTGAATGTACAGTATGAAATATAAGAAAATATTATTCAGCTATTTTTTTTTTCTTTTGTCTTTTGGAAGCTGCATTCAAAATCCACTTGACTCAAACATCTGAGGGGGCATGTGCTCCCTCACTTTGAATGGGCATGACGCCTCTGCTCTGGTTGATCCGAATGCCCTTATAAAGAGTTCCACCCTCTTTTACGTCATGAAGAGCCACGATTGAAAAAAAAAATACTCTCAGAAACTTGTACGAACCTGGAAGTAAGGTTTTTGGCACAGAATTAGCTGCTTTTCTTGAAAAACTAACACTAGATTTATTTTTTATATTCTATGTTTCTTTAAAAAAAAAAAACCTTGCTACCTGTACTGTGTTGCTCTTTTGTTGGTTTTGCTTTCTTCTGTTGTCCTCATTTGTAAGTCGCTTTGGATAAAAGCGTCTGCTAAATGACTAAATGTAAATGAATGCATGAAACAGCATCGTAACCCCCCCGCCCCCCTTTAGCAAATCCTGTTTGAGCGTTTTATCTTTCATGTTACAAATGACCCAGCTTATCCAAAATACCAGAGTCCATATCAAGTTAAGGTGCAATTTTACCCAAGTGTGTGACAAGTCTGAGATCTTTAATTATTACATTTGAGACTGGATTCATATATTTAAAATACATTTATTTTATACTAAGTGTAGTTCAAATCATACTGAAATATCGCTAGAGACTTGCTGATATATATTTTTTTTTTTTAAATTCAGCTTTATTTGTGGTACTACTTTTGGACAATGCAAATTTCTTATTATTAAGCCTAAAATGTGTTTTAATGTCACTATTGATGAGAATTGTAAGATCTTTGAATAATATCAGTCAAGCTATTTAAAGTGTACAGGGGTGTCCAATCTTACTCCTGAAGGGCCAGCGGCCTACAGAGTTTAACACACCTTCCTGAACATTTCTAGTATTTTTTTCCTGTCACTGTCTGACTTTTTAACTTTCATCAAAACACACCGTTTTAGGACTGTAGAAAAAAAAAACACATTAATATTTAATAGGTCAAGCTCTGAGACGGTTTATGATTGGTCTTGACGCTAAACAACAATTATGCCTCCGGCAGTGTAGTTCAAGGTTAGAAAATAGGCTAAACAAGGATTTAAAAAAAATAAAAAACAAAATGTTAACCAAGAGTTCCCCACATTAACAGTGTGAAATTATTATTATTATTATTTTATTATTACATGTATAAACTCAATATTTGAACATATTCAAGGAACTTTTAGAAGCGGCTGTTCTGGCGGCTGGATTATGGTGTGCAGTTGCTTAGAAACTCGACCTAGATGAGTAAAATCCTGGGTTGTGACATTATACACAGGTGGTAAAGCTTATATCCGCTGCCATCCATGGACATCTGAAGACAGTCAGCAACCAGAAGATTAAAAATGAAGTGTGTATGTTGAAATCCACCACTGTGTGTGTGTAAAATCTCCAGGTTCAATCAGACATGGAGGACGGTAAGATTCATCTTTCTGTGGAGTGTAACCTCATTAAGAGTGATTAATTCAGCCTCATGACTAATATAGTCCAGAGTGACCCTGAGCTTCCACACAGCTCCCCATAGACCTCTTCATCCCGATTCACATAGTTAATCTAGATAGGAGTCTGGACCATGGGGTCAAGGTTTCTCTGGTTAACGTAGGCCAGTCAGCCCCTGCTGCTCACCTACACCATTTTGCAGGCAAAAAGCATCATTCTCCTTTGAAGGCCATTGAAAAACAGCTGTGTATTCTGACGTTGCAAGTATATCGTTAAACTGGAGTAGATGTTTTAACAGTGACAGATTATTTACACACACAGTTGCTACCCTCCAGGTAATATAGATCTCCTTAGCTTTGACTCACACAACAGCTGCTCATCCTTGTTATCAGAACACTACACAGCACCAAAGCAAGAACCACATCACCCACACAGATAGACATGTTTGCCCTCAAGCTCACCTTAATTTACCTGAATGAAATAAGACAGACGGTAAATGTAGAGCTGTCACCTGGCACAGCACATCACAGATTCCCCTGAGAGGTGAGCTCCGAGCAAAACGCACTTCACCTGCGGTTGGATATTCGCTTACTTTTGACAGCCAACTCAAAAGTTTTTGCACAACTTCTTCAGTCGCTTTCTCTCCTTTTTTTTTTTTTTTTTAGTACCACTCATAACCTACTTAAGCTGTATTTTTGTTTTTTTCCACACTGTCATTCCTACCTACGTGTGAATGTGAGCCCACGCCAGCTCCACGCTAAAGTGAGGTATGAGCTTTACTAATGTATCCATCAGTCCTCCTCTCCCCATTCTCCACTGACGCATGTTCCACCGACCGTGAATGTGTGCGATGTTTCACCTGAAATATTTTAGACCATCAAATGAACCCTTACAATATGGCATTTGTAATTAAACTAGGTGTGAATCCACTGTTGTTTTTATACTTAATAATTTGCCTTTCTTAATTTAAATCTCACAGGGCACCTCTAACCTCAGAAAATCTTTCCTCCTGTCTGACTCCCTCGTGCACACTGTTATAGTCATTTTAATGTTTTTCATGTGCCCATTCAAAAAGTCTTTTCTCAAAATAATTTAACATAACCACTATTTACTTTTTTGCCTGTATGCCTGTAACAGTATAGTAGTAATAGAAGAAGTAGTAGTTGTTGCATTTTAAGATTAAAAGTGAAATAGACAATGTATCATCCGGTGTTGTGTCGCGTCGTGGCGTGTGACGCACGAGAACCAATGAGGTCTGATCTAGCACATCACACACACATTTGAGCCTTCGTGTTTAGCGTTTTTGATGCACATTTTTGTAACAATCATATATTTACTGTTTACTTATCTGCTGTCAGACTGTCTTTGTCAAAACATGTTGCTGGTGGTTGTGTCTTGCCTTGGACTTATTCTTCTTTAAAAGAAAAAAAAAAAAAAAAAAAAAAATATATATATATATATATATATATATATATATATATATATATATATATATATAGCTTCTCTAATCTTTTTGTATTCTATCTATTTGTTTATTTTTTATTTATTATACAATTAACAAAAAAAGTACTAAAACACTAGCTTGCTCTATTCTTTCTCTATTCTATCTGTTTTCTTTTTATTTATTATATAATTAAAAAAAACTTGCTACATGTACCGCCTTAGTCTAACTGAGACTTGTTATAGCACCTGCATATCATTGCTCTTTTGTTGATTTTGATTGCTTCCATTGTCCTCATTTGTAAGTCGCTTTGGATAACAGCATCTGCTAAATGACTAAATGCAAATGTAATATATTGAAAGTGAAAGTGAAAAGTGAAGTGACATACAGCCAAGTATGGTGACCCATGCTCGGAATTTGTGCTCTGCATTTAACCCATCCAAAGTGCACACACACAGCAGAGTGTGTGGGGGGGGGGGGCGTGTTTTGCTATACTTGTGAGGACCAGATGTCCCCACAAGGATAGTAAAACTTTACATTTTTGACTTGTGAGGACATTTGGCCGGTCCTCACAAGGGAAATAAATTATTAAAAATTCTGAATGAAGTTTATCTCAAAATGTAAAAATGCAAAAAGGTTTCTGTAAGGGGTAGGTTTAGGGGTAGGGTTGGTGTAGGGCAATAGAAAATATTGTTAGGTCAGTATAAAAACAATAGAAGTCTATGAAAGTCCTCACAAGTATAGTAAAACCAACGCGTGTGTGTGTGTGCGTGTGTGTGTGTGTGTGTGTGTGTGTGTGTGTGTGTGTGTGTGTGTGTGTACACATATAAAGTTTATATTGAAGTGTGCAACACTAGGAAAATACAAGTATCAGATGAGGAATATGAGATTCAATATTCAATGACAATATTCAATCAGATCAGGGGCACAAAAAACCTGATCAGAAAATCCCTATTATAGAGTGATGTTTGACAGATGCTTTTTTTTCCTCACCTTCTATTTGTTCTCATTCAATATTCCATTCAACTTGAAAATATGTTAAAATTCTGCAGTAAGGTTTTAAAGTTTTGATCATGCTAAAATTAGAAAAAACAGTAATGCATGGCCACTCATGGCTTCCGTAGTTTCTCATACTGTGCAATCAAAATGCCACCAAAAAGCAACATTTTGAAATGCTGTAAAACATTTTGTGCTTGCTGGAACATCACTGCAGCTCTGCCAGCTACCGTCACACTGCGCTATTCTGGTATTAGTCAACCTGTATGTACCCTGAGGGGACTTCCAGCAGCTCATCGTACCAGCCACAGTTGTCTTGAGTTTCCCATGGATCCTATGAAGTATGATTCAGTGGTTCCAAACATTAGTAGTCTCAAGTCAATCAACCCCTGAGGCAAGGACCCCTGCCGGAATGCCAGAAAATCCGTCCTGCCCAAAGCTTTCTCTCAATAACCTAGCTGAGGGAGGGATATCCTCCCCCTTTAAAGTCAGAGTCGATGCCGGGGAAAACATTACCATTTCTATCCCAATCCATTACACTGGTGGAACACCATCCAAAGAGACACCCTGAGAAAAGAACTCATAAGCAGCAGAGGAAAAAGCAGTTGCTCTAGTCCTCAGGCAGGCACTGTCTCCACCATTAAATTAGAGGCAGATAGAAAATCCACTAGTTTCAGCTCCGACAAGGCTGATTCAAGCGTTTCCATGTGCTGCCAGACTGCAGACATATCCGTTGGCGCTGAGACAAGTTGGATTTTGGCAGTATCACCAGAAACAATACCGCATTTAACGGCAAAAATCACAATTTAATTAGTAAAGTCTTGGTTGGCTCCCGAATATCTTCGGGAAACAGAAAATTACATCAGATACGGCCAATTAAAGCAAGCTGGACTGAGTGTAAACATTCTGAACATAGCGATCTCAAACTCTCTGACTCGATATTAAATCCAGTTACTCAGAGATGTAAGCTGGAGGCAAGAATTTTTAGGAAACTAGGCTTTGGAGTATTTGGGCTTATACAATGAAGGCCAAAGGAATGATTTCAATCAGAGGGACTAATACATGCGGTTTCCTCTTCACCGTTCATCCATCAAGGCTAAGACCTCCAATTAATGAAGCTCAAGAGATTTGGAAAAGAGGAGGGCTACTTGTAGACAGACGAGGAGATTATCACTTGGACAGCATTGATTAAAACATGATCAAAGAGGAAGGTGGGTGAGCCGTTCGTCTTTCTGTCGCTTTCTTCTCTCTGGTGCTCATCATTTGGACGAAGCTGAGAAGACACTTGAGGATTCATATGCTGCGTAGTGTTGACGAGGCAACTTTGCCATCATGTTAATCAAACCCATGAGGACGCGGCAGGTCTCTGACAGTTGGAGCTGCTCGACTCACCACTTTTAGCTCACTGCGGAGGTACTCTGCATTTGAAATGAGAGCCATTAAAGGAAAAAGAGAGGGCAAGGAATGTTGCTAATATAATCTAAATTATTCTTGTGCAATCTTCCAAGAATTATTTAGGGCTTTATTTTTTAGTGTTTGCTACTGTTTTAATATGACCCCTACTGTTCTTGAAGCAGTTCACCCAGAAATGTAATATTTTTCTTCATTTTCTCACCCTTACGTTGTTCTGAACCTGCACTACTTTCTGCCACAAAATGAAACACGAAAGATTTCTCAGTATGTCCAAGCTAACACAACACTAATACAATGACGTCAAACCTGGGTGATGAATTAGTGGATGTATTTTTAATAGAAAACAAGCTTGAATGAAACCTTCAAGGTTGCAGATTTTAATAAAGTCCTTAGCCTAATGATTAATCTTAACATAATGATCATCTAGTTTTTCTATGCAATCAGCCTAATGTGCAATGAAAGACTTACATTGAACCTGAGCCATATTTACACACCAATATATTTAAGAGAGATTTGAATTTTGATTTAGGCCAATAAGCAGCTACAAAGCAATGAACAAGTAATCATTTAAAACACCTTAGCAACCACTTAAACATCATGGTAGCACTGGTTTGCACTGAGAAAAACCACTCAGCTTCTCTCATAAAAATCATCCCTGCTCAGTGTAGCCTATGTTAGAGTGAGCAGATACCCAGCCAGATCTCAGTCAGACACACACTGCGTCCAAAACTGAATATGTCCTTACTATATGTCCATATTTCCTGTATTCAAAACTTCCACCAGGATTCTGAACTGTGCATTCAATGGACACATTTACTATCCCATGAGGCCATGGGACAGAATTTATAAACAGCAGTGTAGTGACGCATTGCATCGCCCAACCAGTACAACGGCAGAGCACAAGGGTTTCAGCTCCGTTCAAACAGATAGTCACTGAATAATGGATTACGTTTATGTTGTTTCTCATACAAGAGAGCCCCTGCTGATCTGGATCATGTTTCAGACTATTCTTAGTTGCTCCATTTCTTACTTTGAATTATTCTGAATGTATCTGCTTTAAACTCTGTCATATTTAGCTTCCCATCTGTCCTTGTCTGCATTAATGTGCTGGGATCTTGGCTTGAGTTCCATTGAATCGTTCTCTTCAGCTTAAAGGTGAAGTTTAATTTGAAGAGACAGCTGATGAGTAAGCCTGCAGGTTGACTTCTAAAAGATTGTGATCACTGTGCTTTCAAAACATTGCTCTGTTTGATGGAACACCTGAAGTTCTGGCTCAGCAAATAGGGTATGTTTTATGAACACAACTTTCATTAATCGCCAGAAGTAGAAAGCTAAAATGCAGGCTATAAACAAATTACATCACCTTCACATGACCATGTCATTACTATTAAGCTTCCAGCAACTCTTTCAGTCTTTATTGTTTTTTTTATTTATTTATTTTTTATACATCTCTGAACGTTTGAGTTACAATATACTGCAAGTGTGTAAACACAATAAGGCTGTGAAAGCAGACTAGTTAGTAGATGAGTTTTCCTATTCAGTGTGATGACACTTAATGTCCCTGACAACCTCTTTAGTCCCATTTAGCCACACAAACACCATTTCCAAGACAAGTAAAAGCTTCTTTCTTTTTTTTTAAATCACAAGAGGTATTACTGCAGCATGGTCTCATTGTTTACACGTTGGTATTAATACGTAACATTTACAAGCACAAAACATACATTTTTGTACATTTTTATTGATGTTAAAACGTACAATTGAGACGTATTTCAACGTTTAAAATGTACAAATCGCTATGTATTTTTAGCTTTAATATATTCGTATCATTGCATTTGGTAACACTTTATTTCGATAGTCCACTTTAGACATTCTACTAACAGTAAGTAACTTTGCAACTACATGTCAACTAGCAGTCATTAGAGTATTAGTAGACTGTCTGCTTAATATCTTCTAACATTTTATTTTTATGGGTCCACAATATAAAACATACTGACTATCAGAAACTTTGCAAATACATGTCAACTTATTCCACTAATCCTAAACCTACCCTACTGAGAGTTAGTAGACATGTAGTTACAAATTAATGAGAATTAGTTGACATGTAGTTGACGTAGTTACAAAGTTACTTATAGTTAGTAGAATGTCTAAAGTGGACCATCGAAATAAAGTGTAACCTTGCATTTTTATAATTTTATCAAGAAGTCATTTAGATTTTTAGACCTCTTAACCTACCCCAAACCTAAACCTATCCATTTTATAGCGAATATGCATTTTTATCATTTTATCAAAAAGCGATTTACATTTTTAGACCCCTTAGCCTACCCCCAAACCTAAACCTACCCATTTTATAGTGAATATAAAAGGATATAAAACCGAAATCAATTGACCGAAATATGCAGGAAAATAACCATTTTAGTAAAAATATAGCATTAAAAATATTTTTATAGTCGCTGATCCCACTCCTACCTCTAAACCTAAACATAACTATTTCTGTACAGAATAAGAAAAAGATGACAGAGAGATAAATGCTATTACAATCATTTATTTATTGCAAAAATGTTAAAAGCCTAAATGTGTAAAACCTGTCGTTTGAATTTGTAACATTTGAATTTGTAACGAGCGCGTCAGTCTGTGTGGGCTTTGCTGTTTACGGTCACTGGACTCGCTGCTCGGGATGGAGATGAAAATCGCCAAATAAAGGCTTGGATTTGGGTCTGGTCCTCGCAGTCGTATGGATTCGGAAGATTTGGATTACAGTGCACAAATAAAATTGTTTCATTTCGTAATTATGTTTTTGGTGCATTATATAGTTCTATTGTCAGTCACAGCATGGTTGACATGGCAAACATTACATGACAAGTAAAGGTTAAATGATTGCAGAAATGTTATTTATTTTAAGGGTTTAAAGTGAAGTCTTGTTTATTATTATGTAGGCTATTCTTGGAAATGAGCTGGCAGCAGAAATCACACAGAACAACACACAGAAATGTTATCATTTCATATTAAGTAAACAATTTAATAATGCAATTGAAAACAAGGTCATTGATATGACAACTAAAAACAACAACAACAACAACAAAATAATAATTAATGCCGTGTATTAATATATGCATAAGGATTCAGTTTTAGGTGTCATCAATAGGTCAGTTTTGTACGTTTAAATGCTGAAAATACATCAGTATTGTACGTTTTTGTGCCTGTAAAAGCGTACCTAAATGTATGTTTTATAGAACCACATTTTACGTAAAATACATACGAATTATCATGAGATCACGTTGATTATTGAGGTATTTTGTGTTATAGAATACAACCTGAAAATATCTTGAGCTTGTGTTATCCACAGACTTTATTTCAGGCATTTACCGAAACCCATTCAAAAACCCCATTGACTTATGTCATGAAATGTCATCCAGAATAATGCAGAAATTATACACTTCACTTTTTATTATTTTTGTCCTCTGTTTAGACCCCACCTTAGTGTTGTGTGGCTGTACCAGGTGAGCTACCGAACAAGTTTACATTCCAGAAAAGCCAAACATATGTAGCTTGTTATATTATGCAAATGTGAAAATGTATTAGTTTACTGTCACGGCACGGAAGGAATGTGCACGGCAAGAACAAGGACTGGGTCCAGAAGCAGGGAAAAAACTAATTTAATGGTCAACGAAAAAGCCAACAGGGCAAAAACAAAACAGATTAAGGAGTGGGATACATAAAACGGCAACACAGTGCATGTATCCCCAGAGTCTAACAGCAACTACAAATAACAACAAACAATTATAATACTACCAGACAGAGTAGCGGGAGTGTGGTGTATAAATAGTCCATGGTGATGGGGAACAGCTGGGAGTGTGATGAGTGGCAGGTGTGTGTGGTAATTGCAATTGAGTCCGGGAAGACGGGAGGTGGCGACCTCTGGTGGTGAGAGGGAGCATCGTGGACCCGGACTCATGACAGGACCCCCCCCCTCTAAGGAATGGATTCCAGACGTTCCCAAGCACCCACCCAAGGGGAGCGCAAGGCGAGAACGGAGCAGGGGAAGGGGAGGGATGGGGGAGGGATGGGGGAGGGCCAGGTCCGTGTGCTGGAGGGGGACCTGGGGACTGAGGCAGCGCCTGCGGAATGGGGACCCAGGGCAGAACCAGCGGCCACACCAGCGGTGTGTGTGGAGCTGCCACCCCGTAACGGTCAATGGCTGGCTCTGCCACTTCGGGAGCCCTGTGAGCGGGCACCGCCACCTCTGAAGGATTGTGAGCGGCCACCGCCGCTTCGAGAACCTCTTGAGCGGCCACCGCCGCCTCGGGACGATCGTGAGCGGGCACCGCCGCTTCGAGAACCTCGTGAGCGGACACCGCCGCTTCGGGACGATCGTGATCGGGAGCTCCGCGAGCGGGCCCCGCCGCCTCGAGAAGGCCTGAGATGAGCCCCGCCCCCTCGGAGAAAAGCTCAGCGGACATCACCGCTTCGGGAGCTTTGTGAGCGGGCGCGGGAGCCTTGTGAGCGGGAACCGCCGCTTCGGGACGATCGTGAGCGGACACCGCCGCTTCGGGAGCTTTGTGAGCGGGAACCGCTGCTTCGGGAGCTCCATGAGCGGGCGCCGCCGCCTCGAGAAGGCCTGAGATGAGCCCCGCCCCCTCGGAGAAAAGCTCAGCGGACATCACCGCTTCGGGAGCTTTGTGAGCGGACCCCGCCGCCTCGGGAGGAATGCGAGCCAACAACGCCGCTCGCACCGACCTCAGCGGAGGATGCTGCACGCTGTGTATCAGCCCAGGATGGCCCAGGAATGGGCATGATGTTCTGGGAACAACTGACGAGACCTGTGAAGTCTCCTTGATTGCCGCTCCGAGAGAACGGTGAACGGGCTCCACAGCGAACTCCACCCTGGAGGATGAGCCTCTCAAGTACAGAGCCCGATTGATATACTCCTCCAGTGACTCCTCGGGGTGCCAATAAGGCATAAGGGACTTGAAGGGCTCGGCTAGGCCTCCCCAGAAAAAGATCATGAGGCAGGTCCTCTCCGTAGCCGACTGGCGAGCCACTCCCATAAAGTCCCTGGCGTAATCCTCAATGCTGCGGTCTCCCTGGCGGACGTTGAGGAATTTCCCTGCTGGACCCATGTTTGCTGGCAGTATTCTGTCACGGCACGGAAGGAATGTGCACGGCAAGAACAAGGACTGGGTCCAGAAGCAGGGAAAAAACTAATTTAATGGTCAACGAAAAAGCCAACAGGGCAAAAACAAAACAGATTAAGGAGTGGGATACATAAAACGGCAACACAGTGCATGTATCCCCAGAGTCTAACAGCAACTACAAATAACAACAAACAATTATAATACTACCAGACAGAGTAGCGGGAGTGTGGTGTATAAATAGTCCATGGTGATGGGGAACAGCTGGGAGTGTGATGAGTGGCAGGTGTGTGTGGTAATTGCAATTGAGTCCGGGAAGACGGGAGGTGGCGACCTCTGGTGGTGAGAGGGAGCATCGTGGACCCGGACTCATGACATTTACAAATTATGCACTATTGAAAAAAAGTGTTTTGAGGTCATAACATACAGTAGTATTGTGCAAGGAACTGCAAAAATGCAGTTCAAAGACGCAAAAATGAGTCTTTATTAATCAATAATCTGCCACTGCAATCATAATTTGCAATAAAATTTGGTATGTTACTACCACTAGTGGTCATTCCAGCTGGAAACAGCAGTGAGCTATATGGTATAGGTATGCTTTTGCATTTTCACAAATATATAGTCAGAGGCACTTTTTTTTCCAATGAGCCTATGTTGATTAAAACAGTTCCTAAGGAGCTTTAAACCACCATTCTTTAAGTACACTGTCACACACACATTCTCTTGCCGTATCTCTTCCCTCTATTGCTATCCCTCCTTATCTGTCCGTCTTCCACTGCCATCTCATCTGCCGCACCATCTGTGCAGCTGTGATAAGTGCAGTGCTTTCTGTCTCCTCCCTGTTGTTCCCCCCAGACCCTTTCCCCCTTGCATTCCTGTTAGACTGACGCATCTTCCACTACTGTATTATTCGACAACACTTGTCTCCTGCAGTGGGATGGGTGTGCTATTGTCAGAGATGGACGCACTGCTATTAGACACCACAATACATCCGCAGTCCAAGTTGCTACAATACAAAGCATCAGTTCTGACATGGTATTTTCCACAAAATGACAAAGCACTGCAGCAGTCATGGCATATAAAAAAAGACATTTTGTGATGCCAAAGTGGCCCCAGCTATTTGAATTTGGAACATTTTCAAACATCATGGTGAAGACATTTAATAGAATCTTAATCAGTTCTTCAGTGTATTTTTGTCTTAATATAAATATGAATTTTCACTTAAATCCATTTCCTTTTTCCACCAACAGTCAATAATACAGTACCTTTGTATTATAATACTGTTAGATCATATTAGTATATATCACTAATATTATGTTATGATAACACAATATATTGCTGATATTGAATATTTTATCATAGCAGACCATGTTAAGTTGAAAATGGTGCAGTCTGTCACGCTACAGTGAAGCTTCTCCAGCACACAATGCACAGTCACCCTCTTTCACAAACCTATATAAACGGGTAAAAACAGCTATAAATCACAGTCGCCTTCCACTGAATGGGAATCACACAAGATTATGCGGCTCAATCCAACTCATCAATAAACCCGTTTTATCGGCTGGAGAAGTGCGCCCCATAAAAACAACAAGAAACAACAAATACTCTCATGACACAGCAATACACGAGTGCTGTAACAACAAATAAAGATGTACTAATCACAGAGTGTCAATACAGGTTTGTTAGGACCTGGAGAGCTTGAATTGCTGAAAAAGTTTTGACCATGCCAAAGGGCAAAAGCTGACTGCCAGCACTGTTCGTCATGCTGAGTGGCCATAACATGGGTCATTAAAGACATTAAGGCTAAAGAGGTGAGTGCTTTTCCAAGAAAACAGAAGTTTCCACTTTATGGTCAGAATTGATCCTTTAACTTGTCAAAGGCTGTTGTTAAATGTGGCATTTCATTTGAGCATGGTGGTTTGCACAAAACAGCGAGCGGCAAAAATGAACAGGTGACCATTTTGCCTTGAAAGTGATGTTTATACTGATGATGGAGGAAATCATCATCCCAGCAGAATGAACAACTCGAGCTAAACAACAACAAACCACGTATGTGATTGGCAATGGAAATGTACCAAATCATAAGCACAAGATGTTCTCAGAAAGACTGTGGGGCTGCAAAAGAAGTAGTTGGACAACCATTTTAAGCCCAAAGTTGTTTTTGAGGGACTGTGCAAAATGCATAATTTACTTCATTTTAATTCATGAGTGTGAATTTGAATTAAACATGCCATTCAAAGAAAATCAACACACTCAGGAGTAATGTCCAAAACAAGCCTATGAGTTAAATAGTTAATGTTATGTGTGTATTAATTCATGTGGTATTACTTAAATAACTGCAAATGTTGACATAAATGTGTGTTTATACCATCATAGTCAATTAAAGGATTTTATTATTTTATATAATGTATTAATATTTTCAGTTGAGTACTTAATAACTTAGTGTAATGAAAAATAAATTAAATAGATACACTGATTTTACTCTTTTTTTAGAGAAAGTGGATGCATGAAATTAATTTATCTTTATTATATTTTATTTATCTTTATTTTCAGTTATGCTACCACAAAAATGTTAATGTGCATGCGAATACAACACATATTGTAAGTTAGAGGTTAATAACGTCACTGCTCTGACATTAGCACAGATATTGTGAACTGAAAGAAATGGCATACACAACAGAAACGAATTTGAATGTCTAACATAACTCAGCACTAAACACTAACAGGTCTCCATTTACTCAAAAATGCATAAAACACTTTATTTCAACATTTAATTTTGAAATTCAGTCTTAAGTAAAGCGTGCTGACCTGTTTATGCAACCCATTAATTCATCAAAAATGATTAATGTAGTTCAAGCAGAAATGCAATAAGTAACTTCACTTTTTACATACACTCTCAGAAATAAAGGTACAAAAGCTGTCACTGGGGCGATACCTTTTCAAAAGGTACATGTTTGTACCTAAAGAGTCCATTTTGGTACCTTAAAAGGTACATATTAGTACTTAAAGTGTACATATTTAAACCTAATAGGTACAAAAGTGTACCTTTTGAAAAGGTACCACCCCAGTGACAGCTTTTGTACCTTTATTTCTGAGAGTGTAGGTAAGTGGAATGAACACAGTGAAAATAAGCTGTAACTTCAGCAACTGTCTTTAGTGTTGTTGGGGAAAGTTACTGTTAAAAGTAATGCATTGCAATATTGCTTTACTCTCTAAAAAAAATAACTAATTGCATTACTTAGTTACTTTTAAAGGAAAGTAATGCGTTGCAATCAACTTAATTATTGGCACACAACCCTGACGTTTGGCTCATCTAGCATGAAGCAATAGCTGAGGCGAAGTGGCCTTTGAATATCAATGATTCCAATTCAGAGTCAACTTAAAAGCCTCAAAAAGAGAAAAGCAGGTCGAAAACAGCCACCATGCATGTCAATGCCCACAACACAAACATATTGATATTCTAAAACTGAACTAATACATGATGAATGCGATAACAAACTTAGAACACTAGTCCTCGGGTGAAGAGATGCAGATGAAAAGCGATCTGAAAGAGTCAAATTATTTTTCAGATCGATGTGGCTTTATTTAGTGCGTGTATTTAGATTAAAATTGGTTTTTAGAATCTACTTTTTCAGCCATTATCTCGCCTCTAATTCTTCCATTGTAATGAATACCAAATGGTCCAGAGGCCACAGCCAATCGATGCAGCTCTGCCTGATCTCTCTGCGCCAGCGAGGTTTATTCAAACGCATTTGGGGTCAAAGCACTTTAGAGAAAGTCAGTGATCAAATGAACGGCCGTGCACAAGTGTGTTTACACAGGACTGTAGTAAGCTAAATATGTTCCGCAGCTCTCGCGTATTCTTGCTTAAAGAGAAAGCTATTGATCAGATTAGCCTGTGGAGGAATGTAGCGATCTGTTTGTCCTGATAAGCCACCTCTTTCTCAGCTTCTCTCTCTCTTTGTGTGGTCTGCGGAGCAGGAGAGGTGGCGGGATTTCTTCCTGTGGCAGAACCCTGAGCCACCGCTGGATGTAATGAGGTCCATGTGGATGTGCAGGAACACAGATGAGATTATAAAAACAGATAGAGGTCAAAAGCAGACCTTCTCAACCTTCTCAATCAAGAATTGTGAATCTTCACAGCTCTAAACTCTTAGAGTTTTCACAGCGCCTCATAGTTAGTGTATTGGACCTCCTGGAAATCTTTTGGTTCATGAGTTCTAAATTCCACTGGCAGGTTATTATTATTATTATGCCTCAAAAATATGATTTTTTGAAGTGTTAAATTAGGACAAATCTTTACCAATTCAGGTTCCTACTTTTTACTGTGTAGTGCACTTTGTGAACCCAACTCTTACACGTTTAACTATCCTATGTGTTCAAAGATATATAAATCATAAGGGTCTGTTGTAAAATAGAAGTACACTTTATCATGCTTTTAAAAAGAGTACTTATTGTGGAAATAACCAAAAACATTATTCTTTTAAATTGTATTATGTAATTGAATGATATGTACATTTGAATTAAAAACATGCTAGTTTAAATTTTTGCTAAATTAAACGTTTTTTTTTTTTAACTCGCTTTTTTAAATTGCTAAACTTGCTTAAGTAGGACTTAAAGGAATAGTTCACCCAACATGAAAATTCCTTCATCATGTTGTTTCAAACTTGTATGATGTTAATTCCTCTGCTGAAACCAGAAGATATTTTCAAGAATGCAGGTTACCAAACAGTGCTGCAGACTGTCGAAACTAATATATGTTTTAATGTAATTTCTATTGAGATTTGTAGGTTATGTATTTAAACATATTTATAATTAAAAAATTGTAAGTGAATTGCATGTAAAATACTTAATTATAATTGTTATTTAATATTTAATATATTTTAAAAGTAGGTTTGTGGACTCATTAAAATAAATTATTTAAAGCATCATAAAAAATGATTTAAAATATATTTTAAGTAAAACCTTTAATTTGCCAATATTACAAATGGCACTTTGAAAGTTAACTAAGGGTGTTACAAAACATAAAAGTGAATTATTTTTAAGAATTTACACTTAAGTATTTTAACCCTTTAACTGTCACTCACAGTTTTGAACATAGACATTATAGTGCACTATCCAAACTTAAATTTTTATAATTCATGAATGAAAACATTTTGTAACATGATTTTGATCCATTTTTTGATCCATTTTTGTACCATTTCCATGGTAATGCAATGTCTGATTTTAAAATGGGTTTCAAAGGATGAATTTTGAGATTTGAAGTTTTCAACTGATATATAATTTCTTATGATTTCTAAAGTGTGACAGATTAATTTATGACAAGAGTGGACCTGAAAAATCATAACGAGTTCTGACCTTTATCACAGAAAGTCTTCTTAGTTGCCTTTTTCTCTATTACTTTTCCTACATAATTTTTTAACAAAAAAAGTGGTAAAATACCTATTTAGGAGTCTTAGACCTTTCCAACGATATATAGTTTATCATGATTAGAGTAGGATTTAATTGTAAAATAGTGAAGTAAACACAGGCGGCCCGTATACAGGACGGTGACAGTTAAGAGGTTTTAAGGACCAATAATCACCGTTAACTAGCTGCTTATAAGCATGCATATTAATAGAATACTGGCTGTTTATTAGTGCTTATCATGCATTGATTATTTTGAGGGGGCATGACTGAAGTTGGGAGTTGGGGGGGGGGGGGGGGGGGGCTTATGTTTTATTTTTTTTTTATTCTAAATATTCCCAAACTATATCATGAAATACATCGATTATCAAATATGTGTAAATTAATGCATTTTGCACCTTATCTAAATCTCATAGATTCTTCCACCAAACGATGTAGTTCCTCAGAAACAGTTGTGGTTGGAACCTATGGTTGGAACAAAGTGGTTGCTAAGCAGCACACAAAGTAAACAAAGGTGTAGGTTTGTAGTGTAATTTACAAAAGCTTCGAATGTAGCTCAACCAATCAGAATCAAGGACCGGAACTATCTATAATGTTAGTTGATCTGTATTGGGCGATGGGCAAGTATAGTGTCTCTTAACTACGCATAAAACCCGTCTTTTTAGGCTACTTGTACCAGATATGGGTGTCATGCCATAACATATTTTTTAACATGATGCTTTAATGTGAATTTAGTAAAAAATATTGTAATTTACTAATTATAACACCTTCACTGTACAGAAAGAAAGCAAAGAGCATTTACATTATCAAATAACTTTTTCAAACACTCTCAAAAACAATCATTATAATCACTGAAGCTGTAATATCCTACTTACATCGTACACACATCTGCACTTTCTGATGAGAATTCCTCAGAGAGCAGAATCCAGTCAGAGCGGGAGTGAACAAAACACCGCGTTTTTGCGATGACTCATCTGAACGTCTCTGATTGGTCAATGCATTCATAAGCTCAGTAGAGTCGTGTGTGATTGGTTATAATGCGCAGCGCTGTAAAAACACGTCTATGGTTCTGACTCAGCGCCAGCCAGCGGACGCAAATTTGAATTTAGCAGCTGATGCTGTGCCGCACTGCATGTTCTGATCAAGCCGGTGTGAATGTATGAAATATAAGAAAATATTATTTGGCTATTTTTCTTTTTTCTTTTGTCCTTTCGAAGCTGCATTCAAAATCCACTTGGCTCAAAAATCTGAGGGGGCATGTGCTCCCTCATTTTGAATGGGCGTGAGGCCTCTCTTACAAACTATTAATAAGCAGCAAATTAGGAGTTTATTGAGAGAAAACCCTTAAGTAATATGCGTTCCTTGTTCTAAAGAGTTAGAAAGTATACTTCTAAGATTTTAAGTACACTACAAGAGCACATTCAGTACAATTAAGCACACTTCCTTTTCAAAGTGGGTGAATAGGAGTCTTTTATGCTTTGGCTATCTATGATGAATACAAGGTCCTGTCACATAATTTGTTCCAGATACAATCCCTACAGCGCCTTGTTCCGTAACAAATATTAGACATGGTGAAGAAACGTTAGTCTAGTTTGGCCATTATGTGTCTATAATCTATAATATTCTATACTGAGCAGCCTAAAATGGCTGACATCAAGGGCTTTGTTGTGTAAGAACAGCATGCGGCCATCTTTGATAAAAGGATCCATTTGGCAATCAAATACACACCAATATGATCAGACATGGTTTGAACTCACTACATTAAAGCGTTATGGTGCCTCACAGGCAGCTCCATTCTTATTCACCCCACATATTGGGAATTTGTTACTCTAATAATGTTCCCACAAAGAAAAACTGTCCCCCTCCTCAGCTCCCTTTCCTCCCTAACAAACAGATCCGCCTCCTCTCAGCGCTCTGATTAGGTTTTCCTTGTGCTGAGGACGCTCATAATGTGTGACTTATCACCATGAGCTGACTGAGCGAGCCACCACAGACTACTAGTGCGTGGAAACGTAACACCAGCCGTCAGGCTTCAGGATCCTCATTTAATAACATGGATATGGATACACTCTGATAATCTCAAATGGACCACTCATTGGCCTTCTGACCTCTGTAGTGGGATAAAATTCATTTTCAACTGGTTATTATTAGCGTAGGTGTGTAGTTAAAGGAATTTCTGTGCCACTATAGTGGCACCAAACAGAATTTTGAATATAATACGATTTCAGAATAAAATCTTGGTGCTTGTTAGTGCAAATATGGCTGCGATGATGTTACATTCTTGTTGTGGGGTGTTGCTATGCTAATGCTAAGGTGTTCAGTGTCTGTTGCTATGTGATTGCTGGCTAGTCCAAGTCAATCCCAACCAACTTCAATGTAAGTCTATGGGATATTTTTCACCCATTTAATTGTTCTCTAGGTTAAATGTATAAAAGTGCAGTCATTTTTATCATTGTTCAACAAATTTTCATTGGCAGATTAACCTGCGAATGGCTAATTTTATGTCTTTGCACTTTATCATCCAAGTTGGTAACTGAAAGGTCACAGGGCTTGATAGAACCATGAACTAGCAGCATTTTGCCCTTAAGCAAAATACTCAGTTCCACATCATTCTGAATCATTTTTGCAGTTCTTTTTAAGCCCTGTAACTTTTAAGAACACATATGCTTCAATTATAACTTCAACTATAAGCCTAACTATTAAGTATCTTGGTTATTCACACAATATTAACACAATATCAACAAAGAACTAGACTTGCCGATGCTAATGGATTATGATTTACCTTACACAAGTAACTTACTCTTTCGTAATTTTGATGATATAAGGATAATGGTCTAATATAATGACTAATATATATATAATTTAACATATTACTTGCGAGAGCATTTTGTTTTCACCTCATGTTCACTTGTAACTTAACTTGTACAAGTGTAATTCTGTTATACAAGTAAACAAACTAATACAAGTTCTGTCACGAAAACTGTTTAATATTTTATCCAATATATTCAAATATGAAGGAAATGTTATGCCTCTCACGATTTAAAATACACAATACCAAAATAACGCAGACCGCCGACCTAGCAGGCAGCTCTGGAGAAGATGTTTCACGGCTTATCGAACTATCTGTGCAATTTCAATTCAGTGAGAATAAATAGGTAATGAGATAAATGAAAACACTTCAGCCACCGTTGTGTTCCCGCTGGTATGACGATGAGCAATCCCTGCAGAATCACAATCACTTCATCTTCACACTTTCTTCTGTTATTCTCGGAAATGCTTTTCTTGATTAAAAAAAACAACAACACTCTTGACAGGTCGGCCATTCTACAGATCTGGCCTGTGGCCTTCACACACACTACCTAGAAGAAAAAGGTAACTATAAAACCCAGCGACTACAAATGAAAGCAAATGTCAACCAACACACACACTTTCTCTAAAAATACACTTGTTCACACACACACAAGCTGCGAGTCAAACAGAAACACTTTTAATGATCATACTCCACATACACAGCATGTGCAAAGTTCCGATCAGCAATAAGCCTTCTAATTGGATTAGAGCAAATTACCATTTGTAATGTCAGCTCAGTTTTAGTCATGATGATAATCTTCTGATCCTGCCACTGCAGAGACATTAATTACTACCTAAGACAATGAACCTGAAAAAAATATAACATGAACATGTAGCTGATATAATCCAATGGAAAAATATAGACCATATCACAGCCTTGCAGACTGGGTTATTATTTTACCGTAGTTGCTTCTGGGTATATCTCATTAAAATATGCAGTCTTCAGGTGAGTGTAAAGCAAATTATAAAAAATACTATTGGTAAAAATGTATAATAAGGTCCCATTAGTTGAATTATCTGACCTTAACTTATCTGTCGACTGGGAGAGAGTGTGGTCTAACCTCAGCTCAACATCTAAAAACTTGGCTCATCGTCTTATTCACTTCAAAGTCATTCATAAAGCATACATAACTCCTTATAAAAGGTTCAAAGTGAAACTACAACCAAATTTTAACTGCTGTATGTGTAATACTGCATCATCAGGTACTTTTCTTCATATGTTTTGGGAGTGTCCTATCGTCATTAATCTATGGACACATGTAAACCTGGTTTTATCCTCCTTACTACAAACTGATTGCTTTGCTAACCCAAGTTTGTGTCGTCTTAATGATGATTCTGATCTCTGTATAAGCTTAATACAAAAGAAAATGTTGTTTGCTGGGTTTACGGCTGCGAAGACGACAGTAACAATAACTGGTTTACACCGCACATGTGTGGAAAAACACATTGGATCCATAGCCTCCTGAAAATAGTGACTTGTGAATGTACAACAGCGTGAATTAATGGGGCCAAGCCCTCAACTATTGATGCTCGGCAGTGTTTTTCCTTTAACATACTTGATTATATAAAGGAATGACTTTTGTTTTTCCCTCCCTCTCTCTCTCTCCCCCTTTTGACTGTACTCTTTAAAGTATTGATTATATGTCTGTTTTTTTTTTTAAATGGATGTTATGATGTGTGTAAAAAAATTAAATAAGGTCCCATTAGTTAATGCATTCAAATGCAAACAAATTCATTTGTTATAGTGTTTATTCACTTTTGTTAACTGTATTAACTTAACATTGTATTACTAAATGATGAAATTAAAATTTACAAAGATTAGTAAATGCTTTTGAATACATTTTCAGCATTATTTCATGTTAACTAATGTTATCAAATTGAACCTTATTGTAAAATGTCACTGTACTATTCTCTGTAAAACTTTTTTGGGTTCCCTCTTACTTCCACCAAAAAAAAAAAAAGCAAGCGAGTCAGACAGAAAGACATTGATTGAATAATTTCAGCTTCAGCTGTTGAATGGAGATGTGGGATTTTCTCATTTTTCCACTGCTTCAGCCTCCAGACACCGCAGATCAGGATCAGAGCAGAGATTTTAGGATGGTATAGACGAGTCCAATCAGAACGCTGGCACTCAGGACACTCCCTCCAGAGCTCAGCCTATCACCGTACTGGTTAAGCAGCTGCAGAGCAGCCCCATTGGTCCATCCGAATCCCAACTGTGACAAAGGAACAAGATGGAAGGTTTGGGTCATCATTCACGGTCGCATAAACCCCGCAAGATGAGCCATTCGCCATAGTTTAATTCGGTTTGGGTTCGGCAATAGCAGTACTAAAGCTTGCAATACTAATGTCAGTGTCTGATATAAAGACTTTTCATGATACATCTTTTGAAATTTATTCTATGAACTTGGAAACTGGTGATCTGAGCTTCTATTAATTGGCCGTTCCTTCTCTAGACACTCTATTGGTCCTCAGGGTCCAAGAGAAAATGAGATTCTACATTTCAAGAATGGTTCTACTGGGCTGAAGAACTCTAATTTACCCCTAATTCCTCCAGAGATTAAAATGTCTCCGAAGCGCTGTGCCCAGCTCCGAAGCAGATTTATGAATTTGAATATGTAAATATGAACAGACCATTAATACCTGAACTTCATACTCGCCACCTCCTCCGGGCTTTCCATCACCGTTGACATCGTACTGTAACAAGGACATGGGGTGAGGAGAATTGCAGAGAAAAAGAGAGAGACAGTGAGGAAGTTAAGTGAACAAGTCGTAATAAAATATTGCTTATTAAAAAAAAAAGTTATTTTAATAAGTAGCATTTAAATTAAAAACGTCATTCATTTTCTCCATAGGGAAATCATTTTTTTAACTTTTAAACATTTAAAGACAGACCTGTTGTGAGCATCAAGGTTGTTAATCAATGGCATACGCTTTTGATGAAGCCATGTGTTTGCATTATTAAAACTTAAAATAATCTTATTTAACAAAATTTGTGGGGAAAAACTTCATTACCCATGATGCTGTGCAAAATTCAACCAATCAGAGTCACAGCCAGCACATCAAGCCAAAAAGCTTGCAGGGAACAGCCTCTCCGATAAAGCGCCGCAAATAACGTCTCCCTACACTCTCATATACATTGTATCTACAGAGATAATATATTTTAATGCATAATGTGTGTGTGTATTTGCATATGAAGTCTTCATAAATGCATTTTTGCAATAAGCTTAAAATATATATATTAAAAAAAAGTAAAAAGTGGGCGGCCACTAATGCAGTCTATGGTTTAATTTTTCTTGGTGACTGTTGTTTGTTCATCAGGAATTGACTGATTTCATGGTGATTTTTAAACTAATGCAGAAACTAATAAAGGTCCAGCTGTAGGATGGGGCTATATCCAAAATCAGACACTATTCCCTACATTACTCCACTAATATATTATCGATATATTGTGTGCGATTTCAGAGACAGCCTAGAGCGAATTCAAGGGACTTCACCTTCTCAAACATGGCCTCATATTTGATGTACGCCCTCCAGTTGGTCTGAATCCACCTTTGGGCCAAACTGAAGGCGAGCTCTTTAGCGTGGGCTGAATCGAGCCTGGAGAGACCTGCAAAGACGTGATGGATGGGGTGAGAAGTGGGTGGGTGATTTAAATGGCAAATTCACCAACTACTGAGCATCATTAATCACATCTTAATAGTCACTTCCCAAACTCACAGACAAGATGTGACAGCAGGTAAATTGAATTTTGAAGGGAATAATGTGATTTAGTTCACATATTGAACTGACTGAAGATTCCTCAGGCGCACTGCTTCAAGTTATAACTGAAGTGGCTGATCTGCAAAATGTGTGTTTGATGCTCATGTATTACAGCCAGCCTGTGCCTTCGGTAAGCGGTAAACCGCTGTCAGAAGTTGGAAAAGAACCAAACCGTTATCGTCTATAGAATCACAAGGTTTCATTTTTTCAGGCATGTTCTCTCCTGAACATTTGGTTCCCAGTGGAACAAAAGGGGAAAAAAAAAAAAATATATATATATATATAAAAATGAAGCGAGCCAAATTTGGCAAATGGCAATAAAGTTGCACAGCATGCCCTCATTTTTCAAAAATTACGAACAAAACAACATGAAGTTAAACAAAAAATGTAAGCTGTACAATTGTAATGACATACTGTGTTGATTCACCACTATGTGTCTAAAGTAAAACATGATTACTACTGACCTAGAGCGCGATTTGGCTACTGGTTAACATTAACCAAAACCCTGCACATTCTCAGTACGGAAGAGTGAAGTACATCCAGGCTTACAACTAGCCTGGATGTGGATGTTGCAAAGTGTTCGGCCCAACAGATGTAGCTCTTTATTTAATACTTTCTACTCTATTAATAGGTCAAAGAACTACACAGCCCACCCACTCTCATTACATAAGTCTACACATCACACTGCTGCTGGCTTTTCCATGAGAGTAAAAGTGTAAATCACAGTGATGCTAGCTTAAAATGTCTATTTGTAGCAATCAACGAAAGTCCATGGCTTGAAAAATAGTGACCGTCCTGATTTTATTAAGATATTTGGACACTTTAAGCCTAGTTGATGTCATTTTCACCAAAAAGGTGTCAAATTATCATAGAATACAGACAAATATACTGATGAATTATGCACAATGAGACTGAGAAGTAAATGAGGTCAATATAAGATGTTTATTTATATATAAATATTATCAGCTCTAAATTGCTTCATGCACCTATACTGATATATAACAAACATTAACATTGTGACCTTCTGTAAAGCTGCTTTTGATCATTGTGCACTTTGAATAGCACTATGCAAATATATATATAATTTCAGTGGTCACTGTTGCAAGATCGAATGCCCACATACCCTCTATAATCATGTGCTGAAGCGGAGGCCAGGCGTTGGGCATGTCCCACTGCTGCCCGCTTTCACTAAGAGAGGTGGGAACCCCATTAGGATAGTCCAGACCTCCACTACCCTAAACAGAGGAATAGAGAGAGAGAATGAATGACCAGAACGAGGAAAGGTTTGTGAAAAGAAGAAATATTGTGCAAAGAGTGCCATCTGCTGTTGAGCACGGAGTTTGCTTCGGGGAAATGCGACCTCCCACTGTTTGAGATCTCACTTTTTCCTGTGAAACCTAAAAATACTTTTCTCTTGTATTTACGACAAATTAATAAGGAGAAAAACTGGAAGTGATTTGTAGTGTTACTCGAGAGGGAATATATTCGATACAAAGAAATTACAATATTAATTTACTGTGGTCTTATGAAAGCAGCATTATGTCAGAGGAGAGACATCTGGAGCTTGTCTGCAGGATGGAAGCATTGCATATGTTGTATACCATCTATGCTGCCTGCCTACGATATGATCCACTATAAAACGTCAGTAATTAACAGAAGGGTTTGTAAAGTGGCAAGCTCACCGTCAAGTACTGCACAGCCTGATTGGCCATTTCTGGCTTAGAGTAACATTGTGCCCAGAGAGGCGCCAGGTTAGATGGGTAGAAGGACAGGTGCCGGGTCTCGTTCACCAGGCTGAAATCAAACCAGGCTCCTCTTTCTGCATCCCACAGTAGACTTTCAACCGCTTTAATTCTAGCGGAAAGTGCCTTCTCATATTCCACTGCCTTCTCTTCATTACCTACAGGAAAAGATGGTTATAACGCACAAACTACGCTGTTCATACTCGGCTGCCTCATTATCATACCTAAGGGAACTAAACAAGCATTTCTACCAAATATACACTACTACTGTTTAAGTGTTTGGGGATCAGTACATTTTTTATACTTTTATTTATTAGCGAGGATACATTACATTTAACAAAAGTGAGAATAAACACTTTTACTGTACATTGTTAAACAATATTTCCATTTCAAATAAAAGCTGTTTTTTGAATGTTCTATTCATCAAAGAATTCTCATAAAATGTAAAGTGGATATATATATGTGTGTGTATATATATAGAGAGAGGGAGGGGGGGAGGGGGTTATTAAATAAATTTCTATTTCATAAATGTCTAATTTCAGCACCCAGAGAAGACAGATGACCATCAGTCATCCTTTAGGCACCAGCCTAATGAAGTTATTAAATTAAATGACATCAGCTGATTAGGTGAATACATTAACTAAAAGTGATAGCTGAATATTTGGACCATCAAACAAAGTATAATTTCCTCTGTGTGAAATCTTCTGCCTTAACTTAAATGCCAAGTGTTTTATCTTTCTAATTTACTGAGGTGATATTGCTGACTTGGAAATGATTAAAATGACAAAAATAAATTACCAACAAAACATGGTGTTATATATGACTAACTATAAATGATTATTTACTAAAAAAATGTGAAGGAAATAAAAGTCAGTGAGAAAAAGATTGCAGGAAAAAAGGAAAATGGAAACATTGAGTGTGCATTGCTTTGTTTAAAAGAATGCAGACTTCTGGGAATTAAATCGTTTACTCAGAATTCAAACTAAAAAAAAAGAAAAAGAAAAAAGTTGACTGATATAGTTCACCAAACAGGAAAAAAGGAGTAATTTTGAGTGATTTTATGACAAAGTTTATTGATAAGTTTGCTAGTTCTAATTCCAGATTTCAAATTTTGACAAAGGTTTGAACACATCCTTTATGATACAGTAAAGATAGGAGTAAATATAGGACAGGAAGTGATAGGGAGAATACGTGAAATAGGGAAATTAGTTTGAATCGCGAAGTGAACTCGAATTAGCATAGTCCAGTAGTGTGTTTTTACTCTTTTACCCAGAATCCTGTGGAAGGAGGCCAGCAAACGCTCATTGCGGCACATAATGGCATTGAGGTCAGCAGGCAGGATAGAGCTTGTCTGTGTGTCGCTCAGGGTGCCGTTGTTTCTGCCTGTGCTGTCTATATACCAGCGAGAAGAGAAATCCCAGCCTGACTCTGCACCAGATGTCAGTTCTATCCAAAGTTTCTTCTGAGCCTCTATAATAACACAAACATATTAATATTCATGCACATAAACAAAAAAAATACCTTTTAACATGACTCATTTAATGGTCTTGTGGTACATGTAAGCATCAGAATATTAAAGGAAGATTTGTTAAACGTATTCACCTTCAGGCCATCCAAGATGTAGATGAGTTGGTTTCCTCACTGGAACAAATTTGGAGAAATTTGGCATTACATCATTTACTTGCAGTGAATGGGTGCTGTCAGATTGAGAGCACAAACAGCTGATAAAAACATCACTATAAATATCTTGTGAAGCAAAAAGCTGTGTTTGTAAGAAACAAATCCATCATTAAGAGATTTCAACTTTAAACTGTCACTTTTGACCAAAATACCAGTCCTTTATCCAGTGAAAAAGTCCATCCCCTGCTGTCCTTGGACATCAAAACCCACCAACGTATTTGTTTTAGAAGATATGATAAAAATTTATGGATAGAGGACTTTAGCCAAGAGCAACAGTACGCTTTTCGCTTCACATGACATTAATGACTTCAGTCATGTGGATTACTTGTAGATTGTGACCTTTTTATCAGCTGTTTGGACTTTCTTTCTGACGGCACCCATTCACTGCAAAGGATCTATTGGTGAGCAAGTGATGCAATGCTAAATTACACCAAATCTGGTCTGAGGAAGAAACGAACTCATCTACATTTTGAATGACCTGAGGGTGAATACATTTTCAGCATATTTTCATTTTTGGGGCGAACTACTCCTTTAATAGGTAAAAGGAGTCAAAATATTTGCATTTTGGCCTCAATAGAGCACCTAGATTCCTACCTGCTGACAGGCCCTCAGCCAGTTCTACATCATCACTGTACGACTCGGGTCTGCAAAGAGTCACAGATTTAAATACTGGAATGCATCCAGATGTGTTACTTTATTACAGTATTGAGAATCACAGTAATATGAATGAAACTTAAGATTTCTTTGTGCAAAATTAATTTTCATTTTACATTTGGTGGTGACCCTGACATGTTCTTAAAATGCACAGTGTTAATGAATTGTCTCACCTCGGCCTGTCCACCGGTACATTATATCGATTCAGGATGTGAGTCAGTCCACTCATCGCCACAGCAAGAGAGCGATTCTGCATCCAAAAGCTGTACTCTGTTTCCAGTGCTGGCAAAACCTGCCTAAACACACAGAGAGCACATGCAGTGCAGAAGTGTTGTTCTGAGCGGTTCAGCGCAACACCTCAATATTCAACAAACCTGCGGGAGGATAGTTTAGTCGGAAAGGTTACCTGAGGAAGTCTTTGTCTCCGGTGACCTCATAGTAGCTCTCCACCATTAGCGGAAGGAAGGGAGGCTGACTACGCCGCTCGTAATAAACCCGACCACCGTTTGGGACAAGGCCGTATCTGAATGGAAGTGAAGCGAAACAGTGAGTGTTTTACTTGGGTTCTTTTGTATTATTAAAAGAAAAAGCTTGTGCATTTCTAAGTTAAATATTATGAACTGAAGCAATCATACTTAGTTCAACATTTAAAAAAAAAAAAAAACATTATGTGAAGGTGAATAAACAATGAATTTCATTTAATCATTTATGAGTCAAATATCTGTTATTTAGTGTAAAGTGAAAATCAAGAGGAATAAGTGCACCTTTCCAACAGGTACACAAAGTTCAGAATCATTCCTCGAGCTGTCTCTGTCATCTCTGACAAAAGGAGACCATTTATTACCCAATAAGAGTCCCTGAAGAAAAAGAAAAAAAAAAGAAAAAAAACACCTTCATTATTACAGTTTCTAAAGATAATATGTGTGGGTTTTGCAGAACTAATCATTATGATGCTATTGTGTTGTGGGTAGTTGTCAGGGCGCTGCTGTATTTATTAAAATCACCATGAAATCAGATTTGACAATATTGATCATATTTATCCGTGCATGATTTGTGCGCCAGCATGAGGGCTGGCTGTGGACATACACTGACACTTAGTGGTGTGGATGCAGCATTACGCATAAGTTATCAATTAACAATGCCAATGTAGAAATTCACTGTAAGCCACTAACAGCCATGATTAATATATATTTCATGAGTAAAAGTGTCCAATAACAGCATGGTCACCAAGGTTTTTGGGCATGTTTGGGAAGGTTTTTTTTTTTTTTTTACAATAGGGATTTTAAATTTTAATAAGTCTTTGTAAAGTACCGGTATTATAAATCATGAACCAAGCCAAGCAGCTATGGGATGAATCACAACTATTTATTTGAAGCTAAAAATATTACAAAATCAGACAAAAAAAAAAAAATGTACAACACAATTGTGAAATATAAAGCTACTCATTGATTACACCAATAGAAACAATATATTTTAAGTTTATTGCGAAATATGAAACGCACACATACACATGTATACACACACATACAGTTTTGGGAAGGTTACTTTGGAAGTTACCTTTTCAAAATGTAATAAGTAGTGTAAGTACTATTTCAATAACTTTATTAAAATAATGTAACATTACATTTGTTTACATTTCAAAATTTCAGACGAATGTTTTTAACTGTTAATCATTTTCAAACATTTAAAGCAGGCAGACTAATAACTCTTAGACTTTGTCACTTGACTTAATATTAAGATTACAATAATTTAATTTTAAAGCACAGCCACCACAAATTTCCAGCACTGGAATACATCTGTCACTTTATCAGAAGTAACCCTCTTTGTAATCGTTAACATTTTCTTAAGTAACTGTAATTTAATTACATGCCCCCCCACCCCCCACTCAGTAACTATAATAGATTACAGTTACATTTAATTTTGTCATTAAATTATGCAATGCCATTGCATGTAGTTACTCACCAACACTGTATGTGTGTGTAAGTGTAAATAATATATACACACATACATATATTAATCGTTGTCAAACGATTAATCGCATCCAAAATAAAAGTTTGTCTTTACATAATAAATATACACAGTACACACACATATTATGTGTATATATAAATACACACACATGCATGTATGCATTTAAGAAAATGTTACATTTATATATTAAATATATTTATATATGATATAAATTATATGAATATAAATATATACAGTCATGGCCAAAAATATCAGCACCCTTGGTAAATATGACCAAAGGCGGCTGTGAAAATTAATCTGCATTGTTAATCCTTTTGATCTTTTATTTTTTTTAAATTCACAAAAAGCTGACCTTTCATTGGATAATAAGAATTTAAAAGGGGGGGAAATATCATTATGAAATAAATGTTTCTCTCAAATAAACGTTGGACGCAAATACTGGCACCCCTAGAAATTCTTATAAGTGAAATATCTCTGAAGTATATTCACATTCATATTCACAATTTTGAGCACACCAGGGTGATTATGAACATGAAATTATCCAGCCATGGCTTCCTGTTGAACCGTAATAATACTGATCAAAGAATATATTTCTGATTTATCAGAAATCAGATCACGACTGGAACTTCAAATGGGACTGCCTTCTATGGTCAGATAAAAAAATTAAAAAAAAAAAAAAAAAAAAACTTTTTAGCAGCAAACACTCAAGATGGGTTTGGTGAACACAGGGATGTAAAGTGCCCCATGTGTACAATGAAATATACTGCTGTATTTTTGATGTTGTGGGCCTTTATTTCTGCTGGAGGTCCTGGACATCTTGTTTAGACACATGGCATCATGGATTCTATCAAATACCAACATATAAAAATAAATCAATAAGTGACTGACTCTGTTAGAAATCTTATAATGGGCCATGTTTGGATCTTCCAACCGTACAATAATCCACACACAATACAAAAATGGGTCACTGAGCACAAAACCAAGCTTCTGCTGGTCATTCCAGTCCTCTGACCTGAACCCTGTAGAAAATGAGTGAACTGAAGAGAAGAAGCACCAACATGGAGCTGTGAATCTAAAGGGTCTGGAGTGATTCTGGATGAAGGAATGGTCTCTGATCTCTTGTCAGGTGTCTCTAACCTCATCAGGCATTATAGGAGAACATTTAGAGCTGTTAAACTGGCAAATGGAGGTTTCAAAAAGTATTGAATAAAAGGGTGCCGTTAATTGTGGCCAACGTGTATTTGAGAAAAACATTTATTTCATAATGATATTTCCCCCCATTTTTAATTCTTATGAAAAGTTAGATTTTCTATGATTTTTTTTTTTTTCCCTTGGGAGTGGCCATTCCCTGATTGGTGGAACTTTCTGCCCAGCATCATGGGTAATGTGCTTTTTACCATTAATTCCACTTTTAAACATGACTATTTTAAAAATGATTTGAAATAATGAAAACAGATTAACAACAACACCGCTGCAGGCTTCAACAAAAGCACATACCGTTGACTGACTACCATCGAACCCACAACAGGTCAGTCTTTAAAGGTTTACGGTTATGTTTGTTTGTCTGTATGTGATAAAGAGAGAGACTAACCAGTAATAGTGTTCCCTAAAGCGGCCACCAGGCACAACGACTGGGTGTGGGGTGTAAATCTGTGAGTACAGCTCTGGGTGGTCTCTGACATCATCACAGATCTGCACAGCCATGTATATAGTAAGAAGATAAATATTAGTTAGCGGTACACAGTCCCATACATTAATGAAAACCAACATTTACCTTTCGGCCAAGGGACTTCCATAAACTATGCAGTTCTTCAGACCAACTGCGATATTTTGAGTCAGACACCCTGGACAAGAATTTTGGTCTATGGAAGAGGGAACAAAGATGGTTGTGGTTTCATTAACATTCAAGTTTAAAAGAATCATTCACCCAGAAATGAAAATTCGGTTGTCATTTACACACCCTCAGGTCATACAGTTCTCCAGTATGGCTTTTTTGGAACACGTGTGTACCACTGTCAAAGTAATGTAATTCCAGTTTAGAATCAACATGATGGAATTTTCATTTTTGGGTGAATCATCCTCATACTATCCTGCCAAGCCAACTCCACTCAAAATGTTCTTACTTTGAATGCCAGTCAGGAGGAGTCCACTGCTCAAACTCCTTACCCGGCTCTTCAAAGTATGTTCGCAGGAACCTCTGTAGCTCTGAGGATGGGACGGTCTTGTTTGGGAAACCTGAGCTCAGATTGGCAAAAGCCTCCACAACGACCTCTACGGGTAAGTAGGGAAATAGCAGAGAGTACAGGAAATCACAGGCCTAGAGCTTTTCAGATGGGCATCAGAACAAATCAAACACGCTCGACTCACCAGGAGCTGTAGTCAACTTCATATCTACAAAGTACTTGTCATCATCAAACAGTTTCGCCATCTGGACCTGTCTCAGGACTTCTCCAGTGCAGTAGATCTGACTGGTGGCAACAAACATGTCAGGTATCTGATGCACAGAATAACAGGGCAGTTTGTCTGCCAACTTCTTGTCTGGCACTCACGGGTTAAGCTCGTAAAAACCAAAATCAATAACTTTCTTTCTACTGCTCTTTGATGAAGGTTCAAAGCTCAGCTTCTCTGCATTCAACACTCCACCTGCTTTATCATTGACTCAAAGTTCAGCCATAATGAGAATACCATCTGGTGGCTGTTGAAGTCTTTCATAATACGGTGAGGACCATCTCCAAAGCTCATATTTCATAAAGAAATTCACAAATCATTTCACATAACCCAATGACAAAAAGACAGATTTGAATATGCATTTACCTCAAAGTAATCTCAATATTAAATATAGCCATCTCAATGTAGAATTCAGAAAAGCTGCTCAGATTTCACTAAAGAAGCCTCAATCAAGAAGGTACTTGTGGGAACTAACCTGTCACAAGGTGTCAGGAGCGTGTCCCCAGATGAGAAGAGACGAATGAATGAATAGATCACCAGAATACGCAAATACATCTTGGTGAGCTAAATTATTGGTAGTCGGTAGAAATGAAGTCAGTGAACGGTTTCCTGAGTTTTAAAACTCTGAACCCTGTTTATCAATGATTAGGGGAGGGGTCAGTTTAAAATCATACCACAGCCATTAATCAGTTTCAACATAGCATAAGACTAGCCTGCACTTAGCTGTCAGATATCAGTACATGGACTGTTATTAGCAACAGCATGAAGGTGTTATGTAAGTATTTAGGGCAAAATGTAAACTAAAAATACCGACATCTAGTGAAACAAAGTGGTATTGGATACTGAGATTTAGAGACTAATAAAATACTGTACTGTTACTAGAAGTGGTCTTAAAAGTGTAAACCTTCACATTACATTCATATACCAACACAATGTGGGTTTTATGTCATGATCACCCCAGTAAAAAAAACACCTTACACACATTTGGAACTTCAGTGAGCTTTATTTTCAAACAAAAAACCATCACAGATGTTAACCATTGCATTTTCACACATCTCAAATCTTTAAAATTGTAGCTTCACTGAGAAAAAAAGCCAATTGAAATAGCCTAAATTGAAAAGGAAAAAGAAAAAATAATTTGATTTCTTAAATTTGGTTGGTCATTTTTATCTGCAGTAGCCAAAAGTTAAGAAAAAAAAAAAAAGTCTCAAATTTAAGGGTAAATTTCACAGATCAAATTTTCCTTACCCTGAACTCCCAAATTGTTTATTAGAATTTTTGAAACCAATTCTCTCCATTTCCCTCCCTCCCTCCCTCTAACCCAGACTGATGTATTCATGTACTCCCAACACTGAACAGACAGATAAGGTAAAGTGTTAAGAGTCAAGAAGAGATACATCAGGGCAGCGCGCCAAAAAAAAAAAACAAACAAAAAAAAAAAAACACCCTTCCCACCCACCCAAAAAAAAAACAAAAAAACAAAAAAAAAAACAAAGAAGAATGAGTGGATTTTAAAGATGACAATTTTGTATGCTTTGGAAAACTATTCTTAAACAGGTGAGATGTTCTCCACCCCATTCTTCCAAATAAAATGAAAACAAAACCTAAAATTAAATCAAAACCCCAACCACCTACGGCAAAGACCACAGCACATCCAATCACATGCTGCTTTACAGCATCTCAGGAACGAACCGTGATTTTCACGGCAAGTGGTTACTGAAAAACCCTGGGCTGCTGCCAAAGAGCCCAGTAACTCATATACTCCTCTCTTTGGGCAGATGTTTCAAATCCCCCAAAAGAAACCAAAGGGGATTAGACCGGTGATGTACACACCATGGGGTATGCACTATAAAGAAGAGAATACAAGCTTGGATTCAAGCAATGTCACTGGGAAAATGTTGCATTTTCTAGAATATGGGATAAATAACCTTTGCTCAGAATTTGGTAGCTAACCATAGTTAGAACAAACTTTAATTGTATTAGGGAAAACTAACAGCAACATGCCACAGTAGACAAAGCCAAATAAAAACATCTCACCTGTATTTTACTTTAAAATGGGGACGTTGGTGATGTTAAAATCCAACGTAAAATTAAGCAAATTCTGTGCCAATAAATCAAAAAAAAAATAAAAATAATAATTGTAAACAACAAAGGCAAAAATGTATCCTTCCCAACCTCCCACCCCATTAAGTTGCAACCCTCAAAACATCACGGGTCAAAACACGTAACTTATTCAAAAAGCAGCGGAAGGGCTAAAGTGTCTCAAGCAAGCCCGTCAATCCCCCCCAAAAAAATAAAATAAAAAGGCTATTAGTGTTTGGGAGAGGGGGATACATAGTCCGCTGCGAAAGAAAAATAAATCATTTGGTTATCAGCACCCATGAAATACCCAGAGCCCGTGTTAAGTACCCTTGTCCCTACCACAATCCTTCCTCAAAATAAAAAACTAAAATCTCCCTTTCAGTCTGTACACCTCTGCCCTAACCGAGGAAGTGCTCCCAAATCATGTGCAGCCCGTATTATTGCCCAACCCTTGAACTAAAGTTCAAACTTAAGTGCAGCCCACACTGCAAAGGTTTAGATTCTTCTGTTAAGTCTGTGCAGCATCTCAAGAACATGGTCTTGTTACAAAAAGAAAAGCTTGCTGACTCACGATGCACTGCATGTCTCTGCCGCTACATTGTCAGTCCATCGTTTAGAAGTCTTGGCATCCAGTTGTTTTTTTTTTTTTGTCCATTTTTCCTTTTTCCAATGCGAACATCCAAGCCTTTCAATCCTCCCACCCCAAACGGTCTGTTTAAAGTCATGTCCTAGTGCCAGTGGCAGAAAAACACAGACCCATGTAACAGCTACACATCTCGCTTATAAATTCAACATTTTTGCACGTTGCCAATTTGAGCTGCACTGCAGCGAGTAGCACTATTACATGATGATAATATTAAATTACCTCTATGTTTAGAGTCACCCAGGCTAGGGGACTCTGCTGAGTGCCTCACAAGTCAGTGTTACAAGCAAAAGGCTGGAAAGGAAATAAGCCTCATGTTTTCAAAACCCTTAAATGAGGACATTTATTTGAGCAACCCAAGTCAGGAACTTTGTCAACACTGGGTAATGGATGAGAGTTAATAATTTAGAGTGAACAAGTGCAAATCTGAACAACTGCACCACCTGCTGTAACGCTTAGAAACTTACTCAAAACTTTGAACAAAGTATTTTTTGGATTTAAAAAAAAAAAACCAAAAAAAAAAAACAAGGGTGGTGCACTGCCTGGAAAGGTTTAAACTATGCTAAACTTATTCCCCATTGGGGGGGAAAAAGGGCATAAACTAAATAAGTGCCACCCAGTGCTGACAGAATCCTGATTTTTAAAAAGATCTTTTTTTTTTTTAACATTCTCCTCAAATTGTAATCCAGCCTTTTTAGCTTGTTTTAAAACAATCCATTAAAAAAAAAAAAAAAAAAAGGAAGTATTTACAAAATGTTTACAATGTGCCAGATCTTTATAAATGGCACATTTAGGACAGAGTGCCTACCCAATAACAATGCAAAACTGCACTAGAATCAGGAGGAAAGGGGAGAGGAAAGAAAAGGAAAAAACAAAAAAGACAAAGTCCACATTCGTCTCAAAGCAGGAGTCCTCATGGCCAGGGAGAAAGGCTGGTCTGAGTCTGGTCAAGTCTCTTAGTGTTGGCCCACTGAAGACAGAGGGGGAAAGAGTTATGGGTCTCTAGAGGCATGGTACGTTCCATGAGCAGATGAAGGAAAAAAGCCATTGGGAGCCTTGTAGGACTTTTGAAAGCTTGCCACAGGAACATTAGCCCCATTATTGTCATTATGCCCACTGATATCATCTCAGTTCTCCAGGGGGCTTCTCTTCACACCATAGTCAAGTACGCCAGAGACTGCACAAATCGCACATGCCGCCCCATCCTCTCTCCCGCTGTGAAATCCTGTTCTTCATCACCCTGAAAATCTACAGGTGGCAAATGCAAAATTATTCTTCTGATGGAAGGGGCAGACAAGCAATGCCAAAAGCCAGAGAAAGATCAAGACCATGTCTTCAAATGAGTTATGAGGGGAGGGAAAAAAAATAAAATAAAAAAATAAAAATCAGGTTATTACTTTGAACAAGTTAGACTGCTTGTTAAGGCACTTGTTTCAAATGACTAGAAACATGAAGATGAGCAGAGGAACAGAGAGAGAGTGGGGTGAGAATGTGCTTGCAGGCGGCGAGTAGTCATTTTTTTCTTGGGTGATAAATCCTCATGTCCCCTCTTTCCCTCCTCAAGTGATTTGAAGTCTTCAGGATGAAAATATCGGTGCAGCAGTCCTTAATTAGGCCATGAGTCCATCCCGATTATTGGGCCGTCGCAACATCACATTCCTTGTGGTGGCACCAAACAAGCAAGAAAAAAAAAAAAAGAAAAAGAGTGGGGAAAAAGGAAGACAGGCGGAAGATATAGTTTAAAAAAAAAAAAAAAATCCCCTATTCCCTAGACACAGTAGGGAAAGAAAAAAAAACAAAGGTGGGGGATAGGGGATAAAGGATTGGTGATCTGGAGGGGGTAGAAAAGAAAATCCATGTTAAAATTTTTATTTATTTTTTTTAAATCAACATGTACATTGTAAGCTCTAGAGTGACTGAACATTGAACTCACCTCTCCTGCTCACAGTTTAACCTCCTCTCCACTCTCACTGTGGTACTCGGCCACATATAGACTCTTATCAATACTGCTGGGAATGGGCTTGATTTCAGTACCCAGCTGTTCTTCAATACCTTTCAGGTTAAAGCGGTCATCGTAAGTGATCAAGTTAATGGCGAGACCCAAGTGTCCAAATCGGCCTGTGGGGAAAGGCAGCCAATGTCACTTAACACGACTACCATTTCACTTGCCAAACAGCAACATTTCCAATGCAACATTACTTGACCTCAGAGCTGAAACCAAACAAAACCTACTCACCAGACCTGCCAATGCGATGGAGGTATGTCTCCCCAAGTTTGGGGAAATCAAAGTTGATCACCACATTCACAGCTTGTATATCAATTCCTCTTGTGAAGAGATCTAAATGGGTGAAAAATAGAGTCATTAAAGTTATTAAACTCAGAACTTGCTTTGGCTTTAATGCGTCTCAAATTAATTAAACATCCATATTTTCAATTGTACTTACCAGTGCAGACAAGATTTCGACATAAGCCATTTCTGAAATCATGGAACACACGGTTTCTGTGTTCCTAAAGGAAAATTAAAACTCGTCTTAGCATAACATTAACCAAGACAGAAAATTCACAACAACAACAGTATGGCTGGTTTATAAAACCAAACTATTTTCAATTATAAATCCTGAAGAGACTAGAAGGCGTAGTGCCAGACAAGCCCAACTCCAATAGAGTGCGTCAAATCCTGTGGCGGTGCACAGATCTAAAAATGGTTCAAATAACAAAAAAACAAATGAGATCTGAAAAAATAAAAAGCCAAACTGCTCATAAGTTTATTGCCCAGAGTCCACAAATACAGTGCAACAAGTTAAAAGGTGCAAAACATTTACGGGCTTAACCCTTCATCACTGCCATGTTTTCCAAACATACACCTGCGCCTATATAAAAGGCTCATTACCGTAATCATTGTAATGTACTGATCATTGATTTTCAACACATGGGTCACAGGATATATCACAATGCATATAAATCAGGGCCTAAAACTAACTTTGACACACCTGCCAATGGCCAGTGATGTGACAAGATTTACCGGACAAATTTTTATTTATTTTTTTACCGGCCATGAAACTCTTTTTGCAAAAACAGGCAGTCATTACTACTACAATGACTACACACAATGTTTTTAATTTGTTCTTTACTTACAAGAAAAAAATATCTATCTATCTATCTATCTATCTATGCCAAGTGAGAGGGGGCCATCCCGACTTCTTTCTGGGGGGACCTATAAAATTAGAAGTTAAATTGAAATCTAAAATCTATAAAAAGGTTAACATTAGTGCCGTCTGTCAATTGATTAAAAGAAGAATTTGAAAAAAGAAAAAAAAAAAAAACATTTTTCTGTAATTAAGTCATGGTTAAATCACATTTATATTGTTAATTTCACCATTGAACCTCCAAATTAGTGTGGAAACAAAGACAGTATAAATTTTAAACGTTTTTTTTTTTAAATGGTATCTTTTTACCAAGTAGCTTATAATTAATGATACCAATACTGTTACTGGTGTCTATTAAACAAATTTTCCCTCAATTTTACATATAGCATTCCAACATTACAGTATAATTGAAAAACATAATTTCAGAGCCTATTAAATGTTAAAAATAAAGTGATTTTAACACTTTACATAAACTATAAATTGTATATCCATAAACTATACAGATTAATCTTTATTCAAGCTTCAAAAGTTAATCAGCGACAAGCAGTCGAGTGACTTCTTTTCCTTTGTTCTTTGATTTACATAAATGACGTAAAGAGTTTTGAGAAAATGGGATGTCATGTGCATCAGGTTTTAAAAAGACGATGCTGCTTTTAAAGTAAAACCTGCTAAAGTCTGTCATTTAAGACTTTATAACCCATTTAAGACTACATTTATGACGTAACCCAAAAACCACATTTTAACATAATTGGGTGTTTTCGTTCGTTGAAGCGCTACTGGTGCACTGTCTAAATTGGCTCAGCGCGTGTGTACACCCAAACGTAGCCTACTACTGCACCGTTTAGGCAGCATAACCCCACAGGGTTGCTGCAGGATTTTTAAGCTCAAATTTAAGACCTGCACGAATAAAATTAATACCATATGAGTGGGGTAGGGCAATATGGAAAACTATTAAACTGTAAAAAGCATGATTTACAGTTCAGATACAAGTTCACAAAAACAAAAGTTTCATTTAAAAAAAAAAAAAAAAAAAATTCAGCCTTGAAAGCATTAAGAAAAAAGTATTAGTTATTTGATAATTGTTTAAATTAATATTAAAATACAAACATTTTACAGTTTAGATTTTTATGAATCATTTTATCGATCCACCAGTTCACATTTACAGCTCTGCGTGTTTGCTGGGTAAAAACATTTTACATAAATATTTGCATTGGTCTGAACAAAAACAACCCAATGTTCCGAACAAAAACAACCCAATGTTCCTGCAATACCGGAGGCTGCAGTTCTAGGACTGCATAAGACCTTATTTTTTGGGACAGCGCCATCCATTTCAACAAAGGAGACCTGATCCAAACATCAAACAAACAGATGCAAAGACTAGATCCATGGAAACGATTATTTTTTTTCCTCTTTCCATCTTATTTTTAATGTAAGAGCTAGCGTGAACTTCAGTGATTGAGGGGATGTCCATTTAGCTGTGCAAAACAGTTCATTGTGCTGCTGGATGTTGCAAATTAGTATCTGAACTCAAATTGTTTTACATTTATTGAAGTACTAATAAAAAATTAAAAAAAATTATTTGTAGAGCAATTGTTTTACCGTTTACTGCACTTTAAGTGGGTCACACATCAGACGTGAAGCGCTGCGGCTAATGAACTGAAGTCTCGCACAGACACAAGTCTTCCTTTAAGAAAACTGAATTTAAAACAGAATATAGAATATTGAATACATTGAAATAAATTAGGTTAATTATTGTCCTAACCCGTTGATAACCCTCTTGAAATATTTAAGGGTATACAATTAAACTACATAATTCCTTAATATACAGAATTGAATAGCAAGTGCTATAAAAATAGTATGAGCCGCTAATATTTAGTCATTTAGCAGATGCTTTTATCCAAATGAGGACAGTGGAAGTTATCAAAAAAAAAAAAAAAAAAAAAAAAAAAAAAAAAAAAAAACAACAAAAGAGCAATGATATGCAAGTGCTATAAAAAGTCTCAGTTAGCTCAACAGTACACGTAGCACGTTTTTTTTTGTTTTTTTTAAATTATAGATAAAAAGAAAACAAAAAGATTAGAAAAGCTAGTTTTTTTTCTTTTAAAAGGAACTCTCCACTTTTTTTGGAAATAGGCTCATTCTCCAACTCGCCCAGAGTTAATAAGTGGAGTTTTACCGTTTTTGAATCCATTCAGCCGATCTCCGGGTCTGGCGATAGCACTTTTAGCATAGCTTAGCATAGATCATTGAATCCTATTAGACCAGTAGCATCGCGTTCTAAAACGATCAAAGAGTTTCGATAGTTTTCCTATTTAAAACTCAACTCTTCTGTAGTTATATCGTGTACTAAGACCGGCGGAAAATGAAAAGTTGCGATTTTCTAGTCCTATTTGGCTAGGAACTATACTCTCATTCCAGTGTAATAATCAAGGAACTTTGCTGCCGTAACATGGCCGCAGCAGGCGCAGTGATATTACGCAGCGCCTGAAAGTAGTCCCCAGCTAGGTAACTAGTTATAATATAGCTGGGGACTACTTTCAGGCGCTGCGTAATATCACTGCGCCTGCTGCGGCCATGTTACGGCAGCAAAGTTCCCCCCAGAAAAGGGGGCAAGGCCATGTTCTGCTTTTTAGAAGAGGAAGAGTTATAGTGGAGAGTTGTAATCATGCCGTCGAAACGGTGTTATTTTCACCCAGCTGTCAGGTCTTCTGTGTTTTGGCTTCCTACGGATGCTGTAGTTCGTCAACAACGGTTAAAATTTGTTTGATTATGTTCCTGACAATTACAATCCTAATTTAGCTCTCTGTGCTGCGCATTTTACGGAAGACAGCTTCCAGAATCTACACGAGTTCAATGCCGGATTCACACAGAAACTATTACTAAAACATGGAGCAGTTCCACCTTTAAAACCAGAGGCAGCGGTTGTTGGGCCACAAACTGTAAGTAAGATTTCATAATTTTAAATGTATTTGCATGTATAATTTCAGACGTAATGTTTTAGTTTTATCAAGGACGTAAACAAATGCCAACGCTGGCTTTAGTAGCCAGTTAGTTAAATGCCATTTCGTGTGTCTATGACAAACCCGTACAAACATTTTGGACCCGAATTTGTAATTATGTACTAATTTGGTAAATGTATTTTCCATGTATACTTTGACGACGTAATTTTTCGATTTGATCAAGAACGTAAACATAAGCCAACGCAGTTTGGTTATAGTAGCCAGTTAGTTCGATGCTATTTTGTGTGTATAAGATAAACGTGTACAAACTTCAAAAAATGATATGTAATCACAACAGCACAAGGTTTTTTTTTTTTTTAAAGAATAGAATTAAAATAGAGAGTGCTACAGTTAGAGGGTCAAAGATGTGTTTTTAGCCGATTCTTGAAGATGGGATTGAGTTGGGCAGGTCATTCCACCAGGAGGGAATATTTAACTTAAGTCTGTGAAAGTGATTGTGCCTCTTTGGGATGAACAAAGCGACGTTCACTTGCAGAACTCAAGCTAACAGCACATAAGTCTGAAATGAAGAATTTAGGTAAAGGGGTGCAGAGCCAGTGGTGGTTTTGTAGGCAAACATCAATACCTTGAATTTTATGCGAGCAGCTATTGGTAGCCAGTGCAAATTGATAAACAGGTGTGATGTTCATTCGCTCACATTCTTTTTGGCTCATTAAAAAAAAAAAAAAAAAAAAGTTAATCTTGCTGCCGCATTCTGGATTAATTGTAAAGGTTTGATTGGACTGACATAATACACATTCAAAAAAAAAAAAAAAAAAAAAAAAAAAAAAAAAGTATGTGTGTGTATAATTATATATATATATATATATATATATATATATATATATATATATATATATATATATATAGTTCTGAAACTACAGCCTCTGGTATTGCATGAATACCCTACTCGCAACAACGGCCTTACTGAAAATGCACATTCATTCTCTGCCAGCAGGAGGCGCTTTCAGATCAGTTTCCACAGTAATGGAAAGGCAGTACACAAACAAAGTCTCTTTCAAGGAAAGTCCATTCACTTGGCCTCCATATTTGCAATGCCTCCGGGCAGCTCAAACAAGGCCAAGTCCCATCTAAATGAATGGGGGGGAATCCTGAAATCTCAAACTGCTTGCTGAACTCGATTAAATTATATATTTCAAGTCAGCAACAAAATCTGAAATGAACTGCCCCATGAATGTCATTTCTTATCCTCAAATAGAGTTTGAAAAGCTTATTTTTCAGGCTAGACCAGCCAATGCGCATACGTAGTTCCAACGCGCTTATGACTGCGCACGTGCATTGGTTGGTCCGGCCTCAGGCTGCTATCGAAAGCGGAGCTTCTAACGGCCGCTGCAGTGACAGTCCCTGCGTCCCAATGTGCATACTATCCACATTATCTACCCTAAATAGTATTGAAAATTACTAATATCACATAGAATTTAGGATGGATAGTATGCACATTGGGACACAGGCAATGACTTTACCAATCAACATTTGGCTCTTTCATTTAGAAGGCGGGACTATCCGCCATATTGGACATTGCAGTTTCTCCCATTCATAAGTAGAGGAGTGAACCGTCTTTGTATTTCTGCACTGGACTTTGAAACGAGCAGCGCCTCATATTTATAGCCTTTTGAAGTTTAATCGTCACATTAACCTGCATCGCGATTCTGATCTGTACCAAAATTTAAGACCTCTTTAAATCATAATTAAGACTTTCTTGTACAATTTTAGACTTTATGACCTTAAATTTGATACAAGTAAATTTAAGACTTTAAGGACCCGTGGGAACCCTGCCCCAGGTATACGTCGCCACATTCTCGGGTTATGAAGAATAAAGGGAAAAAGTTAATCTTCGAAAGCAGCAATATCTTCTCAGGTAAAAGTTATTAGAACCGTGTCTAGGGAAAAGCTAGCCATCACACTGCTCTGACCTTGTCAGCCCATTTGAATCACATTTGATTTGCTCTGCTCTTGTCGCTTATGACAGAACAGCTTATCATGATCTTGTCTTCTGAAAATATTTTATTTGCTTACTTCAGAAACAGTGAATCGCCAACGCTGACTTTTACTCGCATTTGGCGTGTGTTAATTTTAGGCCCTACATATGAATCCCAAAATTCTACATGATCATGTTTCACAGATTATCCAAAAAAAAAAAAAAAAAAAAATTCTAAAAGTTATTAAACATTACTAAAAAATTACATCACAGCATAAATACAAGGCATCATCAGCAGGTGAATATAGATAAACCAATATTTATAGAAAACAATTAAGAATCAATTATTCATTCATTCCTAAAGATCCATTTACATTCCCTCTGTAAAAGCCTCCGCTACATATTTCCACCTCTACGAGCCTGTATTATATGTTCAATAACCACAAAATTTAAATCGAAATTGAATGGGACATTTCATTAAAATGGCGAGCACTCTTTGCACTGTATTCTGGACAATAAAATTTATAAGAGCAGTTTGGCCTATTTTTCGTGTGTGGATCTCATTTAAATTATAGTGCGGTGCGGTAATGCCACACGCCCTTTATATTCCCACCTGTCTCATCTTGGCATGAATGTAGAAACAGGAGTATCCAAGCTGAGAGATCTTCTTTGCCAGGAGCTCCACTCGCTGTGATGAATTGCAGAAGATTATAGACTGATTGATCTGGAGCTGAAAAACAAAAACAAACATTAAAAAGGATATCTGCATGTTCTCCAACATTCAGGAGGACAGTGATGCTAATTCTCATTTCTTAGAGTGTGGGATGCACAAGGATCGTAAGGTTTTTACCCTGGAGAACAGAGTATTAAGGCAATGGACTTTCTGCCTTTCAGTTACATAGGCGTAATACTGAGTAACCCCCTTCAGGGTCAGCTCCTCCATCAGGTTTATCTCATAGGGCTTCTGCAGATGGGAGTTCTGTTTAAAAAAAAAAAAAAAAAAAAAAAAAAAAAAAAAAAGTATAAATTAATACTTTCTGAACCATAATGAGAGTGAAAACATACAGTGAAGTGCAGATCAGTGTTTTCTGCAATGTTAAGCAGCAAAGGTAACAATCCATTCTATTGCACACCATACAAGCACAAAAATAAACAGTGAAGCCCCTAGGGCTGGGCGTGTAATCAATTGAAAATAAAAATTTGATTTTGACTTTGTAACTACTAAATTAAAAAAAAAAAAAAAAAAAAATGCAATGATGCTTTTGTTTCATCTTATGGACTCATGGCTCCCCCTCCTTTAGAGTGACATGCTTCTAGCCTTCCTTAATTTTAGTTTGTATTCATGATTTATTACTTGAAATATTTAAAATCATAAGTGTACAATAAAGCTCAACAAAATTAACTTATATTCAACAGGTTTCCAAAGTAAATCAACCATGTTTAAAAATTGATAAAAATAATAGCCTAGTGACTATGAATTTTGCCAAACAGATTTTTTTAAATGAAAAACTCATGAACAGCAAATCACAACTTTGCATGTGTTAACTGTTACCAACTTTGGTAACTAGTTAGTGGCATGCTCAGTTTTATTAAAATAAATGCATACTTCAATAAAAACTAACATGCATTATTTTAAAAGCATACATTTACCATCTTTTGTTAAGAAATCAGTGGGCTTACCATGAACTTCTGCACACTCAGTGGGAAGGTGGCAGAGTACAGCAAAATTTGCCTTTGTTTGGGCAAATAGCTCAGAAGCTCCTCCATCATCTGTACAAAGTCCTGTGACAGGAGCTTATCTGCCTACTCGGTAACATGGGCAAAACACAAGAGATATGAGAATTACGGTATGGCAATTAAGCCAGTTAGTTAGTTATTTAGTTAAAAGCTCTTATTTCACATACCTCATCCAACACGATCATCTGTACTTGATTGACTTTGGCCACTCCCTTTTTGATAAGGTCTAAAATTCTTCCTGGAGTGGCAATGACAACATGCACTACAAAGGGAAAAGTTCAATACAGTGAAATCCAGTGTTTACAAAAGTGTATATGTAAAGTAGTTTGAATCATTTTAAAACACATTTTCCACCAGATTGTGAACACTTGCCTGTTTCGTCAAGTCTCAAGATGTCATCACGGAGGTTGGTTCCACCTGTAGTTGCCATGACCTTGACCCCGCCCATGTGTTTGCTGACCTGAATACATATCTGGCTCACTTGTAAAGCCAGTTCTCTAGTGGGCACAATAACCAATGCTGCAAAAAACATTTAAAGCATGGCGTCACAAAAGAAATGAGAAATCACGTATAAAGCCTATAATCGTGAAACCTAAAAACATCTTGTAAAAGTGCCAAAACCAAGACAGTCACAGACCTTGTATGCTGTCTTTCTTCAGGTCAATGCGTTCAAGTAAGGGAATGAGGTAGGCGCCACTTTTTCCTGTGCCATTCTTGGCTCTGGCCAGAATGTCCCTCCCAGACAACGCAATGGGAATGCTCTCCTCCTGCAGGAACAAGCGAGAACACCGTAATGAGCAGATGGGTACGATTAAATGCAATCTTCTCTTGCCTTAGAGTGGATGGAAACTGTATGGTCTCTAATAGACAAAAAGGTCAAAAAGCCTAAACAGTCTGAAGCCAGTTTCTATAAGAGACATTATCACTCAGTTAAAGTGACAGTTTAAACAAAATGATCAGAACTCATAGACTGACTGATTTAGGAGACAGCTATTTAAATGTGCATATTCTGCACATCTGTGTGAATGAGTGATGCGGTTTCATCTACTACACATGATCAAGCATGCGTGACACTTATGGCGTTTTCAGCACCTGTTGTCTCACTATATGAGATATGAACTTCCTCTCCAGAGCCCCTGAGAATTCACTTCACAACCATTTCACTTGATAAAAACCATTGTAAGAAACCGAAACTACACGACAACCAGTCAAAAAAAAAAAAAAAAACACTATTGTACAATAAAGTGTACTTTAAAAAATGGTTTAGAATTTTAATATTCTTTTATTATTAAAAAGGAATAAATCAATTTCTTCCATGCTTTAAATTTTAACAGTAAACCGGTTGAGCACCACTTTGCACAAAAAAGGGAACTGATAAACTTTCATTTGACTTTTAAAATTCAATAGAATTGCTCATGATTTATGCATTTGATTACCACCATTTTAATACATTTGTATAATAAAAACGTTCCACAGAACATTTCACAGGGTTCTCAAATCTATTAAAGGGCTGTTAAATTACATAATTTCAACAATTAAGACATACACATTATGTCTTAAGTCAAGTTAACATTAATAAAATCCTGAAAAATACAACAGAATTTAGTAGGGCTGTGAATCTTTGGGTAAACAGCAAATCAATTCAATTCATGACACATAAGGATTCAATTTAATTCAAGAACGATTTTTGCTAATTCAGAACGAGTCGATTCTGCATTCTTTAAGTGCATTCACAGGATTATTTAAATGCTTCCACTAAATTCTTTAAATGCTTAGTCAGGAGGCAAATTGCACAGCAGTCTTTATGTAGTCAGAGAGTGAGGCCAAAAAAAAAAAAAAAACAACCAACATCCATTGATAAAATGTTAGTTTAATGATGCTATGGCATGACATATAGCCTACGTAGAAATCTACCCTAGTAAAAAGTCATTTAAAATTGCCTACATTTATTTCAGACTAATCTATTAACATTTACTGCATCACTCGAGACTTAGTTTCCGTTTACACTAGTACGTTTTCGTTTTAAAACGCATAACTTTTGCTACGGATACACCCATCATTTACACTACTCCAGAAGTCTCCGTTTGAGACCTTGAAAACGCTGAAAACACTGCAGACCCCGTTTTAGTTTGAAAACTCCGGGGTTGTGTTTTAGTGTAAAAGGACCAAAACGGAGACTTTTGAAAACGATGGCGTGGCTGCCCACATTCTCTCTCTGTATCCTTGACGACCGTGTAAACAATAACATCATGCTCATTGTTGTACCCATAGATATGCAAAGGTAGATTCCCCATTCAACCACTCCAAGCACGCAGACGCGTCCACCATCTAAATTGGGAATCTACCTGTACATATCTATGGTTGTACCTCCATGAATGGTCACGTGCCATGCGTTTTCGGTTGTGTAGTGTAAACAGAGATCGTTTCTGAAACGCAGTGGAAACGCCAGTGTAAATGGGGATCATTTTCATTCTAAAACGCCATTTTAAAACGAAAACGCACTAGTGTAAACGGGGGGCCTTACCGATATAAAAATTGTCATTTGGAATACTACCTGTGCACAATTACTTGAGTTACTTAATATTAAGCTTAAAATGTGTTTTAATGTCATTAATGTGGATTGTGTGATCTTTGGAAAAAAAAAAAAAAAGTCTTTAAAATGCAAGATATTTAAAGTGTACCTGAAGTATACTTGCAATAGTTCCACTTTAGCACAAATCATATTACACATACATATTTACACACATTTGAAGTGGATCAAAAAAAACTTCAGAGTTGTCCTAAGGCAAGAACACATTTTGGTTTTAGGACAACATTAATGAAAGGTTTTGATCCACTTCAAATATTGACTACTGTACTTCAGTTCATCTTTAGTTTGACTTCATCCTTACTTCCAATTTAGCACATTTTGTACTTTTAGTAGCCTATACTAAACTGGTATAATTTCAGGGTATTTATTAAGTACATATTGGGCTGTGCGATATGACGACATGTATCGGATGGAGGAAATAAAGTCTATCGTTTTTCCTTGTGTCTCAAAATACATTGTTTACGGTAACACTTTTTCCCATCATTTGGATGACAACGATATTCACACGCCACCACAGGGCGTGAAAGGGAGACAGAACCAGGTGGAGAACAACCAACCAGGACAAAACGAGGAGCTCGCTCCTAAACAAGGGACTACATCTGTAGCATGGACACACGTTTCCAAGCACTGCAGTTTTAAATAGGGGTGTAACGATTCACAGGCATTTTCCAAATGGAAGTGATCATCCCTATCCCCTTGGAGTGGGGACTTGGGAGTGAGCAGGGCACGTGCGTGTCATTATGTAGTCGTTTGGAATGCACTTGGTGAAAGGAGCGTAATTTCCTCATTATCTTCTGCTGGGATGTTCCCGTGACAACGCAGCACGGTGTGCGTCAGGAGATGTCGCCGTTTAAATGTCAATAGTCTTATTATTGTTGTTAGCATAACTGTTGCAAATAAACATACATTTTATATAGGGGTGTTCGATATGACGAGTTATGATCGTGGCCGATAAAAATCTCTCCACGATCTGCTTTTGAAGGAATATCGTAGTATCGTGCTACAGCACACATTCTGCAGCTGCAGTTTCGGCGCGTCCGTCTCTATATACTGTACAACACGACATACAGTGGTAGAGTTACTCTGGCAGGACACGCGATCGCAAAAATACATTCTTTGCATACAAGCCTTGCCAATTAAATGTTTTGTTCGTGCACTGGTCAGACGGGCGCTTTTAAAGAGCGCATACACCAGAAGCACGCGCTAAAAGCCTGTCTAACAGCACCTGATTACTGAACCAAGTTGTCTCTTGCGCTAATACTGTCAAAACACACAAGGTTTACAGTTGGTTATGCCTAAAATTAAAGTAAACAGACGATAGAGAAACGGATGCGTGCCTGTATATTAGATGCGTTCAGTGTCTTAAAGGGACAGCCGACTGTCATTAAAGGGATAGTTCACCCTAAAATTTAATTTCTGTCATTATTTACTCACTCACATGTTGTCCCAAACCTGTATTAATTTCTTTCTTGTGCTGAACACAAAAGATGATATTTTGAAGAATGTGGTTAACCAACCTGTTGCTGGTCCACATTGACTTTGATAGTAGGAAGAATCATATGTAACTCACTGTGGACCAGCAACTGTTTGGTTTTCCCACGTTCTTCAAAATATTATTTATGTTCAGCAGAAGAAAGAAACTCACTCAGGTTTAAAACTAATTTTGAGTAAATGATGGTACAAAAATAAAACACATTGACAGAATTGACAGACAGATGACAGAATTGTTATTTTTGGGTGAACTATTCCTTTAACATTAATAAAACAACGCAAAGAGAAAAATCACTCACTACTCCTGACTGAAAAACTTTAATACAGTTGCTTTAGGAATCAGTCTATTTTATATTTGTTCATTCATGCTAAATACACCTATTGTACCTGAAAATAAAGCACTGTTTGTTTTATTTGTATTTGTGTATTTGTAATGTGCATCTTTGCTCTTATTTTTTTAATAACAAAGATAAAATAATGACAAAGATTTTTATCTTCACCCACTTTGGCCTAAATATCTACCATTCTTTTTTTTTCTTTTTGTTACCTTGAAAGGCTTTGTCTTTATATTAGGGAAATTAGTTTGGCTGTAATGCTCAGATAACTTGCAAAATAGTAAAAACGACATGACAAAGAATCGTGATAAAATCGTGAATCGTGATATTTCTAAAAAAAAAATCGTGATATGATATTTTTTCCATATCGCCCACCCCTAATTTTATACTTTAAAAAGTTTTTAAAATATGCTATATAATATATAAAAAAATACATAAAATTAAATTATGAAATGTATTTTTTTTTTTTTATGCGGTTGTCCGCCAGCGAATCTGCTGACGCACACCGTGCTGCTTTGTCATGGGAACATCCCAGCTGAAGATAATGAGGAAATTACGCTCCCTTCACCAAGTGCATTCCAAACGACTACGTAATGACACGCACGTGCCCTGCTCACTCCCAAGTCCCCACTCCAAGGGGATAGGGATGATCACTTCCATTTGGAAAATGCCCATGACTCGTTCAACTGCGATTCGTGTATCGTTACACCCCTAGTTTTAAAACAACTGATTTTAAGCCATTGAAACAAAAAGCTATATGCATGCACCGTCTCCGTCTCTGTGTGAAAGGAGCACATTTTTTTGCTTTGAACAATTACATAAACACAGTCATGGCCAAAAATATCAGCACCCTCAGTAAATATGATCAAAGGCGGCTGTGAAAATTAATCTGCATTGTTAATCCTTTTGATCTTTTATTTGAAAAAAAAAAAAAAAAAACCTTTCATTGGATAAGAATTTAAAATGGGGGGGGGGTATCATTATGAAATAAATGTTTTTCTCAAATACACTGACAATTAGTGGCACGCCTAGATATTCTTATGAGTAAAATATCTCTGAAGTATATTCCTATTCATATTCAGAATTTTGAGCACTCCAGGGTGATTATGAACATGTTTCACAGAAATATAAACAGGAGGGAAAACAAAGCCCAAATTACCTTCATCCATCACAATGAGAAAAACCAAAGAATACATTTCTGATGTGCAGCAAAAGATAATTGAGCTTCACAAATTAGTGAAGTGGCTTTAAGAAAAGAGCTAGAGCAGTGAAAATCCCCATTTCCACCATCAGAAACTGCCTGGAAGAGGACGTGTGTCTATATCGTCCTAATGCACGGTGAGAAGGAGAGTTTGAGTGGCTAAAGACTCTGAGGACCACGGCTGGAGAATTGCAGAAAATAGTTGAGTCTCAGGGTCAGAAGACCTTTTTAAAAAAAATAAAAGAAAATTGCAAACAGCACCTACATCACCACATGTTGTTTGGGAGGGTCTCAAGAAAAATTCTCCTCACTCATCCAAAAACAAATTCCAGCATATTCAGTTGTCAGACATGACTGGAACTTCAAATGGGACTGCCTCCTAGGGTCAGATGAAACTAAAAAGTGAGCTTTTTAGCAGCAAACACTCAAGATGGGTTTGGTGAACACAGGGATAAAAAGTACTCCATGTGTACAATGAAATATACTGCTGTATTTTTGATGTTGTGGGCCTATATTTCTGCTGGAAGTCCTGGACATCTTGTTTAGACACATGGCATCATGGATTCTATCAAATACCAACACAAAAATAAAATAAATAAATCAATAAGTGACTGACTCCGTTAGAAATCTTATAATGGGGCCATGTTCGGATCTTCCATACAACCATACATTAATCCAAACACAAACCTCAAGAACAACACAAAAATGGGTCACTGAGCACAAAACCAAGCTTCTGCTATGGCCATTCCAGTCCTTCGACCTGAACCCTATAGAAAATGAGTGGGTGAACTGAAGAAAAGCAGCACCAACATAGAGCTGGGAATCTAAAGGGTCTGGAGTGATTCTGGATGAAGGAATGGTCTCTCTGATCTCTCGTCAGGTGTTCTCTAACCTCATCAGGCATTATAGGAGAAAATTTAGAGCACATGGTATTTGTGCTTGTGATTGGCTTTAAAAAAATAAAAAAAGAGATTGCTTTCTCCAGGTATATCAGATCGCTTTAGCTAAGAGGGATTCAAATCTGAAATATCTGCCATCAAATTTCCATTTTTTCCCCTGCCTTTTACCTGTATAGGTGACGGTTTCTCCCAGCCCATTTCAAAGATGCCCATAAGCAGTTCCCGTTTCAGGCAGTAATCCTCAAACTCGTTTCCCTTGGTTGCCGTCACATCCTGTAAATTTCACGACCACAAGCAGCACGTTAGAAAAAGATTCAGGTTCAGAGGATACTTTAAGAGACATACAAATGATGTGTTAGAGATGGACTTACTGAAGTTCTCATGCGCAAATCCTTCGGAGGAAGCTTTAGATTCTTCTTCCAGTCATCCCCAGGCCTGATAAGAAGGGGGGGGGGGAGGAAAAAAAAAAGAGCCATCAAATCCCAATCACCACCATGCTATATCAGCACTCGCAGCATCACTTGCACTTCCCTCAAGGACTTACTTGATGATAGTGTTGGCTGTGGGTGCAGGCTGGGAGTTGCCATTGTTGACTGTGCTGGAGGGTTTCACCTGGGCTGGCTGCGTTGTTTGAGACCCCCCTCCACCTCCTCCTGGACCACCTGCTGGCTTCACCGAGCCTCGCATTTGGCCATTTTGATTCGACAGTCCCAGAATCACTGGATTCTCCATTCTGGCTGTACTCATGAATTCTATATTCTCTCTTCCAAACAGTGAGCGACAAACAACAGTGGAGATAATACTTTATCTTAATGGGCTTGCAAAAAAAAATTGCAAGTTGTCCTTCCCACAGCCTTCTCAGTGTCCAAAGCGCACAAAAAAAAAAAAATAATAATAATAATAATGTTAAAGCGATGTTTTTCACCAGTTCCTTGTTCCTCAATATGCAAGTCTCTTGTGGAACATCTCAATGTCAGTGTCACTCAAGCAACAGGTCACAGATATTATAAGCAGGAAGATTAGCTTCAATTATCCTTCCATGAATGAGTGAATCCCTCCTCTGCAAAAAGTTTCACAGACCAGGGGCCAGGAAGCCAGTGTTAGTCTTTTCAATTATTCTGTCCATTCCTTTCTCTCCAATTAGTCAACATCAATGATTTCAAAGGTTTTCAACCTGCGTAAGAGAAAGATCATCATAAAGCACATAATATGAAATGTCAAACAAAAGCACGAGTCAATTTTAGTCAACACTGATACCCATTAAATGTGACAGGGGTTTCCCAGCCTTAAACCAAGGGAGCCTGCATCCAGACTCTCAGACAATGCAAGGATCCCCAATATGAATGAAGTTGCTAATAGGTTCCATTTCATAACATTAGTCAACTAACAATGGGGGCGGGGGGGGCACTTCTAAAGCAGGGGTGTCAAACTCAGTTCCTGAAGAGCTGCAGCCCTTCAGAGTTTAGTTCCAACCCTGCTCCAACATACATACCATGTAGTTTTCAAATAAGCCTGAAGGACTTGATTAGTTGGATCAGGTGTGTTTAATTAGGGTTGAATCTAAACTCTGCAGGGCTCCGGCCCTCAAGGAATTGAGTTTGACACCCCTGTTCTAAAGTATTTCTTTGTTAATTCCACCATTTACATTAAAATAAAGTTGTATCTGTTAGTATTAAATGGAACTGAGCTAACAATCTTAACTGTATTTTTATTAACATTAAATGGTAATAAATATTGTAACAAGTTTGTTGATTGTTAACGCACTGACTAATATTTTTAAAAAAAAGATAACAGTAGCACTTTACAAATATTTGTAAATGTCAACTTTTCAAAACTCAACAGCTCATTCTTGTAGCACATTTAGAAAACATTGTTATAAATTTTAGATTTAAATGGACAATTTATTTTTTTTAAAAAAAGACAATAAATATTATGTATGCGTTATAATATAACATTACGCATGCATGCATATATATATATACACACAAACAAGACATACACAGAATTGCGGATTATAAAAGCACACTGGTTTTATACAATATTTACTTGATTCACAAGTCACTATTTTTGTTGACAGTGACAAATCTATATGAGGTTTAACTATTGCACAAAAAACTATTGCATCTCAAAGTGGCAAAATGTGTCCTGATTATGTCACCAATATAGACCAATGTGTGTAGTAATTTATCATGTGTAGTACTAAAGTAGCACATTTTCACTAAATTGTAATGTAGTTAGAGCAATAAAAGAGTCAACACTACAGAAGAATTTAAACGGAAAGAAAAGCTCTGGCAGAAGTGGCACAGTAAACGTCTGTCAAATCAAATATCTTTTGTAATAAAATTGTGAATAGACTTAATAGAGAGAAAAACAGTCCAGGTCCGTACATATAAACTAAACCAAACCTTATAAATGTCAAATCTAACCTCAATAATGATGGCAGCAGCACCTGGCACGAAGTCAACATGATAGGCCTCATTTTAAAAACAGCCTCGCTTATAACAAAACATTCCCAGATTTTATATAAATTAATAGTTTGCCCTCGCTGATGTTGTGTTTGTAAAACAGGTGCAGTGGCACTTTGGCTAAACAGCTGTGGAATCCGGTTAAAATTAGCGACAACGTAAATACACTTTAGTTAACATTAAATGAAGTCAACCGAAAGTCCACAGTTCACGAAACTCACTCACCAAACACAAACCAATGTATCTCAATGGGACTCCGTTGTTATTTAAGCTAACACTTCAATTTCAACCGTTTTGACTCCACACAACGTGAAACTCGCTGTCACGCAGCTAATGCTAATGTTTAGCTACGCAGCTACCGCTGACGGCTTCACATCAGTGAATTTTAACAGTAGGATGTTGTTTAACAAATTAAGAAATACATATACAATAATACCGTCTTAATATGTTGCTTTTGTTGTCGGTAAAATGTAATATTTGAACGGTGTGAGAAAAAAAAAAAAAACCTTTTAACATGGTGCGCGAGCTTGTTAGCTTTTGCGTCCACACACAGGCCGCACGCGACTTAACCCTCACAGATTCACCATCAACGGTCTAAATGACTACAGACTTATTTTTTTATAAACGACAACACATTTGATAGAAACGATGTACTTCTTACTAAAGCAATTCCCCGAATGCTGTAACGTTAACTGAGCCGAAAATATAAAAGACACCACACAGTATATGTAAACACTCGGCTACAAAGAAGCCACACAATCGATTTAAAAATCTCACTATGTACAACATAAATTTAACTTTCTGCAAACTTACCAGATGTGGCTGAGAACACCTTTCTGTGTGTTTGTGTTTGTGAATTATAGGTGTAGAGTTGTGACATATATTTAGGGGTGTAAAGCGAGTGTGTGTAAGATGGCTTCCAGTCATCTTTAAACCCTCCCATAATCAGTCACATGAGAGCCCCATGTAATCCACAAAAACACCACGCGTATTAAAATTTAGGGAAATTCTGATTCCATATGGAATGCTATTCCAAATTATATTTTTTCTAAAGTTGGCAGTCTCCCCTTTCTATTAGTATGCAATTATAATATCTCTTAATTGCCTATCAAATTGTCAAATTTCCACAGGCAGGTGCTTCTGGCCTGGCACTTGATTTATAAACATAATTTTAGTCCCCACAGGTATTTTATTTGGAATAACCATGATATCCGATATAAAAATAAAACACTTTTCCTTTCAGATTGGTTTAATAATAATATTATTTTGGTTTCTCAACTTGTAAATTCAAATGGTCATTTGTTTTCTTATACTGAATTCTTAACGAAATATTGTATTCCTGTCACCCCGCGAGACTTTGCCATAGTGATGGATGCCATCCCCAGTGGAGCTATTGCACTTTTAAGAAACTCAGCGGACTCTTTACTCTCTTCTACCTCTTGGATGCATCCATGCGAAACTGCAATAGGGAAGATCTGTTTTTCATCCTGTCCCTCTTCTAGGAATAGAAAGATTAGACAACTTTTTCAGAGTGATATTATAACTGTCCCTTCTATAATTTCATATTGGAGTAATAGTTTTAATGATATTCCTTGGAAGAAAGTGTGGTCTCTATCCAATAAATATTTAGTCACTAATAAGGTTAAAGAGGTATCATTCAAGTTGTTGCATCGATTTTACCCAGTCAAAGTCTTTACCAAAAAAATGTTTCCAGATTTGGATTCCCTTTGCTCCTTCTGTGGAGTGGAAGACGAGTCTGTTCCTCATCTTTTTTGGGACTGTATTCATGTAGCTACTTTTTGGGAAAATTTTTGTCTGTTTGTACGTGCTTCTTTATTAGTCAACTTTTCTTTGATGTTTAAGGATGTCTTATTTGGATTTTATAATTCTGACCAAAATTTAAAAGACAAATATTTTCTTATAAATCTATTTATTTTTCTAGCCAAGTTTTTTGTACACAAGTGTAAGTTTTTGTCTGTCAAACCTCTTTTTATAATTTTTTGCAAAGACCTTAAATGTTATTTGGGTACCATCTCTTCTTCTAACAATGCCAAAGCATTAAAGTCTGTTACAATCTGCACAAAGTATAATATTTCAGCTTTTTTGTAATGACAACCAAAAGGGTCTCAAGGCTTTTCTCTCTCTCTTGAATTTATTTTAAGTTTTTGTAACCCCTGGCTCAATTTTATTTGTATTTTTATTTATTATTTTTATTTTTACTTGCTTTTATTTTACTTCCCTTCACTGGCTTTTTGTCTTCTGAATTAGTGTTTATTTTTGTTCTTAATTGTGTCACTGTACTTGATGTTATATTTGTTCAATAAAAAATAAAAAAAAAATTTAGGGAAAGCATTTTCCCCTGCTTTCATGTTAAACACATGCTAAATATTTTATATGTGCTAAATATTGCATATATGTGTTGAATTTTATTTTTGTGTCCTTGGTATTATACTTCTTTAAAAATATCATAATTACATGACAACAGAGTTTAATTCTTACCTGAGTTTGTTTATATCTTGGCTCTTGACAGATACCTGACATGTGAGTAATTTAATTAGTTAACATGTTTGTGTTGGACTAATTGGTTGTAATGTAGGCTAACCTATGTATTTATGTGATTTAAAGCTGTCAGACATTAATTTGGATGCCTAAAAACATACTTTTTATTATTATTACTTATTTCATAAGTGTTGAAGAGGTTTGGTGTGCACAAAGTAGAGCTGGGAATCGATTCCAAAAAGAATCGATTCCGAGGCGTTGGGAATCGATTCCATCGAGAGGAATCGACTCCTCATTCAGAGCTTTTTTCAGTTCAACAAAGCTTATCTATGGCAGCCTCTCAAACGGAAGACTGCATCCTACGAAGGCTGCACACATTTAAATTCACGAAAATAAACTGAAAGAAAACGAGTCGGTACTGCATCATCATAATTTGAGTTTCTTCTGTTTGAGAAGCACCATTCGCCTCATGCTCGATAAAAGCGGTAATTACGAGAGTTGTGAGATAAAAGATTATTTTATATATATAAAAGATCTATTTCATTTTTATATTTACCCTTCGCCTCATGCTCGCTAAAAGTGATTAGAAGTTTCTTTCGGATAGTTTTAATGAACCAGTTAAAAAAAAAAAAAAAAAAATATATATATATATATATATATATATATATATATATATATATATATATATATATATATATATATATATATATATATATATATATACAGGGGCGTAGTTTGTGGGGGGAATGGGGGGGAGGTAACCCCCCCAATAACCAAAACTAGCAAGTAGCACTTTTTCATAAGAGCAAGTACAAGTCGAGAGCCAGTGGGTTCTAATAATGAGCGATGGAAAAACCTGCCTTCAGATATTCCAGTGATGGCAGATTAAATCATTAAGAGCCTCATGAACTGTTAAGGAGTAAGAAATAAACAATATCAATATAAGAAAATGTTAAGGTAGATTGACTTCCCACGGCGTGTTGAATTAGAACATTCTGTCAAACTATAGCCTAAGTGTCTAAATAATATAAAATACATTATATATCCTATATAAACAAGTAATTGTTAACTAGCCTATTACTTTATTGCAGTTACGCTATCAACCAACTTTGCATGTGTGGTGGATATCACAAAACACCATTTTACAAAAATAAACATTTAAGCAAACAAACAAACAAACAAACAAATAAACCTTAAGAGGGAGCCTGACCCAGGGTCCACTTCAACCCCCCCAATGTTCAAACCAAAACTACGCCCTTGTATATATATATATATATATATATATATATATATATACATATATATATTCAGGGTTATTTTACGGCGGAACTGGCTTATGTTGTCCACAATTTTGAGCGCTGCACGGCAGAATAGATCATGACGTGATTGAGGATCTTATTTCCATCTAAAATTCTATTTTTATTTTTATCAGCCAATGATAATTCTAAAAGAAAACGTCACGAGCATAGATCAGTGGCCGAAAGCGCATCTGATTGACAGATAAACCACGAGCGCTATCAGTGTTATTGTTAATGTTCTGGTTATTTTGTTTCAATGTACAGTTTGTTAATTTGATCCAAAACATACAGTCAAAGAAAACTTCATCATTCAGCTGAACTGTGCACATTTATTTTAGCCACTTCATGTCTTGTTCAGTTTATGCGATAAATGCATGTCCCTGCTGAGCAGTGAGCTATGACTAATTTCACGGGCAAAGCAGACAAAATTAGAATTTAAGAATAAATCTATAGAAATTTATTGTCATTTTTTTTTTTTTTTTTTTTTTTTTACAAATAAAGCTTCATATTATGAGAAGAATACTTTCTACGACCTTTATATCCTGCAGTCATGGCGAGATTAGGTTCCTTCGATCTAAAAAAAAAAACAAGAATCGAAAAAGAGTCGAAAACAACAGAGGAATCGATTCTCGGAATCGACTCCCATCGATTCCAGAACCAGGAATCGGAATCGGAATCGATTCCAAAAATTTCGGAATCTTACAGCCCTAGCACAAAGTAGGGATCTGTTGATAGAGACACCTGTGAGGTTCATAGATAGTTAATTAATTGCCTTAATGACTCGTCCTTACCAATCAGACTGATGTATATTCACACAGTGAGCTGAATTTGGGTTTTAACTTTACAGGAAAAGCTGTTGGGAAATGGATAGATGGATTTTTTAGTTCCATTATAGTTAAAAGCTACATTATTGTGTTAACAAAGGGAGTAAAATCAAGCATTTCTGAGCAATTTGTTGTTGTTTTTTTCCTAGATGGTAAACTGGAGCCACTCCAACAAGATTCACACACTGTCCGTGGTTGTAGCAATCATTTTCACAGCTAAGCTTTAAGCAAAACCAAAAAAACAAAACAAAAAGCGAGCAGTGCTTGTCCCTGCAAAACTAGCTGCCACAATGCAGGAGTGTTGTAGGTGGTTATTGAGGTTTATATGTTGAAGTGCAACAACACCTAAGGTATATCTAAAACCCGAATATGAGTAATAGTGAAAGTGATGCTTGCCTTAGCAAGACATGATAACTATAGCCTACTTATCAGATGTTATAAAGAGTCCAGATTTATAATATTTAGAATTAATCATAATTTGCCTCGGGAACCATAAAACATGCACATCACAAAATTTTGAACAAATAAATTTTGAAAAGAAAATGAAATAAATCATTGGTTACATATGCACTATACTCAAAAGTTTATTATTATTTGGATAATGATAAAGTAATTAAATAAATATGGGAATTATGTAGTGGCCAAAGTGCAATGATTTTTCCTTCATTATCTGCTCATACTTTTTAAATAAAAAAAAAAAAAAAAAAATAGAAATAAAACTAGTGTCATTTTAGTTTTGTAAAATAATTCTAGGTTTTTGTAACCAAGCCTGACTGCTGAGAAAACAGTTAGGTGTTAAGATATGGTCAGCTAAGTGCTAAACCACTGCCATTTCAAACAATAATGATCAGCTCAATAAAGATCAAAATGTGAGAGTTTAATGCAAATATTCAAACTATGCCAATTAGTGCTGTGTAAATCTGAACTGCAGGATAGTTGGGGGTGTTTTTGTTCTGTAAAGGAAATGTGTAGGTTTCTTTCATTGTTTTCGTAAAGAATTCAAATAAGGTGAGTGCGAGTCCTTGAGGAGGTATATTTTAAAAAGGCGTGTCTTGAGACTTGAGTCTTGACCGTAAATCATGGGTTGATTGTTCAGAGGGGTTTTATCATTGATACACTGCATTCCTTTAAGCCCGGAGTGGAGGACACACACTTCTGAGACAATAGCATTGTTACCCTCATCAACACAAACATGAATCAAATAACAGAGAACGTCGTTCTTGAAGTGAGTATTTCTGAACTCTCACTTTTTTGTTTAGTTTTGTTTATTTATTTATGGTAATTTATGGTTAGATGTTTCCTGTGGACCGGTAGTCATTATTGATTTAATTTGCATCCTGTAATAAATCAATAGAGAAATATACAATATCCAATGAATTGTACATTTTAAGAACAACAGCAAAAACACAGCCCATATTAAATATCTTTAGATTGTTTCTTGTGAATAATTTTGTCTTAATCACAGTTTGCTATATTATTGTTGTTGTTGTTAATAATAATAATAATAATAAATTAATTAATTGTATTATTATTAATTAATTTCATTTTAAATACTGAATAAAAAACAGGAAGTGAGATTTCCTTTAAATTACTTCCTGTAAATGCGATAAGCGTATATAAAACTTTTGTATGCAACACTTTCCAGTTAAATAAATAAATAGAAAATGATTAAGCATTAAGATTTAAGGATGCAAATTATAAACAAAATAATAATATTAATCAGTTAGATTTATTTATTGGAGGGCATCAATTGTGAACACTGCAGTGTCTAGAAAAGAAATCAACTTGATCTAACTGAAATGTCTATTTTCAGAGTTTCTCAGATTACATTTTCAAAGACTACGAGAATGTAACAGAGGAGCCTTCTGATGGAAAAATGTACATCTGCAACAATGAGAGTAGCCAACTGCATCTGTTTCACACCGTGTTTCAACCTCTTGTATATGGTGTGGTTTTTTTCCTGGGCCTAACAGGAAATGGCCTTCTCTTGACCGTTCTGCTTAAACAGCGGAGGAACCTGCGCATCACAGAGATCTACCTGCTACATCTGGCACTGGCTGACCTGCTCCTCCTCTTCACTTTACCGTTTGCTGTTACTGAAGGGGTAGCCGGATGGCTTTTCGGAAACTTCCTGTGCAAGATATTGGGCCTTGTTAATCGCCTAAATCTGGTGTGTGGGAGTCTGCTTTTGGCATGCATTGGCTTTGATCGCTACCTCGCCATTGTGCACGCCATCCCCAGTCTCCAGACTCGTCGGCCTAAGACCGTTCACCTCACCTGTGCACTGCTCTGGCTCCTGTGTCTTTTTGTGACCATTCCCAATATGGTGTTCCTGTCTGTGGAGAAAGGCAAGAACAACCCTTCCAGATTCATTTGTTCTTACAACAACCATGGCATCCATGCAAACAACTGGATGCTGACCAGCCGCTTCATCACACACCTGCTGTGCTTCTTTTTGCCTCTGGTGATCATGGGGTACTGCTACACTACTGTAATCATCACTCTTTGCCAAAATCAGAGAAGTCTGGAGAAACGGGGAGCAATTCGATTGGCCCTACTGGTTACACTGGTTTTCTGCCTGTGTTGGCTACCGTATAACATCACCATTTTTATGCATACCCTGGTGGTATTGGGTGCTGTGCCTGAGAGCTGTCATACTCGCAACACACTGAGCGAGGCGATAATAGTGACAGAGAGCATTGGCTTCTCCCACTGTTGTCTGAATCCAATCTTGTATGCCTTCATTGGGGTCCGTTTCCGAAGAGACCTCCTGCAGTTGCTTGCGAAGATAAAGTGTCTGCGTGTATGCCTGTCAGGTCTGCGCACAAAAAATTTGAACAGGGTATATGTCTCAGAGGCTGTTACTACTACAACAAGTAGCCAATACATCTAATAGCAGCTGGACATTTTTGTACATTTTTTTTTTTAAATCGCCAACTATCTGTGATTTACAGCTTTACCTGCACCCTGAGCCAATCACTGCACATGACTAAATGCACATAATGTGAGCGCTTGAAATTATATACATTTGGACAATCTGTTAGTCAAAGACTGAATTTCATTAATAATGAAAGCTAAGCATAGTAAATGAAATATTGTAGTGCTTTGCATTGTTTTGAATGGATTATATTTAATACTAGATAACAAATGGTTTTGTAACAAATCATTGGAAATAAAAGTGTTATAATCCTATACCCTGATTTCTTTTTTTTTTTTGTGATCAGTCAAAAATGTACCCTCACACACATCAAACAAGGTCAACACAAAGTAAGTGAACTGATTTTTTTTTTCATATTTGTTATTAGATTTCTAATAAAACACAGTATACAGAACAGTTGCAAACAAGCACAAATTGCATCTTATTTACAGCAACTATATATATATATATATATATATATATATATATATATATATATATATATATATATTTATATTTATATATATATAGATATAGATATATTATATATATATATATATATAGATATATTATATATTTATATATTACCTTCCACAACAGTTTGGTAGCCAGAATGTAATTAGAACATAGAAACCCAGAGGCTTTTTCCTTTTGCCTTTGCAATCAAACACATTGATCTGAAATATACATATTTTACAATTATCTTAAAAAATGGCTTCAGATTGTGTTACTTAACTGTAATGATAACCCTCAATAGTTTTCTTTTCACCAAAAGAAAACTTCAGCATCAAGAAATTATTACTAAAACCAATATTTTTAGCATCTGATTGCCACAGTTAGTCAGTGGCAATAAAAAACATGTCCAAATGAGAAATAACCATTAAGAAACAAGGTTTTTACAGTTTTACAGAGAAGCCAGATTAAAAGGGCATGTTGGCCATACTTCCAGGCCCATAGCCCAATGGGCTGTCCAGGGACATGCTCCGTTGTCTAAGACTCTGGGGGCCCATCATGCCCGACTGTGAATGTGGAGGTCCCATCATAGGCCCCTGAGGGGACATGAGGGCACCCTGCTGGCCAAAGTGTTCCCCAGGGAGAGCCATGCCCCGCTGCTTAGCCTGCATCATCATTAGATTCTGCTGGGCCATAAGATTATGAGGGTGCTGCTGTGGAGACAGCATGCCACGGGGAGGGTGGGATGGGTGTTGTAAGAGGTTGTTAGCCATCATGGCCTGCTGCTGCTGATGGTGATGTTGTTGCTGGAGCTGTTGTTGTGGAGACATGCCTGTCCTGCCCATCATGTGCCCTGGGTGGCATATGGGCCCCATCCCACCTCCTGATCCCATGCCCCTGGAGCTGATCTGAGGCATGCCCATACCTGGACGCATCCCACAATGCGAATGTGAGGGGTGTAGAGGCAGCTGTTGCTCAGCCATCATGTTCTGTAGGTTAGCGATATGGGGGTTGGAGGAGGGGATGCTGCTATGTGGAGGACCAGATGAGGAGAGCTGTTTAAGAAGTTGAGCAGAAGAAGCCTGTGGAGGCAGCTGGCCCTGGTGTGGATTTTGCTGTGGCTGGGACATGGCTTCACTTTTGGGGAAGTACTGCAGGGTGCTGCTGGGCTTGTCCGCAGGAATGATACGTGAAAGATCAAACTCAGGAATGCCTGTATGTGTAGGCCTGATGACCTCACTCAGGTCTGGACCATCACCCATAGGCATGGATGGAAAAGAGTCTGGTTGGTGAGAAGGCCGCTGGTGAGACATGCCTTTGCTTAGAAGGTGCATCTGTTGGGGTGGTAAGACCTCTTCGGGGCGCTGGGGGTACTGCTGCCCCATTCCACCAATAGGGGAGTGAAGAGGTCCCTGCATGCGAGGGAATCCTCCCATCTGGTTTTGGGGATGCATTGGGGAAACATTACAAGGCCCTATTCCATCTGGAGGTCCCCCTCCACCTCCCATTATTGCTGAGGTCATTCCTGGCATTCCCATAGGGTTAGGGGATGGGAGCATAGGTCCAGAAGGATCGTGGGATAGCTGTGGACCTCCTTGGAGAACCATTCCCATCGGACTTTGCGGACCGCTGTGAGGTCCCATTGAACCCTGCGAGGTGAGGAGCATCTGCGTAGACTGGTGATTTCCCATGTTGCCTACTGGAAAAAAAGGTTACATTTAATGAAACTTCTCTTTTAGACAAAGAAAATAAGATAAAATAACATAACAGGGCATCAAACAATGATCTGAAGGAGAAAATAATGAAGTGTTAGTTCTGGATTCTAAAACAGGTGATCAAATGTACTGTAAAATCTGTACCTGACATGTTGATTCCAGGTAGGAGGGGTCTATCGGGTAACATCTCATCATCTGATGTGGCGATTGTCTTGATGGCATCATGGTACAGCGGAGTGGAGCTAGGCATGGCATACTTTGACATCTGAGACATTATTAGGGATAAAGGATTCTGGGAGGGAGGGGCATCTGGTGAGGATGTGAAAGGCATACTAGGATTGATAGAGTTGGAAGGCTGACTGATGGGCGTTGAGTTGGAACTCCTAGGTGGCAGGGACATACCTAAAATAGACAAAAAAAATGACAAACAAAAAACATATAATTCATGCTATAGCATGAATATAGACAAAACCCTGAAAATCTAAAATGTTTTTCATATTTCAATGAACACCTGTATCAGTATCAGTACCTGCAACTTTACCTGTATCAGTGGAGCTGCTACCTCCATTGCCTGCGACCTTGACACTAGGAGGCCCCCCAGGGCTAGGCATAGTAGTCTTGGGTGAGGCATTCCAGCCAGGTGAAGCAACAGGCATGGTTGGAGATTTAAGGTGTCCAGGGGAGCCAGACGGTGAGCGAAGACCAAGAGAAGGGCCCATTACCTGGGGGGACTTGATAGAGGTCGAAGAGGGTGTTCCAGCCCCAGAGGCTGCTGGTAGAGGAGGGTGAGTTGGACCACTCTGTGGTAGTTGGCTGGGTGATTTCAGGCCTGCTGCAGAGGGTGAAGGCATGAGGGGTGATGGCTCCTGACTAAGAGAGGGCGATTTGAGCTGGTGAGATGGGGGTATAGCTGGGGAACCCATTGGGTTAACACTAATGGGCAGATCAGGAGGGTGTCGGGCAACAAGGTCTGTACCTCTTGAGCCAGGGTTCATGGGAATGTGACTAAGTCTCGAGGTGTTGCTCATGTGGGGAGGACCTGGCTGGTCTTGTCCAAACATATCAGGGCCTGGCTGCTGCATATATGAGCCATCACCCTGACTACCAGGAAAGGAGCTCTGGTTGGGAAACTGAAGAGGTCCATCTGGGCCAGGGATCATTCCTTTGTTAGCACCACCCCGGCCATTCTGCGAAGCCCTAATGCGGGAGATGTCCTCAGGGTTCAACATCTCCCCAAGTGGTCCGCCAATACCAGGACCCCCCCTCAGCTTCTGAACCAACAACTGCTGCCCCTGTGGATTCATATTCATGCCCATATTCATATTGAGGTTACCCCCTAAAGGAGAGTCAACTATGTCTCTCATTGTGGGGCCACCATCACTTACTCCACCAATAGGAGAGCCCATTATAGTCCGAGAACCAGGAAAGTCCATTGGATCACCACGGGAGGGCGGGCCTCCTCCCATTCCAGGATTGGGGAAGCCTGGTCCCCCAGTATTATCCATCATCCTAGGACCTCCAAGCCCTGCCTGCTGTTGCTGTCTGGACATTTGCTCCAATCTATGGAGTCTGCGGAACATCTCTTCCCGTGTTATGGGGCGATCCAAATCACCCTGAAAGGGCTGGGGAGGTCCGCCAGGCCCCCCTGGAGGATAGCACCCATGAAATGGGCCTCCACCGCCCATGTTTGGAGGCATCTCATCTAGCCAACCCATGCCTGGCCTTGGAGGTCTTTGAGGCCCCAACCCCTCCATACCTAGAATTCCTCCAGGACTTTCTGGGTAACCCCCACCCCCTGATGGACCTCGCATCTGTCCAAGAAACCTTGGCCCTCGCGGACCTTCCTGATGCATGTCTTTTAGTCGTGAATTCCCTCCCATTCCTCCCCCTACCATTGGCCCTGGCCCCCACTGTTGATCACCAGGTTTACTATGATATGGTGGTGGGGGTCCCCTCATCAGCATTTGAGGCGCCCCAGGCATTCCCATCTCTGGCATCATGCGGAAATGCTGGGGATGTTGGTGGGGGTTCATCTCGTGTTGCCGCCTTTTCTCCTGGTAGTACTCTTCTTGTAGCTTCCTCCAAGCTAGCTGCTCTGGTGTTACACCTTCAGCTCCCAGAAGGGGCCCCATGTCTAACCCTGAGGGTGAGGAGAGGTGGTGGGAATGTGGTGGCATAACATGGTGTGGGCCCATCAGTGAGTCATCCAATCCAGGCCCACCAAGATTCTGTGTCTGTGAGATGATGGACTGTAACGGCTCCTCATACTTTTTCATTCCACCAACAGGGGGCATACCAGGGATACCAGCATTGTTGCCATGGCAATTACCAGTATTCCCCCCACCATTCTCACCATCTTCCAAACCTCTTCCTCCATCATTACTATTATTGTTATTAACATTAGTGCCATTAGGATTGCCATTAGGACCTCTTGGTTCCTCATGGCCTGCACCGGCTCCACTACGGAGAAGCAACCTCTCAATGTCTCGCAGAGTCTGTAAAGAGCGTTCACGATGTTCCAACTGCTCCTTAGAGAGGCCATCTGTGCTTCCTGGCCCTCCACGTTGGCCCGGTTCGCTCTGACGGTGTGCAGATAAGGGACTTGATGAAGGAGACACACCTGCACCATGGTGGGCAATTGTACCTGGCCTGTCCACTCCATCTGGTCCTGAAACTCCCACAGACTGTGGGCCAGAACTTCCTTGGCCCAGTGAATGAACTGCAGAGCGGCTGTTGATGTTTGACGTTCCTCCTCCTCGGAGGGTTTGGGCTGGCTCACCATCTGGATGACCTGTAGAAGAAGGAGTACTGGTGCCTGGAAGGTGTCCTCCAACAACTCCACCGACAGAAGCTGGCCGGGGCGTACCACTTTGGGATTTGGGTGTGCCAATGGGCGGACTGTGACTAGAGCTGATCTGTTCTGTCAGGTTGGAGAGTTTTCCAATGCCAGAAGACTGCTCAGACAGATACAAAAAAGGAAAGAGAGAAAGAAAGGGGTGTTGTTAATGTCATTATTAATCTCAGTTCAATACATCACAAAAGACTTGAACTGTACTGTTTCTCATCAAAACAGAAACAGGAACAAAGATAAGCATTGTGATTTAAATAGCCATTTAAACAAATACAGTGCCTCACGCCATCAAGCACCTGCGAGTGTGGATGCTGTGACACAATTTTTCCACTCTAATTTGGTATTTAAAGAGCATACACACATGGCTTATGATTACAAACATAAACAAACCCATGTAATTCACCAACTTAATATAACAAAAAATATGAAGGCATATAGGTACACCATGTGCCTATACTTGTAGACAGACCTGTTCCAGCTTGGTACGAGGGACATTCTGCTGGTGATACAAGAGGATGGAGTCTGTATGGCCATGCATCACTGCTTCTGCAGCACTGCAGAAAATAAAAAAGGTTGTTAAATCTGCTTAAAGAAATTAGGGGAAAAAACAGTTTCCTATGATTTTAATAGTTTTCTATTCAGCTACGTGACAATGGCTTGTAAAAGCACCTGTTAAAAGAGTGTGGTGGAAAATTGGCTGCTGAGATGATACGTGCATATAAATCAACTCCTTTGTTGTGGCTTTCACAGAAATTTCCGCCTTAGACATGGCAATGTATGGTAAATATCCCATTTGTTCAAAACAGTCTGTCAAGCTGCAGAGACTACTGGCACTGAACAAAGCGAACATACTGACCTGTTGGCTAGGCTGGTGGTAAAGACATACACTACTTGCTGAGGGGGACGAGGATGCAGATCTGTGCGAATACCAGGTCCACCTAGTGCTGGACCTCCTGGATCGCTAACATGGCCTGTGGCAGATGAACCAGAGTGGCCCTGACTAGGACACATCACATGCTCACCTGCGAGAAGAAAAAAAAAAAAAAATTGAGTGATAAAATATTTGCAATGGCAGAAAATTAATCTTGTTACATACAGTATTTATACGTTTTACATGGGTCAGTTTGTCATGTGTTTTTTTGTTTTGTTTTGTTTTTTTGACAAAATAATATTTCACATTACAAACACTGGAAGGAGTGATTCACTTGTAAACATGTATGCCCAACCATAATTTTAAGAGAAGGTAAAAAGCAATATATTTTTTTATTTATCAAATACATATGAAATATTATTTATTATTATTTAAATAATCATAAATATTAGAAACTGTCAGAATATTATAATTATAATGAAATATCAATCCAGTAGCCTAAATGTTTGTTTACTACCATAAAATCTTCCGGAAAACCACAAGGAGGAGCTAAATCCCACAGAAAACTTCCCAAACCTTCAGTTCCATTATGAACGTCTGATGGCTTAGCATTTACGTCATAAATTTATGTGGGCAGATATGAAACACTGAAGATTTGTACAAAATGAAAAACAAACAGGCCATGTTCTGTCTCATGAATGTCACACAAAATGAATTTCTGAAACCTTGATTCATCTTAATGTCTGTAAAATTTTAATATGACTCAGGCAAAGTCAAGGTTACAGAGTGGGACATTTTTCTAAAAGGGCAATACAGAGTTTGTTAGGGGTGTTGTGTTGCGCTTGTGCAGGTAATGTTTCACGACACCTTCAGTCACGTGTCTATACACAGATAAGGAAGGCTGAGCTTACTTCACAAGAGGGGACAATAGCTTTTAAAGCTTTTCATACCTCTAATACTATTAAATGGCAAGTTCACAATCAAATGCCAACAATACACTTTTACATTTATAATATTTCAACTGCTTTTCCATATACAAATGACATTATTGGTTGTAGTTAATGCCTTAGAAACCATACTAAACCCATGTTTAGTAACAGTGAACTCGCTGGTCTAGAAAAATATCATAAATGTGACCCTGGACCACAAAACCAGTCTTAAGTCGCTGGGGTATATTTTTAGCAATAGCCAACAATACACTGTATGAGTCAAAATTATCCATTTTTATTTTATGCCAAAAATGATTAGGATATTAAGTAAAGATCATGTTCCATGAAGATATTTAGTGAATTTCTTACTGTAAATATATCAAAACTTAATTTTTGATCAGCAATATGCATAGCTAAGAACTTCATTTAGACAAATTTAAAGGTGATTTTTTCAGTATTTAGATTTTTTTGCACCCTCAGATTCCAGATTTTCGAATAGTTGTATCTCGACCAAATATTGTCCTATTCTAACAAACCATACATCAATGGAAAGCTTATTTATTCAGCTTTCAGATGGCGTATAAATATCAGTTTCGAAAAATTGACACTTATGACTGGTTTTGTGGTCCAAGGTCACAAATTGAAGTACAATACAGCTGATTGATGCCCCAAGTTTTCTTCTGTTTATCAATAACTGTATGCCAATTGTCAGTCATGAGCAGTAGTTTTAAAGTGATATTTCACCCATGAAATTCTTTCATTTTCTCCTGATAGTTCTCCAAACCCCCACACAAGGAGGTTTAGGCATTACATTGACAGCCTCAGTTACCATTCATTTTATTGCATCCTTTTTTTATACTGTACAGTGAAGGTTAATTGTGACAAAGGCTGACAATCAGATAAACTTCTCTTCATGTGTTCCACAAAATAAAGTCATACAGGGTTTGGGTAGACACGAGTGTCTTTAAATAAAGGGATTGCCTGACCAAAAAGAAGGGTTTGTCTTCAAGACAATCATTTCATTTTTTTTTTTTTTTACCCTATGCAAAGTCTTCATAGAGCATGCCTTTTCTGTGCTGAGAAGCGGTTTGGGTAAATCTCATGCAACCTGTCAGGAACATGTCCTAGTCATATTTCACTCCAAAATCAAAATAAAGAAACAAAATTATAATTTGTTTAAAATAATATACATTTTTTATGACAACTGAGCACATTCACACCACCTTAATTCTCTTTATTGTAATTCAGTGGTAGTTTCATACACTTTGACACATTCAAATCTACCACACTGATGATACATACGAGAACCAATGAAATTTAAGTGCTGTCAGTATAGATAAACTCAGCAAGTGTTGAATCCCACATCTTTAATATGATGCATTATGCACTGCAGCATTTTATACATATACCTTTATTTCTTTCAGAATGTCTTTTTTTAGCGCCATAAAAACTGATGTTTATATGGAATGATATGGAAGCAGTGGTGTAGTTCATAACCATAAGTGGGGCTGTTTGTGTTTCTATCTGTTTCTTTGTTTGCTATGCAAACAAGTCTTCAAATGCCTCTTTCTCAGCTTCTCTCTGGTACAGAATAGCAGGTAGCGCAGGGCGCACTTACACTCCAGGATTGTGGTCAGCAACTAACAGATGCACAATCATACTCAGACACAAACACACACACACAAAATGTAAGGCTTTGAAGATGACACTAAGGCAGTCAGAGAGTATGAGTGTGAAGTGTTGCAGCAGAAGACGAATGACTGTTTTAACATTTGATGGCTGGTCAAGATCTAATGGTGTGCATTTATAAAAGTAGTTTTGTTGGCTTGTCCATCTATCAACATTCAAACTTTAAGCTAATAAAACTAATTTTCTGGTCACACTTTCTCAAGACAACGAAGTTTGTCTTGATGAACTTTTTATCTAGTTGTGTATTTATTGTGTGTGTGTGTGTGTGTGTGTGTGTGTGTGTGTGTGTGTGTGTGTGTGTGTGTGTGTGTGATATAAATTTATTTATCGATTTATTTACATTTCAACATTCTTACTTTTCTTTTCTTGATACACCTTTATTCATAATAGTCTCTTTTCACATTTCCGGGGTTCTCAGAAGTGGAAGTCGTCATAGTTGAGTAAACTGTTACAATAGTGAACAGAAACTACTACAAATAGGGGAAGATGCCCCCTGGGATATGATAGCCCCACCCACCTTTAACTGACCTCTTGACCACAGATGGTGACAAAACTCACTTCAGCATATTTATAAATTGCACACTAATTAATGTTGAAATTTCATGAGAGAAATGGTATTTATAAGAGTAATTTCATTAGAACAGTTTTGAGGTAAAATTTATCTAATTTTCTGAAAGATTAACTGTGTGTTTATATTATGTTGAATATGAATATTTATATTATGTTGAATATATATATATATATATATATATATATATATATATATATATATATATATTCTGAAGTGTAAAGGCAAAGATGCACCCTTGGGGTAAGATGGCCCTTAAAACGGGGCCCCAGGGGCATCTTGCCACAAAATAATAGGTTGCTTGAAAATGTTACACAAAGCGTTAAAGAGTGAGTAAAAGTGAATTGGAGGCATTAGATTTAGCTTACTGCCACTTCAGGGTGAAATAGTCAGAGAGAAAAGTATTATGGGGGAGGGGATATGTAAGAGAGAGAGAGGGAGAGGGAGAGGGAGAGGGAGAGAGAGAGAGAGAGAGAGAGAGAGAGAGAGAGAGAGAGAGAGAGAGAGAGAGAGAGCTTGAGAGGTCAGCCACTCTAAGAATGAGCTCCTGAAAAATTACAAAAGATTAACCCAAAAAAGTAAGACAGAGAGTAGAATAATGACAACAAACAAGTAAAAACAACAGAAGAACAACTTGGATTCGTGTAAAGACTTATTTTTCTTCTAGAAAATACATTTTAATACAAAAAAGAAGACTGGAACCTCTGGATTAGCATCTGGCTACTGGATCACCACTGTACCAGCTATCTGCAGATTTCCCTCCAAAACGCCTAAGGACTTTTTTAAAGGAACTACAACTGAAAAACATTCCACAATTGTTGATCTTCAGTTGCTAAACAAAGAGGTGAGCTCTATCTGGTAGGGGTGTGACGAGATCTCGTGGCACGAGATCTCGCGAGATCCGATGTGTCTCGCGAGATCCTACTGGTCTCACGAGAACGTGACGATATCCTCGCAAAATATTTTGCAATGTTTACATTAGAGCTGCACCATTAATCATTAAAAATTGCGCTTGTGATCTTGATTCAAACACCCACGCCGCACGATCTTATTCCTGAATGACACCGATTCTATTAAGACTGTTTCACATCACATCGCGAGTGTCAGTGGAGCATGAGATGTTGATGAATCAGAGGGTCGATCATCATCACGCTTCCGATGTGAACACTGTCAGACTAAACACGCTCCACTGACGCTTACGATGTGAAACAGGTGTTAAAAACATTCAAATCTGCATTCATGCTGCTGCTGATCCAGAAAGAGTTTTTTCAACCACAGATCATTATTTCTGTGTTACAGACATTTAAATAACAGAAGCACTGGGATAAAGGTTTATAGTTTGGGTATAAACACTTATTGTCTACAGTAGCGATCAAAACGAAAGTATCTTAACACTTGTATAGTAACGCTTATCATCTTTCGCCAGGAGGTGGCGACAATCCGTTTAAACATGTATTTGACATTGAATCATTCATTCAGGAGATTCCAATAGTGAAACAAGTCTTTATGAAGTGAGACACTGACTCCTTCATTGAATTTTTTTTTTTTTTTTTTAAATAAAGTAAATTACGTTATTTATTACGTAATCGTGATCTCCAATTTTAAAAATAAATAAATAAATAAATAAATAAAAAATTGTGATTCTCAGTTTATCCAGAATCGTGCAGCTCTAGTTTACATGTTGTTTATTACTGCATATAATTCATTAAAATATAAGTTTAATTTCATAAAGTATAAGTTGATTTCAAAATGCACCTACATTTTTTGCATTTTTTGTTTTTCAGTTGAATAAAAGACTATTTTCCTTATATATTTCATCATTGAGGATTTTTTTTTTTTTTTTTTTTTTTTAAAGTCTAAAAATCTCGTCTCGTCTCGTTCTCGTGAACCCTGTCTCGTGTCTCTTCTCGTCTCGTGGGATTAGTGTCTCGTCACACCCCTACTATCTGGCATAAAACATGAACAAAAACTGAATATTTAATTGTATTGAAGTAAAAACTCTCATCATTATAAGCTAAAAGCTAAAGTTAGCTGCAGTTCTGGCTCTGTGCCTAGTCTGATCACCATGGCAACCCTGGCGCAAACAGTGTGCAGGGAGGTGTGTTACCCAGAGAAGTGCAGAAGTGTGCAGGCACGTAAAAAACACAAAGAGAAAACTCTCAGAGACAATCCTGATGTTCTGTACGCTGACTATATTCAGCTCAATGGGAAAAGAATCAAGAACAACTTCATTTTCCACACCACTATGATTAATGCTTGGAAACTGACCATCTGTGAGGAATACAAGCATGTTTTTAAAGAAGGAATTGGCCGAGGTGGAAGATTAACTATTTGTGAAGATGAAATGCTAGACACAGACAACCCCATTCTCACTATAACTTACTATACTAAAGGCACCTTCTTACTGCAAGGCAATGAAGCAAGCCTGAACTCATTTGAGGAGATTTCCCCCCTGCTAAAAGCCAGAGTAGATAAGGAGAGAGACGAGACCCATGTGAACTGCACAGACTCTGAGGAGGAAGGCCCAGTGAATCCTTCACCTCCACCACCTTCACCATCAGAACGTCAACTGACAGACAGTTTAGCCCTACTAGAACTGGACTTCACTGAATTCAGAGAACACACTCAGGCCAAAATCTCAGACACACACAACATAAACATTTACATCCAGGAGCTCAAAGATGAACTCCAGCAGCTGAAGAAAAACACCAGTTCCTCCATCACTGAACTCACAAGAGCTCTCAGAGGACTCCAAGAAGAAAACCGAACTCTCCGCTTACAGCTATGCAAACTAGAGGAGGACACAGAGAAAAAGGAAGTGAACTTTTCCAGACAGCTGCAAGAAATGAAAGAACAGTTACAGAAAACCACAAAAGACAATGCACTTCACAATACAGCTCCAGACAAACCAAACCACACAAACACAGAATGCATGCCTACGACAAACACACAGACACCTGCAGCAACACAAGCCTCACCTGCCCAGACTCCAGAACCTGATCCAGATGTTCTCCTCCTCATGGACTCTAATGGAAAATTCCTGGACCCTCAGAAACTATTTCCACACCAAAAAGTCACTGCAAAGCGATGTAGCACAACAGGCCACGCCCACCAGATCATCAGAGACTTCACAGGACACCCCTCATGTATTATCATTCACACTGGGACTAATGACCTTCACTCGCTGCGCAACAGCACTTCTGATGCAGTGAGGAAAATGGCAGAAATCACCAGCAAAAATTTCCCAGAGTCCCGAATCATAATCTCCACGCTTCTCCCAAGACACGACACACCACCTCACATCATCTACAGCATCAATGCTGAAATTTCCCGTGGCTGTTCTGCGCTCCCCAATGTACACCTGGCCCACCACCACCACATCGGCCTCCAACACCTGTATGATGGACTTCACCTACACAAAGATGGAGTCCGTACTTTTGCAAAGACCCTAAAAGATGCAGCCCTGGGCCGCAGTCCAGCATCACCGAGACACCTGTTACCAACTCCACAATACCACCGGCCCATTCACCCCTACATGCCCAGACATCCCCCTCCGGCCCCGGTGAGGAAAGACATCATCTGGACAAACACCGCACGTCGTCCACCACACCCACCAATGGCTCCTTACACACCTGTAAACCTGCAGTCACCAACTCCACATCCACCTGCTACCCATCAAACCCCCGTAAGAAAGAAGAAACCAAAAACCACCCCACACCAAGAGAAGCCCCCACAGCCGAGAGCACAGAGCTACGCTGAAGCTGCAGCCCGGCCCCCTGCTGCACCCAGCACCTCCACACCTGCCAGCGAACTGAGCCAGATCAGAGAGATGCTGCAGACACTGTGCAACCAGCTCCTCAACAGATAAGGACAATAGGCACAAACACAGTGCACTAGATGTAAATTGACCGATTGACAAAAAACTGCACTAGATGTAAATTGTTTACCATATACATTCTCACAGGTTATTTTCTCTCTGTCTTACCAAATAGGTTTATCTTTAATATTACTAAAATACTAATGCGTTCATTTCATATAAGTTGTTGGAATATTCAGGGTCTTCATTCTTCGACTTTTGGTCCTAAAAGCACAGACCCAGTTTTTCTGAAAAATAACAAAGATGCTGACATTATCATTCTCACCGAGACCTGGTGTCGAAATGATGCGCTTACCTACTGTCCCTCAGGCTACTATGAAATAATTGTACCCTCAGTTAAATTAAGTACAGTCCACCGTGGACGAGACTCGGGAGGAATTCTGGTGTGGTACAAGGAAGCTCTGGCCAAACACATTTCTATTATTACACTTAGTAAATTTCATTGTTGGTTAAAACTAAACAATCAAATTGGCATTTCAACCACTGACACTTATCTTTGTGCCATCTACATCCCTCCAGCAGAATCCCCTTACCATGATGAGGAATATCTGAACAACATCCACACAGAGATCAGCCGTTTCCAGGCCCAGGGAAACGTGCTGCTGTGTGGAGACTTAAACGCAAGAACTGGATCTGAACCTGATAACATAGATCCAAAGGGCAATGAACATGTCTTTGGCCAAAACCCCCCGAGTCTCACAAAAAACCTCCCACCAAGAAACAATCTTGACCAAACTGTAAATAAAAATGGTAGAGAATTAGTGCAGCTCTGCCGAGCCTCAGGCCTGTACATACTTAATGGCAGGATCAGAGGGGACTCTTTAGGGAGGTTCACGTGTTGTTCAGGTCTTGGAGCTAGTGTAGTTGACTATACCATCACTGACATGGACCCGTCCTCCTTCAGTGCATTCACTGTCATACAACAAACTCCGCTTTCTGACCATAACCAAACTAACATTTATATTAAAACACATCACACACCAGAACAACACAAGCTGGAAACATGCAAATTATATCAGGTCCAGCAGAGATACAAATGGACTCCAGACAGTGCAGAAAAATATATCCAAGCCCTGAATTCTGAAGAACTGAAGAATCTAATCACTATATTTATGAATAAAAAAATTGAAACAACTAAAGATGGTGTTAATTTGGCTACAAATGAAATCAATTACACATTTCGAAAAGCAGCATATATAAGTGAATTGAAAAAGAAAGGCAAAAAATACACTACGAAAAAAACACCAAAAGGTGAAAAATGGTTTGACTCAGACTGCAAAACATTAAGAAAACAACTTAGAAAATTATCAAATCTGAAACATAAAGAACCATACAACACCGACATAAGAACTGAATATTATTCAAAACTAAAACAATACAAAGACACAATCAGAGCAAAAAAGCAACACCATCTGACCAAAAGTTTACAAGAAATAGAACATTCAATAAATCATAATCAGTTCTGGGATATGTGGAATAATCTGAGCACAACAAAACCACAAGACCTGCCAATACAAGATGGAAACATTTGGACAAACCATTTTGAAAATTTGTATAAAGAAATCCCACCGAAACAACTCAATGACAATTATAATCTTATCAAACCTATGAAGACACAATTAAAAATAATCAAAATCCACTTGACTTCCCAATTACATAAAGAATTAACAAACAAACTCAAAAGCCAAAAATGTAAGAAATCTTGTGGTCCTGACAGCATTCTAGGTGAAATGCTGAAACACAGCACACCTGAGCTTCAGACAGCTGTGCTCAAATTATTCAACCTTGTACTTAGTTCAGGCTGTTTTCCTGACATCTGGAACCAAGGACTTATTACCCCAATTCACAAGAGTGGAGACAAATTGGACCCTAATAATTTCAGAGGCATTTGTGTGAGCAGTAATCTGGGGAAGTTATTTAACAGTATTTTAAACCATAGAATGGTAAACTTTCTTAACGAACACAGTGTCCTGAGTCCTAGTCAGATTGGCTTTCTTCCTAATCACAGAACTACTGACCACATTTACACCCTACACACCCTAATCAATAAACACGTAAAACAGACCAAAAATGGAAAAATATTTGCATGTTTTATCGATTTCAAAAAAGCATTTGATTCTATTTGGCACGATGGATTATATTATAAGCTTTTACAAAGTGGTGTAGGGGGTAAAGTTTATGACATTGTAAAATCAATGTATTCAAACAACAAATGTGCAATACGAATTGGCAACAAACACACAAATTTCTTCACCCAGAAAAGAGGAGTGCGGCAGGGCTGTAGCCTGAGTCCAACACTGTTCAACATCTACATTAATGAATTAGCGGTGCAGTTGGAACAGTCTACAGCCCCTGGACTCACTCTACAAGACAAAAACATCAAGCTTTTGCTGTACGCAGATGATCTAGTGCTGTTGTCATCCACCCCACAGGGACTACAGCAGCACCTAGACCTGCTGGAGAACTATTGCCAGAACTGGGCCCTGGCAGTAAACCTCAAAAAGACCAACATTATGGTCTTTCAGAAAAAGCCCAGATGTCAGGAACACAGATACCAGTTCAGTCTAGGCAGCACCGCCCTAGAACACACGATGCAGTACACTTACCTCGGCCTGATCATCACTGCATCGGGGAGTTTCAGTATGGCAGTGAATTCTCTCAAAGATAAAGCTCGAAGAGCTCTATACGCAATCAAGAAAAGATTCCAGAATATTGAAATACCTCTTCCAATTTGGTGTAAAATCTTTGATAGTGTGATTCAGCCCATAGCGCTGTATGGAAGTGAGGTATGGGGTCCACTCAGTGATCAGAGCTACACTAGATGGGACAGACATCCAACAGAAGCCCTACACACAGAATTCTGCAAAATGATCCTAAAATTACAAAGGAGAACACCCAATAATGCATGTAGGGCAGAATTAGGCCGATTCCCATTGATTATAAATATACAAAAAAGATCCCTCAAATTCTGGATGCATCTTAAATCGAGTCCCACAGAATCGCTACATTTTAAAGCACTACAAACCCAAGAACTGAACCCCGAAAAGAGTCCACTCAGTCAGCTGGTTCTGAGACTTACTAACCTGACTAACCCTACTAACACTAACCAGTCAGACCATCACTGCTTCTCACCTAAACATCAAAATGAATCAAATTATCAAACAATCTAAAAATATATATCTGGAACATTGGGATCAAGAGACTAAAACACAAAGTAAATTACAACTATATCGGACCATAAAATCAAATTATGAATTGGAAGATTATCTCCAGAGTGTCAGAGACACAAAGCAGAGACAGATCCTGACCAAGTACAGGCTCAGTGAGCACAGACTAGCCATCGAGACCGGCAGACACAGAAAGAGCTGGTTACCCAGAGAGCAAAGAGTGTGTGCTCACTGTGAGACAGGAGAGATCGAGACAGAGACACACTTCCTCCTTCACTGTCATAAATACATATCCATAAGAAACCTCTACTTCAACAAACTCACCAACTTAATAAAGAACTTTAGTGAAATTAGTGAAACAGAACAAATAAAGATAGTACTAGGAGAGGGACAGACAGCAGCACTGGCTGCGAGATACGTCTGGACGTGCCACAGCCTGAGAGACAGCAGGTGAATGTGTGTGTGTGTGTGTGTGTGTGTGTGTGTGTGTGTGTGTGTGTGTGTGTGTGTGTGTGTGTGTGTGTGTGTGTGTGTGTGTGTATGTGTGTGTGTGTGTGTGTATGTGTGTGTATACAAAATAGGGATGCAACATATATAATAATGAAAATAAAAATGTAAAAGTACAGAAAATTCTGTGAGTGTTAGGGTTATAGGTTATGGTATTTATAATTAGTTACATTGCTAAGATGCACAATTTTACACAATTTAGTTACATTTTCCAAAAATACAATTATTAGGATTCATTTGGTCTTTAGATAATAATATGGTGGGGCAAGATGATCCCCTTTCATAATTTTCATTTTTATGACCTTACAACTAAATTGTTAATTGTTTCCATTTGATTCCCATTCCTAATGTACTGCTAATTAACAGTTAGTAAGGTAAGTGCTATGGTTGGATTTAAGGATCTAAAATATGGTCATGCATATGTACGATATAAATAGCCAATACGCTAGTAATATGCATGCATATTAATAGTGAGAATCGGTCCTTAAAATAAAGTGTTACCAAAATATGTATTGTATTATATATATATATATATAAGTGAGAGAGAGAGAGAGAGAGAGAGAGAGAGAGAGAGAGATTATATATATATAGAGAGAGAGAGAGAGAGAGAGAGAGAGAAAGATGTCCAATTTGCCATCACTCCATCAGCTGTTGTATCAAAAAACACCCATTAGCCAGTGTTTTTGTATGTAATGCCAGTACAGTAACACTATACTTTGTGTTATAAATATTTTTAAAAATCGGGGATAAAATTATATATATATACACACTAAATTGTTTTTATTATTGTAATTCAGTTCAATCTTGTTTTTTTTTTGTTTTTTTTTTAATTCTGATATATGAATGTGAGCTGAATTACAACATTTAGTTTTTTTTTTGTTTGTTTGTTTTTTCACTGGATCAACAGCACTGTGTGTTTTTACGACAACGACGTCAACCAGACGTTTGTGTAAACAGTCTACAGGAAGAAACATTCATTAAGGTTTATAAGACAGTATTTATGAACAGGTTCAGACTGGCAGGCTGTGCTTGTGTGTGTGTGTGTGTGTGTGTGTGTGTGTGTACTCACGGTGAGTGGCAGAAAGGGGTTTCTCATCCTCTTCCTCAGTTTCAGCCCCTGAGCACCATTCATCACCACTATACGGCTGCTTTCTCTCCAGCACACACCGGCGTTTGCTGCGCATCACTCCCTCTACTGGACACCATAAGGAAAAACACAGCGATGTAAACATATTTAGAATCAATTACACATATTTATATAAAACAGTATGGTTTCTATCCACACTGATATAAGCCAACGCCCACAATCTGTCTCAAAAAGCAGATTTAAAATGGATAGCATTCTCACAAACTCCAGACACAGAGTACTCCAGAAATGTTTTGGCATTTAAGCGGAATGAGAGGACACACAAGGCCTCCAAAGCCTTCAAACATCCCCTAACCTTGAATACCAGACACAGTGAGGGAGTAAACAAGGGAGAGAGAAAGAGTGAAAATGAGAGGAAGAGAGAGAGAGCGAGCACAGCGTTAGGTTGTGGTGTCTTCGGCCTGCGCATGCCGTGTTGGCGGTGGGCAGAGATAAAGAGCTGACCTTTTCTGCATCCTCTTTTGTTCCCAGCAGACATCAGTTTACGTAAATGAGTGAGTCAGCTCTCTCTCTCTGGTCTACTTTCTCTTTAATCATTGGCCCTTTCCAGGTGTGGCAGTCGAGTGGTCTGAAGTGGATGGGTGACTTGCATTTCATTTGAATGCCTTTCTGTTTGCTTTTATATCGGGTGTACAATATATGTAGAGAAAGAGAGAGAGAGAGAGAGAGAGAGAGAGAGAGAGAGAGAGAGAGAGAGAGACAAGTGAAAGGAAAGTTTCCCTGAAAAAGAGCTGGATAGAGACGATAAAGTTCTCACTTTATCCTCTCCACCATTATTTTTATCCAAAACTAAAAAGTAAAATCAAGCATTCCTCCATATTTGTACCAAACTTTGACTTGTCCAGCATTGCTATTATGATTTAAATATATATATATATATATAATAATAATAATAATTCATATACTGAAAATAATATGTATCAGTGCAATAAAAACGACAATGTTGTAATCATTTATAATAATTTTCACACTTAAAAAATTTTCAAAAACAAACAAAAAATAAAACTAACAAAGTTCATCATTACTATAGTGAAAAAAAATATTAACATGACAAAATATTTTAGCGTTCTCCAATAAATAGTAATACTTAATGTAAAATACTAAATATGAAATTCAGAAAAATGACCTTTTCAAATGGAAAAGTTTATTTTTCTGATCCTATTAGCAGATATTTGTTCTTGTTTTAAGCACAAACTCATTTAATTTAGATACATTTCTCAGAAAACAAGACTTCATATCTTCATTTTGCATGTCAAGTAAATGTATCTTGCCTTAAGGAAGCTTAGATATTTGTACTAGAAAACAAGACAAAAATACTGAGATGCTCATTTTTTGCAACGCATGCAACATTTAACATCATGACTTTGAGCATTTAAGACTTTCTCGAATTTAATACAATTTTAAGGCCTTAATTTGTGTAGAATTAGGCAAGTTAAGACTTAAGATCTTTTAAAAAAATAAAAAATAAAAAACAGCAGAAATCCTGTCATCATTACTATTATGATTTTTGTTTGTTTGTTTGTTTTTTAAAAGGGGAACTCCAATAAACTATAGCAATGCAATGTAGTGAGAACAACAGATTATCTGTTTCTGACGTAAGCAAATAAAATGATATTTTCCGAAGACAAGATCGTGATAAGCTGTTCTGTCATCAAATAATATGATACAAACGGATCCTGATAAGGTCAGAGCAGTGTGATGGCCAGCTAGTCCCACGCCGGTTCTAATAACTTTTACCTGAGAAGATTTTGCTGCTTCATTTCGGAAGATTAACTTTTCCCTTCTTTATTATTTATAACCCGAGAATGTGGCGACACATTCGGACGCGACTGAGCGCGACTGAGCGCGAGACGGAACGGAACGGAAGTAAAGTATACCCGGGCCTTTAGACAGCGCACCAGTTAGCGCTTCAATGGAAGAAAACGCACACAATTGTGTCAAAATATGCGGTTTTGGCGAATTACCTTGTAAACGTAGTCTTAAATGACCGTAAAGAGTTTGGAGAAAATAGGGTAGGCTATGTGTTAGATCTGCGTCGTGCATCAGGTTTTAAAGAGACAGCGCTGCTTTTAAAGTAAAACCTGCTGAAGTCTGTCATTGATGTAAATCAAAGAACAAACGAAAAAGAGAAATCACTCGACAGCTCGTCGCTGATTAACTTTTGTAGCTTGAATAAAGATTAATCTGTATAGTTTATGGATATACAATTTATAGTTTATGTGAAGATTGTTTTAAAATCACTTAATATTTCAGTGCCTATTAAATGTTAAAAATAATGGTTTTCGGTTATACTGTAAATGTTGAATGGCTATAATTAGTAATTACTAGGTAAAATTGAGGGGAAATGCATTTAATAGAGACACCAGTAACAGTATTGGTATCAATACTTCATTAATAATACGCTACTAAATAGACACCATTTAAGCATATTTTAAAATATACTATATTTGCTGTTTCTACATTAATTTGGAGGTTAAATGTGAAATTATGACAATATAAATATGCGATTAATCATGATTAATTACAGAAAAATCGATTGACAGATTGCATGTTAACCTTTTATAGATTTTAGATTGCAATTTAATGTCTAATGTTATAGGTCCCCCCAGAAAGAGTTCGGGACGGGGATGGCCCCGACCCCTTGGCCCCCTTCAAATTTTCTGTTCGATAATCTGTCCCTCAAATGATGCTAACTGAATAGCCCTGGTCTAATCCGTTAACATGGGTGGGTGGAAAAAATGTGGAGTTTGTTAAAAAAAAATAATAATAATTGTTTTTTTTTTTAGTAAAGGGCAAATTAAAAACATTGTAAATATGATTAGTAGTAATAACTGTCTGTTTTTGCGAAAAGAGTTTCATGGCCGGTAAAAAAAACTTTTTGGCTGGTAAATTCTATCACGTCACCGGCAGGTGTGGCAAAAAGTTAGTCTTAGTACAGTATGTACAGTATATATATTTTTTAAATATTAAAAAATAAAGAAATAAATTATATTTTCAAAACTACAATAACTCCACCTTCTACCTTCCAGACAGGTGTGAGTGTTTGTGTGAAAGAGTGAGAGTGTGTATGCACACACAAAAGAGCTTCAGTGCTATTACAGGAAGCCCAGATGACTCAGTTTCTCAAAATCACTCTATTGCCCTGTTATTTCCCCTGATCTCTCTCTCTAATACACACATGACATACACAAAGCACCAGGCAAATGGAAATAAAATAAGAACTGCACAATGAACCAAACAAAAAGAAATGGCACACACACAGTGAAAAGAAAAACACGCCTCCGCAATCCAGGAAGAGAAGACCTGTTATTGCTTTTTATATTGGACAGAAGCAGTTTGGCTGAATCTCACGAGACCTGTCAGCAACACGCTCTGGTCATATTTCAACCCAAATCAAAAGAAAGAATAAGAAGGTATGTTTTGAATAGATAATATGCTTTTTTTGACAATTAAGCACACTCTCACCACCTACAGTTGTCATTATTGTAATTTAGTCGTGCAAGTCTCATTCACTTGCACACATTCAAATCTACCGCGCTGTCAGTGGCAGGCACAATTCCAAGGAGCATGTTGATTCTTACATCTTTGATATGATACATTATGCACGGCTGCATTTTATATCTAACTTTCTCCTTCCAGAATGTTCACTTTCAGTGGCATAAAACCTGGTTGACATGGACTGACACTGAACAGCATCTTATCAGTAGTGGCATTCATAACTGTTACTAGGGCAACCAGAACTAGAAATGCAGACTAGCATCCGATCTGTATAGCAACTGCTGACATGCAGTGAAAAAAAATGTCATTGGTGGTGTGAACAGGGCTTCAATGATGAAAAAATTCATTTTGGTGAAGGATTCCTTTCATGATGCTCCTGGCAAACCTTTTAATTCATGCATTAATTTTATGCATTTTTATTTTTGCAACAATGAAATATAATAATAATAATAATATAGTCCTACTGATAAAAAGTTCATTCACTTACATTATTTTCAAATTTGTATTATTAACAAAAAAGTGAATAATTAGTTTTTACTTTTAATAGAATCCATGGAAAAAGAAGAATATATGCCTTTTTAACAAATATTTTATTTAATGAATACTATTAATAATAATGGGGAAAAAAGTAAAACATCCACACCAATTACAATAAGAAGAATTTGGGGGGAAACTACTTAACTGTCTTATAAAATAATGTCACAATAACCCAAAAAACAAAACAAAAAATCTCAGTGGTGAAAGTTATTCCTGCAAAATATAATAATTATATAGTTATTTTTTACTTTGGTGTGAATGACACGGACATGTTTTTGTCAGAATCACTAAACCACATAAGGGAACTTGTGTGTGTGTGTGTGTGTGTGTGTGTGTGTGTGTGTGCAGTAAGGGACCTGTTGACATTCAGGAACTTGTTGCATAGAGTCTCCCTCCCCCTCAGTCTCTCCACCCCGCTCTATTCTACTTCCTGTCTGAGCGAAGAGTCTCTCTCAACCCCCGCTCAATTAGTGAGCGACACACACAACAGGACAACCAACAGGAAAACACAAGCACTTGCGCATTTGGTGCTGTTCCAGGAGCATAACATCTGATACACACATATAAGCATGCACACACACACACACACACACACACACACACACGTGTGCTCAGAAAGGTCAGGGCATTTTGGGGTTGCTGAAAACAGGCAGTTTCATCTTTACTGTGTTTCCAGTTGAAAGGGGAATTCCAGAAGTGTGGCCTTTTTTAGATTGCTGATCGAGAGATACAGTGATACATGAGTAAAATGAGTTTGATTGTGCACTACGTATTGAGTATCATATGTGTATGAATGTGTGTGTGTGTGTGTGTGTGTGTGTGTGTGTGTGTGTGTGTGTGTGTGTGTGTGTGTGTGTGTGTGTGTGTGTGTGTGTGTGTGTGTGTGTTATCCAAATCTCCCATAGCCTGACTTTTAATTATTGGCATAAAGTCTGGTCCACATTACCGCATAGTCTGGTCACTTAGAGACAGAACCGTCCACTCAGACAGAAAAAGACTCTATACAAGTGATTTTTCATCCCAAGCACGAGCATGAATCATGACCCCCTTTCTAAAATAGGAAGTCGTTTTAAAATAATAAGCATAATTAAATTATTGGTCCCACTTTATATACGTGGCCTTAACTACTAAGTACTTACATTTAAATTAATAATTTGGTACAATGTACTTATTGAGTACATACATGTTTTTACATTGTACTTATATTTTTAAAAATACCTGTATGTAATTACATCTGTAATTAATTTCTGTAATTACATTTATAATTACACTGTTGACCCATCCTTTAGACCTTAACCCACCCTTAAACCTACCCATACCACCAAACCTGTCCCTAACCTTACCCGTATCCCACCTCAATAGCAGCAATAGTGTTTTGCAATACAGTATGAACACAATAAGTACATTGTACTTATTTTTTGATGTAAGTGCATAGTAGTTAAGGCCACCTAATATAAAGTGTGACCAAATTATTAAAGCCAAAACTAATTATTAAAATATTATTTTTATAATATTTACTTCGTTAATATCAAAATCAATATCAAAGTCTCACAAACTAATATCTGATATCAATATCAACAAATTGAATTTTGTAAGCAAGCTAAAGTGGGAAGAGTAACCAAAACTTCAAAATGTTTAAAAGGCAGGGTAGGTGATTTAGTTCAAAAACATTTTTTGTTATGCTGGTTGAACGTTTCTTCACATTCCAACAGCAATCAGTTAAGTGGTCTAAATGTCTTTATATATATATTTCTATATTCTGTGGAAGGCGTAGAACCATAAAATGTTTGTCCAATCAAATTCCTCGGTCCGAAGATAATGATTGGCTGTCCTACCTGCCTGTCAACGTATGTATTTGCATACCTCCATGCACGCTGTTTGTACAGACATTATTTGTCATCGGTGCGTTCCATTGAAGACAGAGCGAGAATGGAAGGCGTTATTATTGTTATATTATGCGCTGTGTACTAGAGCTGCACAATTAATCGTTAAAAGATCACAATCTCGATTCAAACACCCACACGATCTCATTTTTAAATGACAACAATTCGCCCATGTCTATTAAACCTTTGAAAAAAATCCTACAAATCTGCGTTCACGCTGCCACTGACACATAGAGCAAACATTTAACATGTTTGGGTAAGAAACAGCTTCACAAACAGTATTATTTTCAACTGCACAGTATTATTACTGTCTTATATATTCATTCATATCATCACAGAAATACTGGGATGAAAGTTTGCAGTTCAGATATAAACAGCGTTTACATGCACCCTCTTAATGCGATGAGATTTTGGCAATATTCATGTGTTTTGGAGGACGCGTGGCTATGCAGAGTGATTTGCAGGGAGGGCGGGATCTTGCTTTCAAAGCTAGCTTGCTATTGCTAGCCTCTCCGAAATCGTGTACCCTACCTTTAACATACACTATCTAAACAATTTTTGTTTTGTCTTGTTTTGTTTTTAAAACAAGTCTCTTCTGCTCACCAAGGCTGCATTTATTTGATCAAAACTACAGTAAAAACAGTAATAATGTGAAACACTAGTACAATTTAAAATAGCTGTTTTCGATTTGAATATATTTTAAAAAGCAATTTATTCTTGTGATTCAAAGCTGAATTTTCAGAATTCAGAATTACTCCAGTCTTCAGTGTCACGTGATCCTTCAGAAATCATTCTAATATGCTACTCAAGAAACATTTAGGCCAGATTTACTAACAGCTCGTGTCAGTGGAAACAGTCTTTTGGTGTTAAAATAGTACTGTCAGGATTTACTAAAGACGTGCAGTGAAGAATTAGTGCTGAAAAGGCATGGACACAGTTATTTTTGCACCTGACCTTATTGAATATGCATTTAGGAGTTTCCCTTTAAGCTGCAAAATTTATGGGAGAAGAGTATTAAAAAGAATCTTGCAACGTGATTTACTAATGTTTGTGCTCATCAAATTACTGGTATTTGAGCCATTATTTAACGTCCAAAAAAAGTGTGCCAAAAAAATAATAAAGTATTATTATCTGTGTTGTGCTACCTAATATGTCTGTGGAAATAATGACAAACTAGGATTAAAAATGTGGGGAAAGTTTTTTTTTTTCTTCTTCTTTTAGTCAATTAATACTATTATTTTATTTTAAGACGCATTAAATAGTCACAATAAAATAAATAAATTTATAATGTTTAAACAGTTTTCAACATTGATAATAAAAAGAACCATTATAAATCGAGCATGAGTAATCGAGCAGCAAATAGTATAAATATTACAACAACTTCAGAAGGATCATGTGACACTAAAGATTGGAATAATGATTAGAGATCCATCGATCCAATACTCAGTATCGGTATCGGCTCCGATACTGGAATTTCTGCCGGATCCGACAAGACCGATCCACATCCGATATTGTGTGTATACTACTCTGTGATATTATTAAGCCCCAAGAAAGCACAAAAACATTATAAAACACCATAAAGTCAAAGTCCAAATGTTTAAAAGAAATGTCTTTTAATTTATAGTTTATATTTATATATAAATACCTTTACTTGTTCTCATTAATGTATTTTACAATAATGCAAAGAGCAATGTGTAACAGTCCTACACTTATTCACTTTTATTTGTTCCCCACTAAATAATGTTATTTCACTAAATGTTTAGATTTTATAAAATTGTGCACTCATGATTTTTTCAAGAATAACGTCTGTTGCTAAATTATACACTAACCTAGTTTATAATAGTATTTTTGTCATAGATTTTGATTATATATTTTGTTAATTTTCATTAAAATGACGTTGTCTATATTTAGTAGATTGTGTTTAACACACAATAGAGTGACGATCAGGTCAACACAAAGAAGTATAAAACTGCGCTGGGATCGGAATCGGCCGATACTCAGAATTTCCTGGATCGGATCAGAACGGATCTGAAAAATGGTATCGTTGCATCCCTAGTAATGATGATGAAAATTCAGCTTTGTCATCACAGGACTAATTTATGTTAAAATGTATTAAAATAGAAAACAGTTATTTTAAAGTGTGATCATATTTCACAATATTACAGATTGCACTGTATTTTTGATAAAGTAAATGCAGCTTTGGACCAAACCTTTGACCAGTACTGTACTTAACAAAAAAAAAAAAAAAAAAAAATGCTATTCTGTAACCGATTATATTTTAAAATGCTCATAATCAGATCAGATTAGTTACTTTTTATACACTACATGTTCACATTTTATTTATTTACACAATGGCAGTAAATTATTGATAAGATACTGATTTGCTGTAATATTTTGTCTCTTAAATCTTCACTCCTAAAAAAAAAAAAAAAATCCTACCGCTTATTTACATTCAAAAAGTCTTCTAGTTTTATGGAACTGCACACACCAGCCACTACTCAGCTGTAATTACTCAGAAAATTGTGAGGCCACACAATTAGTTTAATTTGACATTTTTATTTTTGAATTAATTATTAGCTTTTCATCACCTCACGATCCCCTGCAGGTCTTTCCGAGTTTGGGAAATGTTGATAAAGATTAGAAATTAGACAAGTTAGGTCAAAAGTAATCTAAAAGTAATAAGTAGTCAGAATACATTACTAATATGTGTAATCTGTAAAGCTAGTCAGACATCTGGATCTGATGTTTTGAGAAAGCTTGTGCTATTGTGTGTATAAAGCATCAGACAGTCAGTCTACGGACCGTGGGCGGCCCGTGGACATTCGGTCTGAGAGCAGCATTACACCTACCTTTGGCATCTGGCTCCAAAACAGGGGTGAGTGACTCTCTTTGGTCTCCAGTGTCCATGGAGACGCTCCTTTCCCTCTTTGCCTTGGTCTTCATTATCCCACCAACTCCACCGCCTGATTGGTTGAGGCTCTTCAGTCCAGGGTTGCCAGGAGAAATCTGGTTGGATTTGACTCCATGGTTCCCAGACCCACTGCCCTTTGACCCTTGGTTGCCAGCAGGTCCTTGCTGCTGCGCTTGGTTTACATTGGGGAGCAGTGATTGAGCCCCGCTTGTCACTTGCTTGCCATGATTGGATAGTTTATTTTCAGAGTGCATTTGATTGGCTGATGATGGAGAGGAAACTGAGGGGGTTGAGTTGCAGCAATACGTTGTGTCTGTCTGTCAGTGAGACTGCAAACAGACAGCTGAAAAGAGAAAGAAAGAGAGACACGAAAGAGTGTGAGAGTTTGTCTTGCACATTTCTAGTAGATACAGTCAATTTTACCCAATTCATATCAGACGCACACAGTAGGACTGGGAGGTATAACAGTTATTATTAAAAAGCATTGTTAAACTCATGTGCAGTTGTGTATATACTGGCTATTTTACGATGGATGTATTATGATTGTAGAGTTAAAGTTATGAAATATCTATTTTATAATATTAATTTTACTAGTCTTTTGGTTTTGAAATGTTGCAATCTTATCTATGAGTGAAAATTATTAACTATCAAAACTTGCTGTGTTATTCAAAATATGTATTACCACATGGCAGTTTATTATAAAACAAATACTAATATTTATACTAGTACTAATGAATACAAACATGACATGCCATATAACTATATTGTGATATATACAATTACCATGATATAAAATTACTTACAGTAATATACATGATTTTGTTCAAACCCTCCACCAGTCAAATCCAAGGAAAGTGTATGTTTCACTAAAGAAGTTCTCAACAAGTCTGTTCATCCTTCACCAAAACACACTTAATGCTTAAACAGGATTCAAAGGTCATTGCTAACAATACCTCTCTTACCTCATAAGAGAGATGATACAACTCAAAATAATCATTTAATACAGCCATAAAAAAAAAAAAAAAAAAAAAAAAAAAAAAAATCAAAAGTATTTTGAAAAAAGTATTTCAAAGGTATATATTTGAATATATAATCGTAAGTCTGAATATATCGCTATACATCTTAATATAAGAGTGTAAATTGTGAATATATCAAAGTAAATCTGAATATATAGTTTCAAATCTGAAAATATCATCACATTAAATCATGATGTGAGTATGTATTTTTTAATTCTGAATCTATAAATGTAAATAATGAATATGTAGTTAGAATTCTGACTGTATAACTGTTGATCTCGAACATATAAAGTTATAATTCTCAATATATGCTATATATGTAAATTTATTTATGCATATAATTATTTACACATATAGATATTTCCGGAATTCAGGGTTTTGTGTGTGTGTGTGTGTGTGTGTGTGTGTGTGTGTGTGTGTGTGTGTGTGTGTGTGTGTGACATGAGCCAATATTTTATTCATAATAGAACAAAACAAATGTTTAAACAGATAAATTTTATACTTTCATCCACTAAATGAGCTAATTTCAAATTTGATGCCTGCTACAGGTCTCAAAAATGTTGGCACGGGGCCAACAAAGGGCTGAAAAAGCAAGACATTTTGAAAAGATTCAGCTGGGAGAACATCTAGCAACTACGGTAATTAAGTTAATTGACATCAGGTCTATAACATGATTAGCTATAAAAGGGATGTCTTAGAGAGACAGAGGCTCTCCAATCTGTGAAAGAGTGTGTAAAAAGATTGTGGAATTCTTTAAAAACAACGTTCCTCAACGTCAAATTGCAAAGGCTTTGTAAATCTCATTATCTACAGTGCATGACATCAGAGATGTCTGAAGAAATCTCTGAGTGTAAGGGACAAGGCTGAAGACCTTTGTTGGATGCCTGTGGTCTTCAGGTCTTCCCTTAGACGACACTGCAAATTTGACATTCTTGTTGAAAATCACGGACGCCGTGTCATCTGGGCTAACGAGGAGGGAGACCTTCCAGCGTGTTATCCGCTTTCAGTTCAAAAGCCAGCATCTCTGATGGTATGGGGTGCATAAGTGCATACGGTATGGGCAACTTGCATGTTTCGGAAGGCACTATGAATGCTGAAAGGTATATAAAGGTTTTAGAGCAACATATGCTCCCCTCCAGATGACGTCTATTTAAGGGAAGGCCTTGTTTATTTCAGCAGGACACTGCAAAGCCACATACTGCAGCTATTACAACAGCATGGCTTCATAGTAGAAGAGTCCGGGTGCTGAACTGGCCTGCCTGCAGTCCAGATCAGAGAACATTTGGTGCATCATTAAACGAAAAATACATCAAAGACGACCACAGCGTTCTTCAGCAGCTGGAAACTTATATCAGGAAAAAATGGGACCAAATTCCAACACCAAAACTCCAGAAACTCATAACCTCGATGCCCAGAAGAGGTGAAAAGAAGAGGAGATGCTACACCATGGTAAACACGCCCCCGTTCCAACTATTTTGAGACCTGCAGCAGGCATCAAATTTGAAATGAGCTCATTTGTGCATAAAGTTGTAAAATTTCTCAGTTTAAACATTTGTTATGTTATCTATGTTGGCTCATGTGATTTGAAATTCTTTTAGTTTTCATTTTATTAAAATTTTAAAAAACGTCCCAACATTTCCAGAATTTGGACTGTGTGTGTGTGTGTGTGTGTGTGTGTGTGTGTGTGTGTGTGTGTGTGTGTGTGTGTGTGTGTGTGTGTGTGTGTGTGTGTGTGTGTGTGTGTGTGTGTGTGTGTGTGTGTGTATATATATATATAAAAATGTAAATATATGTATAAATCCTGAATATATAACTAAAATCTAAATATAAATTGTCTACATCTCAATATAATAATATCTTTATTATCAGACGTTAATAGACAGATTTCCTTGCAGATTTTTTTTTTTTTATAAAAACAGTACATCCTGTATACATGCATCAGTGCAAATATTGTACTATTTTAATTATTGCAATTATTACTCATTTTAATTGCCTCAATTAAATCACTGTTTGTAGACAGATTGTTGATCATTTCACTTGCTCTTTCAGTCATGTTATTAACACTGTCACTGACTGTGAGGAACTTCCAGCACTACAGCCAGCCTTTCTAAAATAGAGGAAACTAGGAGCCCAAAGAGTAGAAAATCTTTTTTATTATTAATATATTTTAAATGATCTTGTACTTGTTTAGTGCAGACACAATCTCAGGACACTGAAGACTGGTTTGTAGGTTTGCTGTGGATTTACACACCTCACTGGGATGAAGGTCCAACAAGCAAGTGCATTCCGACGTCTCCTCACTGCATGCGCACTGATCTGTAACACACACCACAGAGATTTAATTACACTTTAATTCAATTCCTTTATGACCCATTATCACACAAAAACATTAAAAATAATGAGACAGTTTAGCATAATGACTAGAGAGAAATGACAGCCTTTAAAAGAGAGAGAGCCATTTGGACAAGTGTAACTGTCTCTTTAAGAAGGAGGCTACAAAAAATGTTTGGACACACTGATGCCCAGAAGTGAGTTTCCTGTTTAATGTGCTCCGCCCACAGTGAGCAGAAACCACAAAAACTCCACCTTCAATAACAATATCCAGAGGACCTCATTTTTCATCAAACAGTTCTTATTTTCACTCTTTCTCTCTTATCATTTCCCACTCACTCTTCTTCTTGTTCATACAGTCATAAACATATCAATGTTTGCAAAAGAATAAGAGGTATTTACATATTTTTGCATCTACAACTAATATTTAAACATTTACATATATCCTAAAGGGCTCTGATCTTATCTATACGCTGGCAGACTCTGACTAAATTAACCTTTAGCATAAACAGATTTAACATTTACAGTCTTTTACTTCTGAAAGTGGACTGATGACTCATCTTGCACTCAGAGGCGTGTCCATTGTTGTCCAATCAAATGCTTTCTAATCTAGAAAGAGAAAATCCTTCCCTATAATAAAACTTACAAAAGACTAGAAAAAGCAAACAGCCACTAAATGCAAAAGGATATTTAAAAAAAAAAAAAAAAAAAGAGACAAGCCCTTTGATAATTTCAATAAGTAATAATATTTTTTAAACAATTTCATTCTTTTTTTAGTATTTTAATAAATAATTATATATTATAATATAATTATTAATAATATTATATAATAATAATAATAATAATAATAATATAATATTACTTTATTTTACATTGTCTTTTTTTATTCATTAAACCATCAAACTTTTATTTTGACAGACAGCTGCAGGTAGCTCTTACAGCTTCCCTTTTGTTGACAAGAGTTTCTCACTACAAGTATGGGTGCATGTTGCATTCCTAAATGCATGCGAGTAACCCAAACTCTGAGCAGATGCAGAGATGGAGCTCTGAACCGCTCTGAGACGCTACAGTGGAGCAAAACCTGCTCACACGTAAATTAACACAGTACCACGCTTCACTATGAAACATGCAGCACATATTTAATTAAACCGCAGCCTTTGCAATTTGATAATCACACTCAGCTATTACGCAATTTTGTTTTTAGGATTTTGATGAATCATGCAGCCCTAACATCAAGACAAGAAAGAAAAAATGCATTCATCAAACCACTTCAGGGGCTCTTGAAGATATATTTACAATGGACACCAACTGATCACATTCCAAGAGTTAACGTAGATCCAGAACTAACACACGCACGTACACATACACACACCTCAGCACAGCTGCCAAGACTGAAATGTGCGAAGGATTGGGTTTCTCTCATGTGAATGAAAGAGGAACTACACACAATCCCAGCAGCCACCTGCCTTTGTCCATAACCTGCAGAGCTCTGCTGCATGCGTGCGCGTGTGTGTGTACCTGTTTTTCTATTCAGGTGGGGACTTAAACCTGAATACACACAGACTCATGGGGACTCGTGTCATGGTGGAGACCTAAATTGGGGTCCCCACGGGTAAACAAGCTAATAAATCACACAGAATGAAGTTTTTGGAAAATTGAAAAATGCAGAAAGTTTCCTGTAAGGGGTAGGTTTAGGTGTAGGGTTGGTGTAGGGCAACAGAATATACGGTCAGTACGGTAGAAAAAGCATTATGCCTATGGAGAGTCCCCACAAGGATAGCAAACCAGACATGTGAGCGTGCGTGTGTGTGTGCATGCATGCGTGTGTATGTGTGTGTGTGTTGAGGGAGTTCCCATGCTGTCACTGCAGGTCTGTCATGTAGACTGTGTGGGAGAGGCATGTGGTACATGTCATACATACAGGTCTGAACAGGACACCCTGACACCTGTTGCACAAGAGACATTCACACACTCACAACACACACAAAAACAAACACGCACACCCAATGACACCAGTGTTCATGCAAATGATAAAAAATGCCTTACTTTCCATATTCTAAAAGCTAGAAGGGCTTCACGAATTGGGAAAAGAATCAAATTGTGATTTTTCTGATAAAAATTGTGACTGGAAAAAATCCAGATTTGCTGCGTTTAAGGCTTTGCCAAAATATTGTGATTACAGTACATAATAATAATAGTATATAAATAATGTATATAAAAGGAGGTTTATTGTGTTTAGCACTGAACAATTTTGCCAAAATCACATATTATTATTATTATTATTAAAAAATAATAAAAATAATACAATAAAATTACAAAAAAAAATCATCATATTACTAAAATAACAACCTAATTATTTTATTTTACATTACAATCAGAGCGCAGTGCTACGCTTCCCTCACACATAGTGCATATATTTATTTCACTAAATCCCAGCTCTTGCGATTTAAAGTCATATCGCAATTTCGGTTTTATTTTGATTAATCTTGCAGGCCTAAAAGTTTGTACTTGAAATTGTAGTAAATCCAAATTTTTCAATCATAAATAGTTGGTACATATTACACATACACAGGCACAAAAACACTTCCAGTCAGACGTAAAGCGTGTCGGTGACGGGTAGCGGGGTCCCACACATATTTCCATCCCAGAGGCATTCAAGCTATTGACCTCAAAAACAAAAGACACATTATCAGTCCCTCTCCCACCCCCTCACAGCACACCTCTGCCCCTCCATCACACTCTCCGTCTCTTCAACGGGAAACTTTTTTTTCCACTTGCTGCCGTTCACAAACACCCTCTCCTTCCTCTATAAAGTTATTTGCGCCCTTTCTTCCTCTCAGTCTCGAATAACAGACTCTTTCCCCTTCTCTTTCTCTCGAGGTGTGTCATTTCTGTACCACAGCGGCACCAAACGGATATGCGAAAATAGTTCGATTTCTACATTTTCTGAAAAAAAAAAAAAGTGAGTGGTGTTTACCTGTGCAAAACTCAGCGTCATGATGTTGTGCTGTTAATGGGATAGTTCACCCAAAATGAAAATTTGCTAGTAATTTACTCACCCTCAAACCGATCTTTTCACTTCATAAGACCTCAATATATCGTCAGAAGCTACGGGTGTTCATTTTGTGTTGCCTGTATATGCTTTTTTGACTGTTAAAGTTAAGGTAGCCACTGACTTGCATTTTATGAATCACCAGAACCACAGTTTCAGCTAAAATACTTCTTTACTCTTCCACTCAAGAAAAAAAACTAAAAGTCCCCTACATATTGGATGACCTGAGGGTGAATTTTGGTTGAACTATCCCTTTAGAGCCACTTCACTCCTACAATTAGCATTCACACAACAGACGATAACATTCTGTTCATTACAAACACATTCTGCAGTTGTGTTTTCTGCCCCTTTAAATGCTCAAGCTCTTTAAAGCTGTTGATTCTGATTGGCTGTCAATGTTTTATCATTCATCAGTTGGTAAAAAAAAAAAAAAAAACATTCTGAAAGTAATGCCAGTGACTTTATTCCTCTGCTGTGTTATGGTTGTCGTGTAGTTATGGTGTTGATTTCCCTATTTTCATAGAATGAAAATAATTATCAAACTTATAGTTGTTGTTATAGTTTTCATTCTTTGTGGGAACATTTTTATGCAATGCTATGTGTTGAGAAAGAAAATACACAATTTATCATTAAATTGACATTTCAGAGGAGTTCTCTCACACAGAACCTGCTGGACACCAATTAGTCATTAACTAAAAGACACACAGTGCTCATCACTCATTAACCCCCAGAGGAAATTCTCTCATGATAATGTATCGCAGCAGCCTTTGTGCTCATCATCTAGCGTGGACAGGACAGGTCAGTTCGACTGAACTAACTACGATCATTAGCATTAGAGGTTGACCAATATGTTTTTTTAAATGGCTGGTGCCAGCAATAGTGATGATTATACATCTTGTACCTTGTTAAAAACAAGTACACTTTTATATTTTTTTAAATTATAGAAATAATTTACTTAAAAAAAAATAAATAAATAAAAAACTTCCATCCACTAAAATATTTAATCAACACACGGACTAAAGGCTGAACAACTTAAATTGTAATTTCATGGGGTCTTTGTTTCTTGTTCTCAAAACATTAAAGATTCCACCACAAGAAAGTATTGACTAATTTTGTCCAATCAAATGCTCTCTAAAACAAGAATGTCCCTCCCCTCCCTCATGAAAATTAGCCATGGTTTTATTATAGTAAAAGTGTAGTAACCATGTTTTTTTTTTGGCGTATTGATTACCATTTGTATAACCAGAGTTTTACTACAAATACCATGGTTAAACTATGATTAGTGTAGCAAAACTATATGGTTTAACTATAGTAACCATCAAGGTTAGAAATGAACTTTCACTCACCAGCCAATTTGGCTACTACATTTTTAAGTTACCAGCCATTCATAACTTCTACTAGCCAAAAAAAAAAGAAAAGAAACAAACCAACAGCTATTTGTCATGCCGCATCCAGTGTAGACAGCTTCACTGATTGTAATGTGTTCTATTGTATTTTGTATTTTATGGCGTCACATCACTCCGCTCGCATTCGGTGTAGAGTCTTAAGTCGTTTTTAGACTCTTTGCTACTGCTTCAATGCAAAGGAAACCAACGCACCGTTAGTGACAGGTCACGGGTATGTTCAAGTAAGCTAGATATGCACAGATGCTGCGAAATTAGGCTTTATTTAATATATCATGAAGTCTCATGGGTCCAGTATTTTTTTGCTACATCTGTGCAGATTTGGCTTGCAACTTCCCCAAGAAAATACGAAAAGTAACCCGCCAAATTGTCTTGTGATTTGACAGCACTACCCGCCACAGCTGACTTTTACCCATATTTGGCGGGTGTTAATTTCAAACCCTGGTAACCATGGTTTTATTTGTAGTAAAACCTACAACATCTAGTACTCAACTAGTAGTACTCAACTGTTCACGTCTGTTTAAAATGAAAAGAAATGGACCATTTGTTATGTCCCTCCTAAACTTCCTGTTTAGAAAGTTTTGTTACATTTGTCAAATTTTGTGTGTGTTAAACCATGGAGTCTCTAAAGCAGCAATTACATCAGAGCGTCTGCATAACTGTCTTAGAGAACACAAACACACACCTCTTAGACCAATGAACTGTGCTTGCGAAAGAGAGAGAGATTAAAGAGAAAGAGAGATGTGGGAGAAAGCAGACAGAGAACATCTTAAGAGTATGACCCAGAGAACCCTGTGAAAAGCATGATTCTTTTTTTCTTTTTCAACCACTTCTTCTCAAAACTCAGCTATTACCACTTGGCACTTTGATCCCATTTACACAGTCCAGAACAAATCGGAAAGAGACTGATCTGAGAAAACAAGAGCTCAAAATGGGAGTTTGTCTCTCGCAAATGGCATTTGAATTGAGAACATGAAACTGGCATCAGCTAGAGAAACTTTCCAGAGATTCAAGTTTGTGTTTGAAAGAAGCAAAATGAATGTCTGAGATGATTGATTTTTGGGGGGAAATTTGAAGCACATGTTTGATGCTCACAAAAGAGAAGGGTGCTGATGTCATTAGAAGACCACCAACATATAAAGCCCAGACGACTCACATGATAAGAGTCAGAATGGATATTTCCAAGTGTGTGTGTACCAACTTAGCCATATTTTGGGGACAAATCTGTACCCACCCATACGAAAATTAATCATGGTTTTAGTATAATAAAAAATTTTTTTTTGGCTTATTGGTTATCATAACCACAGTTTTACTACAAATGCCATGCATGGTTAGTGTAGCAAAACCATTGTTAATTTGCAGTTACCATGTTTTAACTATAGTAACATTTTTTATTGGTAGTAAAACCATGCTTAATTTTCACGAGTACAGAAGTGAGCTATGTTTGACTGCTCAAAAAGTCATTTTTTCATGCAAAAATGAAAATGTGCTGTTAATTTTCTCACCTTCAGGCCATCCAAGATGTACGTAACTATTTCTTCAATGGAACAGTAAAGAAGATTTTTAGCTGAAACCATGGTCCTTGGTGATTCATAAGATGCAACTCAAGAAGGTCTATGCAAGAAACTAAACATAATTACCTGTAATCCAAAACCTCATGCAAACGGTTTGGAGTGGTGTCCGGTTAATGAATGAATTATTCTTTTAATCCAGTTCTTATTGGTGAACGAGTTGATCCTAGACTGAACCATCAGAAACAGTTCACAGCTTGAGCAGGACAGATCTATAAGTTGCTCAAACAAACCTCAATTTTGAACGTCTGGCAGTTCCTCCAAAAGTCACCGAACTGAGGAAACAGTTCCGACTCGGAGCAAAGAACAATCGAGCTAGTGATATGAGCATATGTGAACTGAGCACATTGTGTGATTATGTAAACAAAACAGTGAACTGAACCACTGAAACTAACTGTCCAAAAGAACCAGTTCACAGAAAAGAATCAGACTTCCCCGTTGCCTAAGTCTATGGATTACAAGCAACAATGTTGTAAATAATATTCAGTTTCTTGCACAGACCAATCGTTTCACTTCATAAGACCTCAATAGATTATCAGGAGACACAAGTGCTGACTTTGTGTTACTTATTTTTCATTCTCAAAAACGAGCAGCTGCTGACTTGCATTTTATGAACCACCATTTCAGTTAAAAATCCTTACTTTTCTGCTGAAGACAAGAAGTCACATACATCTTGGATGGCCTGAAGGTGAATAAATTAACAGCAATTTTTCCTTTTTGGGTAAACTATCCCTTTACATTTTGGTGTCAAACTTGTAAACAGAATTCGAGCTAAATTTAAACTCCCAAAAGTTATTTTGTGGATGTCCTCATGTGTAAAAACTAAACTAAACTAAATAACTAAATAAAGCAAATCGTAACATTTTAAGATGTCATTGCCACAGAGTCTTTAGATACACTGTTCCCTCCACATGAGCGAAAGAATACAGACGTTAACAGAAACAAAGTCATTGGATTCTGAATAAACCCCTAATGCTAACGCCCACACTCTTACACATGTAGTTTTGAAAACTAGGAGCAAGTCTCCAACACACACTCACACACACACACACACACAAACAACGTACACTGTTGCACATTTTTAGCATGCTGAGGTATATTTATAGCTCCAAATGCCCAAAGGAGAGCAGGAGAAAAGTAATAGGAAAATTCTAGGCCTTCTCCTAAGACACACACACACACCTCTCGCCCTCTTATACTTGCGTAAACACATAAATCTCTCACACACATGCACACAGAGCCGTACTGTAGGCAATACAGGGTCAATACTGTGACCAAAGTGTGTGACAGAGGAGTTAAACGTTAACAACACACACACAGACACACACACACAGTGAAGGCTTTATGACATTGGCCCCGGCTTAACAAACTACATTTGAGCGCGGCGCCAGTGGAAATGTGGGGAGGGGTGAGAGAAAGAGAGAGAGAGAGAGAGAGAGAGAGAGAGAGAGAGAGAGAGAGATGAAGAATGAAAGGGTCTGACGGCCGTCTCTGTCCCAGGCTGTCCACTTAGACTCGGTCTCTCTGGCGGACCAAATTGTTTGTTTCCAAAACAACAAGCTCTTTGACTTTTGCAACTTAACCTTGTCAACGTTGCTGCCAGATTTAATTCGGTTGAGAAAATGGCGCGAGATGAGAGTTGTTCTCCAGTCGGATGACAAAGTTATATTGATTGGGGCCTATGATGGAGCACGTTGTGAACTGATATGCATTTATTGAAAGGCTTAGCCTATACTAAGGTCTAGAGAGCAGATCCACACATAATACTATGAATGTTAATAATATTTTTTGTCAACCTGAAATTATATTTGCAACACATTTTACTTCCACAATATGACGTATTTACAAGTGAAATTTAATGTTCAACAACAACAAAAAATGAAGGCCGGGACTTGATTTTAACCATCAGGAACTGATTCAATCATGAAAAAGTTCTAAAAATGTTCAGTCATTTGCAAAAATGTATTATACACTGAAATAAATTTGGTGCAAAAACTATTTTCCCTCAGAAATTGCTCGAATGTTTCACAACTAATTAACTAACATTGAATTAAATGTGAAATTTTGAAGTTGAAACAATGAAACTGTATTTTCTTATAAACATACTCCAAAAATCTTTGTTCTGTTAGTTTAAATAAGCATTTGAAAAAAATAAGATGCACAAAAAATAACTACAATAAAAAAAAAATATATATATAATAATAATGATAATAATACTAACACTGCATGCATAAATGAAATAAAAACGAATACAGAAAATGATTTCAGTCATTAACAAGGCTGTTGAAATACAAACAAAACAATGATTTTCTGGTAAATGTCCTTGACAAACTTCTGCCAACTATATTCAGTAAACCGTTTTGCTTCCCACAAATAAACTGCAAGTTTTGCGCAAATAAACAGATTCCGTCAGGACTGTTACTCACACACTTCATATAATCAATGCAAATCACAGACAAAGGCTAGTTAGTGTGACGAAAGTTTATTTACACATACGTTGTCGACCGTCTCCTATTTGGCACAGAGTTCAAAGGGTCAGCGGCACTGTACTTTTAATCCCACTCCATCACCTGATGGCAAGACCTTTGCTCATGCTACTGAGCGCTATAAAGGAAAGTTAAACACACTCAAGCCGACAGCCACGCTGAAAGCTCTAATCATTCACCTGCTACCGGCATTTAAAAGCCCATAAGAACGTCCAGGTCACAAGTGAGCATTCACTGCCGCCAATCAGGTCTTTCCACTTCAGGCCTTTTACACTCGGCCAAGCCCAGAAATGGTGATCTGATCTTCAATTAGAACAACAAATAGGATTATTATTAAAGCTGTCCTATTTTATACAAAGGTCACATCAAATTATTTCAGTCTATGATTCTGAGTCAAAAATATGGGTGTGGAAATTTGTTGTTTAAGGCACCCAAAAATGAAGAGTCTGTATAACTTTATTTCTTGGATTAAAACACCAAAATAAATGCTTTTGTTAAACAGTGATACACTTGTTAATCACCGAGTCAGCTGCTTGACCCCGAGAACAAGAATTTTTGAGATTAGTATTAATTCATTTTTAGATATTCTAGCTAGGGATGTGCAAAAAAACATATTTTCTAAATCCTTGAAACATTTTTCTTGTAATTGTTTCCTCTAATCAAACGCAAAAGCAAGGTCAAATTAAAAATAAAATAAAATAATAAAACTGTATAAGTGAGAATTGTAAATATATCATCAAACAAGTTCAGTGAACCATTTCATACTGATTTAACTCAAAAGAATGATTCAAGAATAGGATGTTTCTTACACAAAGTTATCTTACAGCTTCAGAAGAAATATATCATATAAATAGTATGCGCAAAGAAATGTGTGTGAAACTTTTGCATCCTTAAATTAAATTAAAAAGCGACCTTTTGTATTCTACAGATGAAATCGATATAAACAACTGGAAACTTGTTGGAATTTTTTTTATTTAACACGAACAAAATGAGTGAGAGTAAATGATGATCTTCACTTTGATTTCTTGGGAAAAAAAACAACTGTAACTGACAGGAATTACTCAGGATTGAGCATGCTAATGGAACCCTACCGTACGAAATATCGCCCCACACCCAGATTACAACTGATGACTCTGCATTCGCCAGAACAGCTACTCATCAGAACGAGAGAAAGACAGAGAGGCATAATTGTTAGAAGTCGGGATCGTGTCTTGTTTGAACATGAAACTTGCCGAGCCGAAACCCAATTTCCCACACGTCAGCTGAAACCACCAATGTTTGAGTCAAACATGCTTTCATTCCACATCTGAGTAATATGGCCACTCTCTCTCACACAAACGGTGACTAACACACTTTCTCGCTTTCCTTAATTTCTTCTCTTCCTCTGTAGCGGGGACTACTTCACACCGTCTGAACACTTCCCCCTCCCCGTCGCTCTCTATTTCTGTCTCGGTATGTGTTCCGCTCATTCCCTAATGAAGTGTGTGAAGAGGGAGCCATTAAACACGTTTTAAACCATGTTCAAACCCATTATTCATGCTGCCTGTAGGATCGCATTTGACATTTGACTGAGCATCAATTATGTTTGACAGCTCTATAAATGATACACAAAGGACTTGTTGGCGGGGCTTGCTGATGCGAGCATTACAATTACTATTGCTCATACTAGGGGTTTGGGGTTTCGTCAAATGCTGAACTCAGTGTAATAAACTTTGTAATCGTACGGCCTGTTGAGAAGAGTGATTGGATTTGCATTTTCCGTAAGGGACAAAAGAAATTGGCATAGCATATCTAGGAACCAAGAGGCTTGAGGTTAGGCCTAAGGTTAATTTTGCTTTTTCAATTTTGTTTTGTTTTTTAGTAGTAATTTTGCTGTAAAATCAGATTAGTTTCAGTTAGATTCAACGATGCAATGTTTAAGATTTATTATTTATTTCATGAACAGAATGATTTTTAATTTTTAGATATGTTGGATAGGTATCTTCAAAAACACGTTTTCAAAATCGACTACATATTTTTCCTCTAATTTTGCCTCATATTTTCACGCTAAGATTTTTCCTCTATTCCCACTAAAGCAAAGACAAATGCTAAAATAAAATAAAATAAAATAAAAATTGTGAATGAATCATTTAAGCAATTCTGTGAACCATTTCATATTGATAAAATAAAATAAAAAAATATAATAAAATTGTGAATGAATCATTTAAGCAATTCTGTGAACCATTTCATATTGATAAAAAAAAATGAAAATTAAAATAAAAACTGTGAATGAATCATTGAAACAAGTTCTGTGAGCCATTTGATGTTGATAAAATAGAATAAAATAGAATAAAATTAAATTAAAAAATAAAATTGTGAATGAATCATTTAAACAAGTTCTGTGAACCATTTCTTACTGATCTGATTCATAAATGAATGGAAAAATGAAACAAGTCCATTTTTTTTTTTAATTTATCCTTTGTATTCTGCTAGAAGAAATAAATGGAGACATTTAGAAAAACATGAGTAAATGATGACCATTTAGTAGGCAAAAATACATGCAAAAATACACACAAATGTTCCTCTAAAATTGTAAATAAATAAATGATTAAAATCTCTTTTTTTCCTCTTTTTTTTTTTTTTTAAATCGCGCCATTAATTCTATGCAAATAGTTGGGTGGGTGGAATACTGGAATAGTGGGTGTTCAGACGTAGTTGTCTATCTGACCATTGTGACCAATCCATAAATTTAGTTTCAATGTTTGCAATTAAGCTAAGAAATGAGATGAAGAATCCACAACTGTATACAGTTATCTAAAATAAAAAAGGATATTTGCATTTATGATTGGCAAAACATGCCAGAGGAAGTTTTAAATCCACTCTGTTGCCATTCATTGTAATGCAAAACCATATTCCCCTACAAAACAGCCACTGGAAATGCTTTAGGGCCCAATGGAGATTTGACATATTTCTGTGATTTGACAGGGGGTGGGGGTTCATCCAATTTTGCATGACATCATTCACCCATTCTAGAAAAGACTGTGTTATTGGAGGCGGGACAAAGCCTTGCTTGGCTGTTCGATTTGCAGGCAGGTTGCAGCCTGTCAGCCACAAAACAGGGGCAGCTTACTGGATTGAGTGCATTTTCAACAGTCACTGGATTAAAGTCTATCATCATCATCTGCAGGTAGGATGTGTTACACCACACTGACACAGATCAGAGTTGAAAATGATAAGAAAATACAAAATTTTCAGTCTTTAGTTTCACATACATTTATTATTTGATTTACCTTCTATTGATTACCTTGTTTAGTTAATGACAAAGTTTGAACATCTTAGAAACCACACAAAACTCCATAGCAGTCACACAGCAACGCCATCGCACAGAGGTGGAAAGTTTTCCACGGAGAAGTATAGTACCTTTAGCAAAGGATGCTGAGAAATCTGGCTTAGGTAAAGACGTATTAGAGGTCAGTAGGTCACAGAAATGTCATTCCTGCTGAATCATGTTTGAACATAACCCATCTAATAAACGCTTTTGTGCATGTAGGCCTTAAAAATTAAAGTTGCATAACTAGCAGATGAGTAAACATGGAAAATAATGGAGCTGAACACTCCCAGTCTGGCATTTAGTAAAAAAAAAAAAAAAAAAAAGGGTAAGTTTGTAAAATCCTGTTTTCATCACAATAGAGGGTTTACCTAGAAATTTCCCACTGTCAGAGTGTCTATCTAGTAATTTTCTCTCTCAGTCTCTCACTGTCCAGCTGTGCGCCTTCCCTCTTCAGTCAGTCCATTGTTTCTCCGCTGCAACAGGCCGTTTGTTTTTCAGTCGCTTGTTGTCGTGGGAGTGAGTGCAGTGCAGTTTCGAGTAGAACAAAAGGTTACGAGAGTGCAACCGTCATATGTGTAAGACGGCAGCTACAGGGACCTGCCAGGACTGCAGGTGAGAGCGTGTGTGCGACCCGGATCACACCGGACACTTTTCTCCCGTTCTCGAGGAGAAGCTTGGTGCATTTTGGGAGTGCTGAGACTTTAGGACGCCAACTGCAGGCTGCATGCGTCAACAACTCGCTCATTCACACTGATCTAATTTTCTTCTGAATATTTCACTGTCCGAAGCCTCGCTGATGCGTCACAGAAAGCCATCCGAAAAATCTAATCTGCATGATTTTTTGTCGAATTAGTTTTGATGATACAGATACAGTTTTTTGACCAATGAATTTTGACCAAAGATTTAAAGGGATTATTCACCCAAAAATGAAAATAGAGAACGTAGAGAACTGCACATGCATTCATAAAGGGGCTCTCGTGAACACGTGTCAAAGACTGAAACGGAAGAGCAGACACTGTTAAATAAAGGAATTGCTTTTGTTTTCTTTGCACACAAAAAGTATTCTCGTACCTTCATAACATTACGGTTGAACCACTGACGTCACATGGATTTTTTTTATCAATGTCCTAACTACGTTTCTGGGCTTTGAACATGGTAGTTCCGTTGCTGTCTGTGCAGGGTCAGAAAGCTCTCTGATTTCATCAAAAATATTTTCATTTGTAATCCGAAGATGAACAAAGGTCTTACAGGTTTGGAACAACATGAGGGTGAGTAATTAATGACCATATTTGGGGGGGGGGGGGGGGGGTGAACTATCCCTTTAATATAAAATAAAATATTGCAATTTGAGTATTACAATAATGTATTTAACAGCTCTGTCGGTAGGCCAGCTCCACACGTGCACTTTGGCCACATGCAAAATTGTCATGTCACATTTAAATAGCTGTCCAAAAAAAAACTGTGACACTGTTGGGTAATAAGATTTATTTGTTACATTAAACATTTGTAATGTGCTTGGCACATGAAAAAATAAAAAGGGTGACAAGAAGATTTGTTTTGCCATATGTTCATCACCTCTATCTTCCTGTCTAAAATAAAAGGGAAAAGCTCTAAAACAGAGCAATCATGGGAAAAAGGACTGTCACAGTCTTAAACACCACATTTCTGATTGTGAATAGATTAGATACACATTAATACGGTAACTGCCTTTAAACTGTATTCTCCTTGCTTGTTCTTTTGAAAAAGGAGCTTGATGGACCGCAGACATACTCTTAAAGATTCTCTTGATTTAAACTAAGATCTTGAACACTGAAATGTTAATACTTTATGGCAACATGGTGCACCCAGTGACATTAAAGAAATAGTTTGTCCAAAAACAGAAATCTGTTGAAAATTTGCTCATCCTCAGGTCACCCAAGATGTAGATAAATTTGTTTCTTCATCGAAACAGATTTGGAGAAATTAAGCATTACATCACTTGCTCAACAATGGATCCTCTGCAGTGAATGGGTGCCGTCAGAACGAGAGTCCAAACAGCTGATAAAAACATCACAATAATCCACAAGTAATCCACACCACTCCAATCCATCAATTAATGTCTTGTGAAATGAAAAGCTGTGTGCTTGTAAGAAACAAATCCATCATTAAGATGTTTTAAAGGTGCAATAGGTGATTGTCTTCAGAAACATTTTTTGTTATGCTGGTTGAAAGTCTCTTCACATGCCGATAGCAATCATTAAGTTAAGTAGACTAAATGTATTTATATATTCTGTGGAAGGCCAAGAAATGTTCATCCAATCAAAATGCTCGGACTTTCCTACCTGCCTATCAACATGTGTATTTGCATTCCTCTGCGTACCCTGTTCGCGCAGACAGAATACGTCATCAGCGTGGTCAATTACGCTGTGCAGACAGAGCAAGAATGGTAAGCAAACATCATCAACCCGATCTTCCTTCCTGGTATTGTAGTAATGTTGTCTCATCTGATCTGAATGCGTATGTGCGTTCAGGGGGCGTGGCTTTGAACGGCGATTTGCAGGGAGGGTGGGATGTTTGAATTCAGTGCTATCAGGCTAAAGTTGTTTAAAATGTAGCTTCTGGCCAAAATACTAGTCCATAATAATGCTTCATCTAGTGAAAAATCCATCCTCTGTTATCCTCTCACATCAAAATTGTTTTCGCTTGTAAACTCTGCTTGATCCGTGCATACAGTATTTCACTCCTGATTCAGACTACTTTTTCACTGGTGAAAGCCATATTATGGATAGAGGACTCATATCTTAGCTAGAAGGAACAGTCTTAAGTTAAAATTTCTTAATGATGGATTTGTTTATTACAAACATGCAGTTAAAAAGTTAATTGATGGAGTTGTGAATTACTTGTGGATTATTGTGATGTTAGCATCATCTGTTTGGGCTCTCATTCTGACGGCACCCATTCACTGCAGAGGATTTGAATTACTCCAAATCTGTTCTACTTAAGAAACAAATCATCTAAACCTTGGATGACCAGAGAGTGGGTAAACTTTTAGCAAATATGAATTTTCAGGTGAGCTATTCATTTAAAGCATTAGGGAGGAAGTAAGATAGATAGCCTACTTTAAAACTACTCCAGAAAACGGTACTTGCAATACATAGACCAAACACTAAGAGTCACATCTGCATTTGCATACTTCTGGAAAGAATTGACTGAAAGTGTGTACTGAACATCTGAGACACCCCGCTGAACAACTTTGATAAATAACATAATCAACAACAACTCACGACAAATTATAATCACTTTCAAACTTCTTATTCAGCGTCAGGTGATTACTTTTCTCAAAAGCCAATTTGGTAATTATCTATAATTACCGAAAGCTTCTCTTCCAGTTTCTGAGAATCAGTTGGATGTGCGCGCCTCATGCCAGGATATTTGCAAATGCAAACTAATCATAATCATGTTGTAATAAACATGATTGGCATTTACAAAACAAAAAAAAAAGAGAAAGGCGATCTAAAAGACACTTTAGAGACTAATGTGTATAGCTTAAGTGTGCACTGTAGCCAACTTGTTCTAGGTGCAGTGCATTGTGGGACTTCGCACAGGTGAAAAGCCAAAAAATCAGCCTGTTGGGGGTTTAGGCAGGTTGCTGTGGCAACTACGCATGACTCGGGTCTTGGCAAATAAAAGCAGCGTGAGAGAAGAGTGAAGAACGCAAGGCCTAAAGCGGGCTGGATGATGATGACACAACAACAAACAGAGAGACCGAGAACGGACGCAGTCAGGGGGAAATTATCTCGCAGCCGGGCTTGTTTGAAAACACTGCCCGTGCCCCTGCGCCAAGAAACAATGCCACAACAAAGTGAAAGAATACTGTTTATTTAAGAGGAAGGGAGGACAGACTGCAGCCGACTGAAGAAGGGAAACAAAGGAGGAGGAGTGAAGCAATCAAAGGCAAAAGAAGCCAATATACACACCCTCACAGATACAGCTCGCTCAAAAATGAAAATTCTGTTTACACACACTCGTGTCGACCCAATCCTATATGCTTTTTGTTTTTCTTGTGAAATATAAAAGGATCATGTTTTAAGGGACACTTTTTCATTTAAGGGGAGACACTGCAGGCAAAAACCCTGTTTGAGATTTTGGGCTTTTTGGTTTTTCATAAAGTGTTTTTTCAGACTAGTGGAAAGAAAACATCCTAAAGACACTGTTAAGTGGTTCTTTTATAGCACTTTATCCATTTGTGTCAATAGATTTCAATTACAATACCTATTTTTAAAGTGAGTTTTTTCTCCTACACTGAGCCATAAATCATACACCAAACTTGACATTTTTATTCCTGTCTCTATCCTGAAGGTTTTTACAGAGGGATTTGTTCATATATAATTTGCTTGATTACATACAACATTTTATTTCCCCCAAAATTTTGAAAATGTAATGTTTTCTGTCTGTTCTAAGTATTTTCTGAATTATGGAGTGACAAAAGGAGATTCCCTCTGTAAAAACTTTTGACTCTAATATGTCAAAAAAAAAATTGACTTCATCCAGTGTTTAAATTTTTGTACTAGAAATGTATGCAAATTAGCGCATATTTCATTAAATAATGCCTTGTTTGCATATATAAACCTAATATTTTAGAAAACTTGTTTGCGATTATCAATGTAATCAATAAGGCAATAACTATTAGTTAATTTTTTTACCCTATTCACCTGCAGTTTCTCGCCTTAACGATAATGACAAGAAAAGTTGTTGGTTTTTGCATGTCTCATGACCAAACATAACGGTCTCTAAGCTGGCATAACACATCTAACCGTAGCATATTTCGGTTCATATGCACCTCGTTTATAGTGTGCAGTATAATATACAGTTTTGCTCACTATTAACTTTTTTTGCATTAAAGAGATGCATGAAGCAGCTTGTGTGTTCCTCAGAAAACTAGAAAAAAAGCATATGGGATTGAAAAGTATGGGATGTTTTGTAATTTTGCCCTTACAGGATAAGGATTTCTTTTAATTATTCAAATTCTCACTAACTTATTCCAATGAATCATTGGAATTCATTTGAGAACCTAATTTATTAAAAAGAACTGACTGAAAAGACTGATTCCCTCACAAATTTGGCATCCCTATGACCTGCAAACAATTTTAGCACACACATTTTAGCAATATTTAGCCAAATATTTCATTATAGAAAGTTCCATGCCTACAAAACACCACTTTAAAATTCCATGATGTTTCCAGATTTACCATGATTGTGGAAACCGTGTTTTTTTTTAAGTGTATGTGTGAATTAAGTCAGCAAAGAGGTTTGTGTTCATCATGTAACTAGACATGACAGTTTGCAAATACGGCAAGTGAAATATTCACATTATATTTCCAAAGTAATTGCAATCAGCCAGATAACATGAACCAAAAATATAAAATTACACGACAATCTACATACAGTCCCCTCCATAAGTATTGGAACCAGTGTTAATTTTGGCAGGCATTTCTGATTTAGTCTCAGTCTTTATCATGAGATGAAAATGCTTAATAGTCTTAGTCACATTTTAGTCATTTGAGTCTTTCATAGTTTTAGTCGACGAAAAGTCATTGCATTTTTGTCAACTTTTAGTCATTACTTTTAGTCAAACTGCAGTTACCAACATTAATTTTGGTAGCCATTGTATATGTAGTCTTCAAACAAAAATAGCCATTAATTTATCTCTCTTTAAATCAATTAAGCTTATGAGAAATTTGAATAGAGGATTGAATCTGGAAAAACTGGAATACATTTTTGGTAGATATACAAATTAAACTCATTTTTCAGATACAGTAGTATTGTCAGTATTGTCACCATGACAAGTATACATTTATTTAATATTTTTCGTTGGTCAACATTAATGACACATATAGGTATTTAATAGGAATGCTGTCCATTTAAAACGGATGCATGTAATACTGACACACATTCAGTTTTTACCCACCTGTTTACGCTCACTTAAGCCATATCCGACTGTATTTACGTGAGATATTCTAGTGCACAATCGACATTTGGACTTTATGTATTTGAGTACCGAGAACTGATCGCGCGCTGTATGAGAACTGAAGAAGTGGAGCGTGCGGTTCTATCAGCACGATTCCGCCTATCCCGCCTTCACTAACTTTAAATTAATCAACAACGAATTGTGACTCCCGGGGAAAAAAGGGGCGGTCTGGTCACCCTATCGCTAACCCTTCAGGTGCTGAGGCCATTGTTTCAGATCGCTAGTTCGCGTTTTGGTAGCCAATCCGTCCGCGGCTGCCATACTGAGACTAGACTAAACACCCCTCATCTGATTGTAATCCAGTTAACTTAGCCTATAGGATGTATTTTGAATGGTAGTCCTCAAATAACATTTTAGTCCTGTCTCGTCTCGTTAACAAAGACGCGGCATAAATTTCGTCATAGTTTTTATCATCAGATATTATTTTTAGCTCGTCAACGTCTAGTTTTAGTCACAGAAAAAAGGTTTGTTAACGAATATTTTTCGTCGTCGTCTTCGTTGACGAAATTAACACTGATTGGAACATGAAAGATTATTTCATTCATTGCAGAATTAACATTCTGCAATGAATGAAAGTGAAGATCTTGACAAAGACACTGGACTGCCCCTGAAAACATCATTTGTAAATGGGTTAAAACCAGAGATTTCTAAAGCCCTTAAAATCAGGTATGATGACTGGGACAGCACTGGAACAGCATTCATGCAGATTGTTGAATGGTCAGCAAAGATTGAAAGAACACAGGAAGTCAAACTCTGATCTTTGCAATCCAAACCTTTGCTATGCAACAACCGGACAATTGGGAATGAGCATGAAGACAGTGAATATCTGAGATACTCAAGAGCAAAAACTCAGGGAAGATGCAGACATTGCAATGAGGAAGGACACTGGGTTCGTGATTGTAAGCTGAGTTTTAGACATCAAAGTGATGAAGAGGAAAACCTGTTAAAAAGGTTTCAGCAATTGACAGCCAAACAAAAACAGACTCTGCTAAATGCTGTGGAGCCGCAGGGAAACTGAAGAACCTCTCTCTGCAGCACCAGCTAGCGACATCTCATCCAAAAGCTGATGAACTCCATGTGTATGCAAACAAGACAAGTGAAGACACCATACAGAAGGGAAAAGCATACACAGAAACTGCAACAACTGAAGCCAAAGATGATGACCTAGTAGGCTGTGCTGCTAAACAAGCCGTAAAGGAGAGAGGTGAACATACAGCAGCATTAAGACAACTTCAGAAAGACGTACAAACAGCTTTGCATAGTAAACAGATTCAAACTGAAGTGACCATAAAGCAATCGTCCATGTTAATGGAAGATGGAGCAAAACTGCATGATGACAACCAATTCATTAAGGAAAACTACAAGGAAAATGGACTATGCCCTTTTGAACATGCCACAGGCTGGCCCATGTCCAATGAAAATCTGACATCTAATAGCCTTGTCCAAACTGATGAAAGACTCAGCCTGGCAGTACACAATGCCAAGAATCAAGTTTTGGCGCCTCCAAAGGGGACCCATGGTATAGTGCCTAACAAATGGATAAAGATTAAAAAAAATCCTTTGTCACAACAAGAATCCAGGTGGGAAAGACCACTTGAGGATCTTTTAGTAACTGATGCAGCAGTTAAAGTGCAGGGAAACAATGAGTGGACTGATGTGAATTTGCCTAGAGACGAGGGATAGATGGCAGTAGTGTTTTTCAGAGTCCAGATATGGTGGGACTAGGGTTTATAGGCTCTAGCTTGTCGCCTGAGGACGAAGATATGAACATTTCACCACTGATAAACACTGCAGTGTCCTGCCAACATTAAATAGGGACAGTTTTATTGGTAATTAGGCATGATTTGTTTAAAACCTTTTCTTTGGAAAGATTTTTGCCTTTCTCTTATGTGTGATTGCAGGTGTTCCAGAGGATGAGCAAAGACATCCAAAGCTTGGACCAAACAGCACTGGCCACCTAGATGAACACGCCTGAACATCCACAGAACACAATGACATCTACCACTTCCACAAGATTGCAACATCAAATAAAAAAGGACTTAGGCATTCAAGATAATGCAAACCTCACCATGAACTCTTATTCTGTCATCTCAAGTAATGGAGCCTGTATGCAGCATTCTGTATTCATGATTACTGAAAAGTATGTTTTGTGATCAAAAATGATCAAAGGGGGAATTGAAAGATTATTTGTTTTTAATTAACTTTAGTCAAATGTATTTGAATCAACTGTAGCCAGCTGTATGAACTGTTTTAAAGTGTGAACCAAATGGCCTGTATAATTAGCCTAAAAGTTTGAACCAAATGGTCATCAGGACAATGGATCATGGGCCCTCCATGGGATCCTGTCAGGTCATCATAAGGTTACACTATCATTGGCTCTCCATGGGGTGTTATTGTGTTGTTTGTAGCACATTTGTTACCAGGAATAAAGGTCTGGTCTCACAGACAGTACCTTGGGTTAAGATTGTTTGAAGGATTGACATGCTAACATCTCTGCTGAAGAACTGATACACTGCTACCTTCAATAAATTCTTCTCCCCACAAGAACTTTGGTCAAGCTTACTTATTTTATGTATTCTATATTCTATATTTATGTATAGAAATCTAGTACATTGGCGAGCCACCCAAACTACTGCTCAACCAAATACAGCAAAATCTAACAAACAGTAAAGACAAAATTGCTCTGTTGGCTGTGGAGTCAAGACATTTGCAAATATGATGAAAAGATGAATATGAGACAAAACTACAGAATGTCACATTTTATTATTAGCCGTTTCAACACATAGATGTTTGACCAAATAAAAAGAACAGCACTTTTAGAGTTTATCCCACTCATTGATGTGAGCATAAGTATTGGGACAGTTGAACAAGGCAGATATAAAAGATTAAAAGCTATTATTTAGTTGCAGATCCCTTGTGCACAATCACAGCAGTGAGTCTGTGACCCATAGACATCACCAGACTCTTGGTCTCATCCTTTAAAATACTTTTCCCAGCCTTTAATGCAGCCAATTCCATGTGTTGCTTGTTTTGGGGAGTTTCTGCCTTTACTCCCCTCTTCAGCTGGTGAAATTCATGTTCAATCAGATTTAAATCTGGAGATTGACTTGAGCAATCTAAGACTTTCCATTTCTTTGCCCTTATCGGCAGCCATGTCACCCTGTAGCCCAAGACTGGTTACTCACTGAAGCTAAGCAGGGTTGAGCCTGGTCAGTACCTGGATGGGAGACCTCCTGGGAAAACTAGGTTGCTGCTGGAAGAGGTGTTAGTGAGACCAGTAGGGGGTGCTCACCCTGTGGTCTGTGTGGGTCCTAGCGCCCCAGTATAGTGATGGGGACACTACACTGTAAAAAGCACCGTCCTTCAGATGAGACGTTAAACCGAGGTTCTGACTCTCTGTGGTCATTAAAAATCCCAAGATGTCTTTCGAAAAGAGTAGAGTTGTGACCTCAGCATCCTGGCCAAAATCGCCCATTGAGTGCCTAAAAAAGCGCTATATAAACCTAAGGAATTATTAATTATTAAATTCCTTGACTGAAAAGGCAGGGTGTTTTTGGGTCATTGTCCTGATGCAATATGAAGCACTTCCCAATGTATCTAGTGGCATTTTCTTGAATATTGGTAGGCAAGATGGTTTTGTACCCTTCCAAATTCATTCTGCTACTGTCATCATACATGAAGTCATCAGTAAAGTTGAGAGGCCTGTTCCAGAGGCAGCCATGCATGCCCATGCCATGACACCACCTCCACATTCCCTGCTTTTAATATCTGAAGAATATCTGAAGAAGTAATGCAACAGGACACAGCTGATCACTTAGAAAGACCTGTGAGGCAACTGTTCCAATACTTATGCTCACATCAGACAGGGGGATGAAACTCTAAAAGTGCTGATCTTCTTAGCTGGAAAAAGATCTGTGTGTTGAATCACCCAATAATAAAATGTGACATTCTGTAGTTTTGTCTCATATTCATCTTTTAATCATATTTGTAAATGTCTTGAATCCACAGCCAACAGAGCAATATTGTCTTTACTGTTCCAATACTTTTGGAGGGCACTGTATATCACAATAACTTTAATATGCTTTTTATTTGGTCACTACATTTCATAAAGACTGTGTAATTAAATAATGTGAGTATTTTTAAGTCTGTTAAGATTCCAAAAATCTGATTCAACTACGCATTTCTTTGCATCATAAAATACAAAAATATTTTTAAAAATGTGCAGAAATAATAATGTCATTTTATGTATATTAAGTGCATGTAAATTAAGACGTTATATAATTAGTTATTTTGTCCATTCTGTGAAAAACAGTGTGGAACACATATATTGATTATTTTTACAGCTGTGTAAAGTAATTAATGTGATTCCCTTTCACTAATGCCACCAAATGGAATTGCCAAAATTGCCCATATAACGTTTTTAGGTGTAACAAACAGACGAACAGATCCACTGGTTGAGCCAGTGTTGCTGCATTGGCCTGGCAAGGATATTTTTTTCTTACCCATATGCAAAAATGACTGCAAAGTGTGTGAGGTAAACATGTACGCATTGGTTTGGGTGTACACAGAATGATCACATCGTGGAACAGAGTTTCTTGGAGCACATACCATGTGACCCCCAAGAGAATTGAAAAACAGAGAGAGAGAGGGAGGGAGAGAGCGAGAGAGGGCGGGCAGTACATACAGCATAAACAGATTGTCATGGCCACAGAACAGCAGTGTGTGCAGTCCCTCGGTGAGCTCTGCAGTCTCTTTCTCTATTTCATTCTCTCTCTGTAAAGACAGGGAAGAGCTCGGCTCACTTTGCACGGGGGTCAAGGGTTGTATCTTTTCCAACACACTCTGGGCCATCAGCCAACTAGAGCAAGGGAAAAAAAAAAGAGTAAATTGCAGCCGCAGCACAAACAGACAGGAGATGGTGAGAGTGAGATAGAGAGAGAGACATGGAGGAACAGTCACTGTTCTGTAGATCTAGTGTTCCTCAGGAAAAAAAAAAAAAAGACAGATGTAGGAAAATGAGACATGCAAGTGAAAACTAGATTTGTACATCTTCTGAAGAAAATGTGAGTGTTGTTTGCCTGTGCAAAGGTCAGTGCCACAGTGCCAGGATGTTTCAGGGGGTCAAAAGAACCAACTGCCAAGTTTGTATGATATTCTGGTCCCTAGATATGCTAAATATGCTTTGTTTCAATCACAAAAAAAGTTAATTAGATCAATAGCTGGGTTTCCATCACCCTGTTTTAATGCGCATTTTGAAGTGTGGCATGAGAAACGAGTGATGGAAACGCCAAAATTTAGAATAAAAATCCCTTAATTCGCAAGAAAAATTTACGCTCGCTTGACTTACGCTCGAAAAAAGGTTAATGCGAATAATGGGAGATGGAAATGCATTTTGCGAAAAAATTCCTCCAAGTGCATCAAAAAAGTCATGTGACTTTGCGCTATGAGACGGGATAACTTGACTAGCAGCGGACTGATCTCGTTCCACAGCATTTGAAATGTTGTTATGGTCGTTCTGAAATGCCTGTGCAAATCAGAGTATTTCTGTATAATTGTCTTACACGACTGTGTTCCCAAACAGCAGCATTCACCTCCGAAAGCAATGACAGCATTTATTGTTTCGTCTACTCACTCTGAGGCGCAATTAATTTTTCGTATATGAAAATAATTATATTCAGTAGCTTATCCTAGTTTTCTATAGGCTATTTAGTGCCAGTTTACCAGGAAGCGACGATTTTGTTCTCTTTGACTCGTTGGATGGAAACAGTGCTCGTTCGCAAATGGTGTATGCGGTATTCCAAATTTGCACATAAGTTCAATTCACAACTTTGGATGGAAACCCGGCTAATAACACATAAGTGTGTCAAAGATTGAAAGTAAGAAAGAGAAAGTCTTTAAAAAGATTTCTAGCTAATGGATAAGCTCAAATGCATATTTTTACACATTTTTTTGTTGAGTCACACTACATTTCACAACATAAAAGGTCAAATTATCTGATATTTTAGGAGACAGCTTTGGTCTATGATATACTTTCCTGTTTTATGCTTTTTTTCCCTGCATCATTTGTGCACATTAGTTGTACAACAACTGTTTTTCAAATATTTAGAATATTTTAACATGTTTCTTTTTTAAGACATTTTTAACAATGTTTTTTTTTTTTTATGCATTGAGCATTCAGATAGTTTGTGCCTGAAAAAAAAAATTTCAGCCATTAAAAATGTGTTTATCACTGAGTGAGTCACTGAGTGTAGTTGTAATGCATTTTCAATATAAATGAATAGATCCAGAAAAAACTAAAATAAAAAAAATGTTTATCAACAAATCTCTTCCATCTGAACCCACCCATCGAATTTTTTTTATTATTATTATTTTGTGAATCACAAGCAGTTTTCACATGGTTACAACAAATCTGATGAATTTTGGTCAATTGGAAATTAATGTTTTACCATGTTTTTGTTAAAGTACTACCTCATTTTTGCATTGCACACACCAAGACTTTTAACCATTGCACAATTCCAGTTCTTTGTGAATCAAAATTAACTCCATGAGTACCAACAATCATCATTACAGGGGAAAGAATACAGTAAATTTTCTCTTATGAGAGAAACTGCACTTCATCACTGGCGCACAAAGCTAAATATTTAAGTTTTAAATTAAGTCAGTATGCACACACTCTGCCATCCAACCAATTGCAGCGCTGGAGGAACAAACTCAACAGGAATCTTGTACACACACAGAGTAATTTCCATTCCACCTTAAATGTAGGGCAAAGTTCTAGCTTGATTCAGCCAAAGAGTTTGTACTAAAGGAAAAAAAGGCTTGTGTTGACTGTGGAGTGTTCTGAGCCTCACAGCTGGGTGCTGTTGAAAGCTTCTCAATATCACATTATTCTTTCATAGCTCACCTTAGCACCGCGACTTGTAACTCATCTGGAAGCTCAGATCACCTCCCCAGATAAGAAACACTTTGTTCCAAACACTGGATCTTGCTGTCCTTCCAACGCACTACAAACGGCCTTTAATAGACCCAAAACACAGATCTACAATTGAAGAAACATTTCACCTTCCTCCTGCCTGACCTGTGATAAGATGGATTACGTCATCGCCTCGTAAAACTATCTTTGTTTTTATGACCAGGTGATACTGTGGTGGTGCGTTCATGGTTATATGGCATAACGGTGGTTCTTGTTTTTAATATTCCCGATGTGAATATGCCTTCCCTGGACGCCTGTCTGTGTGCCTGAGTGGATGCACTGCTCTTCAAACAACATGAAAGCAGATGGTAGCACAGGGACAAACGCTGTCCCTTAGCAGAGGTGATCTGAAGTGTGGCATCACGCAGTCGCAGGTGAGAGGCCATATGTTAGGCTGCAAAACGTTTGCACAGGCCAGCATGAAGAGGTCCGCTCTGGTTCTGCAGCGGAGGAAATTAAGTGGTATTTGAATAGGGCATGGGTCAGCAACCTTACACTGCGTTCATTTTTCTGAAATAAAATTATTTTTGATATGAACTTATTTCAATTGATATTAATTTATTTGATATACATATTTTTTAACCTATGACCATTACATCTGAGCCAGATCGTATTTTTAGTCCTTATAAAAAATTTTTAAAATATTATATATATATATATATATATATATATATATATATATATATATATAGAATTTTTTTTAAAAAGTCAAAAAGGTTTATTGGGCATGCCATCAACAGATAGTTCACCCAAAAAATTGTTCACCCTCAGGCTATCCAAGATGTAGATGACTTTGTTTGTTCAACATAAAAAATTTGGAGAAATTTAGCATTACATCACTTGTTCACAAATTAATCCTCTGCAGTGAATGGGTGCCGTCAGAATGAGAGTCCGAACAGCTGATAAAAACATCACAATAATCCACACGACACCAGTTCATCAGTTAATATCTTGTGAAGCGAAAGGCTGCATGCTTCGAAGCAAAAACATCAAACCGTTACTTCCATTCCATTACATCGCTTTCTCCAGTGAGTTTTGCTTTCTCCAAATTTGTCTTTTGGACTTGATCTGTGCAAGAGAAATATGCATAGATCAAGTCCAAAGCCGTTGTAAACAAAAATGTCTTGTATACTTGTGGATTATTGTGATGTTTTTATCAGCTGTTTGGACTCTCATTCTGACGGCACCCATTCACTGCAGAGGACCCATTGGTGAGCAAGCGATGCAATGCTACATTTCACCAAATCTGTTCTGATGAAGAAACAAACTCACCTACATCTCGGATGGTCTGAGGGTAAGTAAAGTTCTTCAAAACACAAATGAAGATGTTTTTACAGAAACCTATTTTCTGTCCATTCATTTAAAGTTCATGCAACCCAAAGTTCACAAATACAAACTGAGAAGTTTAATCCACTGACTCATTCATTAACATCAAACAATACACATTCATCAAGCTCATAAAATATGGTAAACACAGAAGCACAACCGTGTTTCCTTGATGCACCACTGCACAATCAATCAGAAGCCTCTGCCAACAGGCTGGTTTGGCTGTGGAGTAAAAGAACGTTTATGCGGCACGTGGAAATCATACTGCTAACACTCCCCTGTCAAAATATTGCCTTCTACATATGAGTTAACTGAATGTCACAATTAATTTTAATGACCAAATCTGTGCTTATATATATTAAAAAAGTTTTTAAAATCATTTATTTATATTTAAATTATACATTATATATAAAATTGTATTAAATATAAATTCTAATGGAATTAAATTTATAGAATTAACTATAATTAGAAATATAATTAAATTATTCAATGTTTTACAAAAAGGATGAGTGACTGACCTTTCTGAAATGGTATCTCATACAAGTATCCAAGGCAACCAGACATTTCCACCTGTGTCATACTAGTGAAGTCAGATTTATAACGTCTCCCCACCTACTTTTCAGGTTGTTCCGATGCCCCTGTCTAGCATTCGTGGTGCTCAGTTAGTATCCAGCTTGTGTCAGTCAGTGATCTCACTTCCTGCTCCCCTCCCCATAGTTTCACCATTCATCTCTCACTGTCTCTTTAAAAAAATGATCAAAAAGAATCTCAAGAATTCAAGCGCATTATCAGATAAATGTTCCTTCTGGCTAAAATGTGACATCACAATGTAGTCTAGTCTAGTTCCTTGAAGCAGTTGTTTATCCTCTACCGTTTCCACAGAAGCAGAAGTGAATTGTAGGTTTGCACTTGAGGTCAACTCAGGTCACTCTAACCACACTCAGTTCCTCAGCAAACTCACAAGTGTCCAGGAGGAAAGTTTTTCTGTAACACACAAACCAGTGCATGACGGCTTCTAAATTTAGGCCTACACACGTTTTATAGGGAACTTATTTTTTTTTAAATATAAAAATAATTAATCTTATCCAGTTAAATACATAGAGAATGAATATGGAATTTCTAGGTCGAATCCTCTGGAAAAATGTGTAAACACTGTGACTCTGTGCTGCTCTCAAAACATTGCTCTGTTTATTTAAGAATCCCAACCAGCCTGACACAGCAACACTGACTGCATCAATGGTGCGGGTTTGAGTGGACTATCTGCTTGTTTAACCAATGACAGATGGAGGGAGTGTTCAGAAACCTGTTTGCAGAGACTTTTGAATGGCTGTACGGGAGAGGTCATGCGGAAAGCCCTTATATGGAAATGGTTTGGGTGTGTATTATGCTAATTAAGTAACTGTATACACACATTCCCACATTAAGAACGATCCAGATTTGACAGCTTATAATGAGAGTAGGAATCCATTTGCTTGCATAAACACGTGTGGTGAAGTCACCAGAAAGTTTGCATGAGAAACATGACTGCTCACATAAAGATCAACGACAGAGTGTATAAGAATGTCCACAATAATTAAAAAAAAAAAAATTTAAAATCATGAGCCAAGCTCTTAAAACAAACTTGCATTTGTGCGTTTTGCTATACTTTTGTCGTTTACTATTTTCAAAAAATAAATAAATCAATAAAAATAATAAGTGCAGTTACCACAATACATGTGCACATCTTAATCATCAAGTCTGTATTATTAGGTAAATTTGTTTAACAAATATAAGATATATACGATTGTGTTTTTAGCAAGTCGCACCACATGACATTTTACAAATTAAATGGCACCACCTTAAATGTGCACCTCCTTAACAGAAGTCTTCTCTATATTCTTTCCTCATTTATATATGATATGATATACATGACATATTTCTAAGAAATAATACATATACCTATGACAGTAGTAAAAAGGCTTTTTTAATTATTATTGTGATATCAGGACACCCTGGCATTTTTGAATTTATGCTCTTAAATGATCAAAAATGAATTTCAATTCAGAAATTAAAAATGTGCATCAGAGAAGAAGTGTATTCAAGTCACTGCATGTATGAACTACATTCTTGCAGAATAAACGAGACGGAATTGATGTCATGTAACTGTAGAATGATTTGTAAATAAGGACTGATGTCTCGTCTCAAATTGTCGCAAAACTATGTTGGGTAAACACCTACCGATGCACTATAATGTCTGTACGGTCTGTCCCTCCAGTGTGACCGTGCAAAGGCTACAGGGTCAGACACGGGTGGGTGAATTCTCTAAACAAAACCAGCACATTCGCCGTTCACAGCTGAAGCACCATCACCTCAATTTGAAATTGACGTCATATTTCCCTCATCTGTGACGTCACAACTGGAGCTTTAACACTGTAGATTATCTAGATCACTTTAAAGCCAGATCCCTCGAGCGGTTCGCTCTAAAACACTCGCTGATGTCTACGAGGTGTTGAGCCAATGTGGGGCAGAGCACGCTGTGAGCCTTGAGCCTCAAAGACAATTCAGATCAAGTTGCAAACTCTGTGAGCTTCTAAAAATAGCGTGGTAGGATATCACGCTCACAGCACTAGCTAATGGCCTGTGTGGCCAGTGGGCTAAAGAGCAGCCAAACAGTGCCAGAATACACTTCACACATTCTCTCTCTCCGCTCACACTGCTGACGGCCTGTCGGGTTCTTGTGATGGAGGAAAAATTGGGAAAAGACGTGTTTAATTTAAACAGACCTGTGTGCCAAAACTATCAGGAGAAACCGCAAGATTATCAGCTCTGTCTGATCTGGGGTCAGCTCATAGTATCACTATCTCTGCCTCTATCACACACACCACTAACTTAATCAGCTTGCGTCACCGAGGCCCTGGAGATCTGACAGGAAAAAGAGAATTAGGGGAACATGGGTAGCACCCTTTAGTGAGGGGTTTGAACGGGACACAAACGTTTATAAAGAACGAAGCCTATTTTATTTCTTAACACACACTCCGGATTCAGAGGGGCACATTATTTCAAATTGAAAAATAATCAAAAAATGATTGTGCTCTGCCTCTGAAGCTGCTAACCTTTTCGTGTGATGTCATCAAGCCTCCACTTTCACAATCCAATCAATTCACAATAGATTAAATCAAGTCCCACAGTGCACTTTTCTCACCAAATAACCCAGTTTACTCAGGAAGATTTGAACTCAAAAATGAATATTTTGGGATCGCTTGCTCATCCAATCTTGCATGACCGTCTTCAATCTAAAAAAATAAAGCTCCATGAAGAACTTTTAACATCCGTGGAATCTTTTCTATAGCGGAAAAAGGTTCTTTCGGTTATTGAAATGTTATTCACACTATGAAACAAATGGTTCTTCTCTGGTATCACTGGGGGAAAAAAAATGTCCCTTCCATATAACAGAAGATATTTTACAGAAGTCCCAGGCACTCATTTCCACACAATGAAAGTAAATGAGGGTTTTAATAAACCTTATTTTGTGGTTCACAAGTTATGAATTGGAATGTAAATGGCAATGTAGTGCACCGGTCTTAGTTTTATAGTGTTGTATTTGGAGCTCAACAGGCCCATCCAATTCTGCAGAATAATTGTGTTCCAAAGTTGACCGTGGTTGAATTATTCCTTCAGGACCATTAGTTGTCATGCCTAGTCGTGCCAACATCAAAAAAGCTTGCGGTCAGGATGACTACATCATTTCTGAAAGGTCAGATTGTTTTAGATTCTCCAATAAATCAATCATGTGATTTTCCACAACAATATCCAATAATATACTGAGGTGAATTATGCAAAAGTGATGCCAAAAAACACTTGGCCCCTTTAAAAACATTTAAATTTTATTCCATTAGACACAAAATATATCATTGTTTTCACTAAATCATTTTGCAACTACTGAAAATCAAAGTCAGTTCCCCTCAAGTTCACACAGGTGTCCTAGCAGAATAACCCAAAAAATACAATTTCTGGCAATGTTTAGAAACCCATATGACCCTGGCCGCTCTTTTCAGTATAATTAATGTGAAATAGTACTGGGGGCGGTCAAGAGAAAAACCATTTAAAAAAGCAGTATAAAGTATTATAAAAGTGGCCCATACAACTAGGCCTTCTGAAACTATATATGACAGGTAACAGAACAAGTATGTAGTCATTGACATCTGTCCTGGCTCTCCTTTGCATGTTCACAAAAGTTCCCTAGAGAAAATGTCTGGTTTATGAATGAAATCAACTATCTTTTCATGAATCTGTTGATCCATTTCATAAAACCAGTTTGAATGA